>JAMXBD010000411.1:600000-1023280 GCA_024138025.1 Combretum micranthum
CATGGCAATGCCAACAAAGCTTAATGTTCTTGAAGCTTTCTGTCTCACTATGCACAAAATCACTTCCATTGCTAGCACAAACAAGAAGAAGGAATTTATCTCTTTGCTAAAACCATCTTGAACATGGAAAGAATCCAATCAATTCCTCATTGTACTTTATAGAAAACTTAAGGAAGAGATGAATTACATAATCCATTAAACAAAGCACGAAGGCTCATGGACTCATGTAGTTCTTCAATAAAGCCAAGGCATTTTTTGGTATCAACGTTTAAAATGACTCTTTTCACATATTAACCCCTCAAAAGTTCTTGCAATAGAAGAATGGAAGAGTATTCCCTCGTACAATCAAATCCTTTAGCTCTCTATAGTAACATTTGAACAAAAAATGTTGATGTCTATCCTAATCCTCCTTTTTTATTTTATTTCTTATTATTAACATTATTGTTATTTTTTATTATTATTATTAATTTTTTTTTTTTTTTTGGGGGGGGGTTGTGGGGGAAGGGGGGGTGGGGGTGTTGGGTGTGTTGTTGGGTGGTGGTGGTGGCGGTCAGGTGTGGGGGTACTTGGGTTGTGGTAAGGATGGGCATAGCCATAATATGACAAACTATCTCTAGGCACATTAATTACTTGCAAGACCCATGCATTGCACTGTGTAAATAGTCCCAAGAAGTGCCCTTGCAAGTTGCCATGATATTTCTTATGCCTTAACCATTAAGTCAACCTGTTAAGAGTTAATAAATGAAGGCCAACACTGTGCTGTGCAATATTCCATCATATAGGCTTGACTAGGATGCTGAGCTTTTGGAGTGCTACCAGCTAAAAAGTAAAGGCGTCTTTTGGAACACTTTTTTTTCACCACATAATAGTATGTCAAGGGATGGTTGCTATGCATTTGCTCTAATGGTTAATGCCTTGGCTCCTCTTTCCTTCCATACCAATTGATCTTATTTGGTTTTAAGTTAAAATCAGCTCCCATGTCACACTAGATTTTGCTCCCATAGACCTCCCAACAACCAATCCCCACATTACTTGAAAAAATTTAACAAAGCCAACCTTGTTTCAACCAAGCAGCCTTCTAAATGGTAACCAAAGGGGTTAAGGCACCTTGGAATGATAATCATCAAACCATAATGATATCTTATTGCTATCCCCAATTTTACATTTTAATAAGTCTCAGGCTTTTTCTCTATAGCCAAGGATCTTTATTCCCAAATCCATGAGGCTCCCAAGGAGACCTTTGTAAACCAAAAATATTTTCTTTGGATAACTCACTTTTAACACAAGTAGACGAGGGGAAGTCAGGATCACCATCACAAAGGTTTCAAAAATGTTTTAACCAAAGAGCTTTTTTCCAAGTGCAGTCATCCCCTTCTTGTTGAGGTTTACAAATGTCTTTCAAAGCAACTGTGGCGATTGCTTTGTTGTTGAGATTACCATTCCAAAAGAGAAGGCATGCTGTTGAGGGCATTGTTATTGGACTTGATAATATTGATAGAGTGATCAATACAATAAGGGACTTGTACATTGAGTTGTTAGTAAGCATAAAGAGAAGATTGTTTGGGAAGCTTGAACTAAGCAAGACAGTTTCAATCTCTCTTTGTGGTAACCATAATAAGCACTAGAAATTACAGAAAAATCATTTTTTTAATATAATGTTGATATTTATATGTTGAATAAGAGAAATCTAAATTGCATATCTATTGAAATTTATACACTTAAAAAGAAACCAGCCAAAAGCCACGAGTTATAGGCTCAAATCCTTATGGAAATGAAATCAGAAAGGAAGCAGACACTATAAGTAGGAGGAATATCTGAATGGTTTCTCAAAGTCATGAGTTATAGGCTCAATTCGAGCATTATACATCCTTTGCCTGTAAAGCAAGCCCCACAGAGAAACACCATTTGGCCTTCATCATATATCTATGTCAGCTGAATATCTGATTTTCTCAAAGTTGAATCCCAGACAAATATCAACAAGTAGGAAGAATTCTTAAAACAACAAAATTGAAGCCAAAGTGGAACCATGTGGATGACGTGATAATTCCACTGAGAGGTGATTAAGATAATTATTTAGTGTGCATGAAAGAATGAACAAACAGATATCAACAAAAGCTAACCAACATAGATAAAGAGTAATATGACTACAAGGGTTTAAGTTAGAAATTGAAAAATGATGCCCAACAAAAAGAATAGCCACATGCCACACATAACATATAGAAACAGCATAAATCCTCAGCAGAAGATAGAGCATCTACTTTGTTCTTTCTTACAGTTGGAAAAAATTTTAGTTAGAATAGTTAAGAAAAAATTTCAAGTTGCTTGTCTGTATTTGCTTAACCACTATAAATACAATTTAACATCCAAAAAACAAAGAAGCAATGCACGAGTAATCAGTCATACAAACCCGCAGCCAATACTGCCAAAAGAACAAACGAACTATGAAGAGAAGGAACTGCACTGCTAACTACAATTCCTTATAAATGTAAAAAAGAACAAATAACTGAAAACAAAAAATACATATATTACCGAGGATTAATGTTTGTAAGTCCTACACCTTCACCAGTTGCCAAAAACAACTCAATCTCTAGCACAACTTCAGCTCCAAGAAAGTTCAAAATTTCACTAGGGCGGAAGAACCATAGAACTCTCACATTTTTCCTCTTGTCTCGAGTCTCCCAAATTCCTATGAGCTTGCCAACACTAGGTTCATGCTCACCTACCTCATAAAGGTACACACAGTCATACAAGTTGTAATGCAAGCCATCCAAGAAGAATGACTCGTAGTCTTGATCCTCATTCTTCACACTGACTCCAGTTTTTTGGTCCCACTTAAAATTCAAGCAGTCACTCCTATCTGCTTCAACCATGCTCATCAAGAAGCCTTGCTCTGATGTGAGAAGGGGGAGGGGGGATCCATTAAACTCAATATATAACAGAAATACACACACACACACACACATACAAGCAAACAAATGTGAATCAGCAATGTACAAAAATCTATCAACTTTAAAACACATATACATGTTCCTCATATCACCAGAGATAACAAATTCCACCAATGCAAGCAAAGGAGTCACTACAAAGACAATCCTTACTTTATTTTGCTACATCCCTTAAAGATTGCGCCCATCACTTATCAGTGTACAAAACTTATACAACACAGGAGGAAAATTTTGTTTGTTTACCGATCCACGGCAAACTTGTTTACACAATTGCCAATAACATAAAATTAATTACAACCGTTGCAAAAATTGCATGTTCGACCGTGCGATCTTGATTTTCATTGTATGCAATTCCTATGTTACACAGCCAGAACATACAATAATGTACCAGATAAGATTCAGTGATGTAATAAAGTTTTAAAAATCACATTTAACACAAGCGATTTCTTACGATGCTATTTAGTTAATTGAAATCATCGGTAGACATCATGTGTTACAGCCAAAAGTTTACCCACTAAACAATTTTACTAATTCATGCAAGAAAATTCGAAAGAGTATGTGTTGAAAGTAAATGAGGGTTTCTAAGTCTTAAATGAAGTGATGTGTTGTGCTATGCTATATAGGATGTTGTGCTATGCTATATAGGATAACATGAACAAAAATATCCATCAATAAAGATGAACGAACTAACCGGGCTTAATCGCAACCAAAGCGTACGAGGTAACGAAAAAGCAGCGGCAGGCAGCAGAAAGGATCAGCGGCTAATGCACTCAATACGATTGTGTGATCACTAATCTAATCTGTTATAATATACATCTAATTTATTTTATTTTCTATTCTATTATAACAAGCAACAATCGGACAATTCACCGAGAAATTTAATTTTCACGAAATACGAATTAAATTTACAGTGTCACGGACCTCCGGCGTCGTCCTTTGCAGAAGCAGCGTAACCTCCGCCAATTGCCGCGGGAGAGCTCTTTTGGAAACTCGAATTCGGCACGGCCTTGGACTTAAGAGAATCTGTGGACGAAGAGTTAGAAGGTTTGGTGTGGGAAGCAGTTTGATTCGTAGAGAGAGGTTTGTTTTCAAGTCGGAGGCTTGATTTGTGAGCGCCATTTCGGTAACTGGAGGTCGACATTGGAAGGAAATAGGATTTTTCCCTCTGAAGAGGTTCTGCTACGTTGACAGGAGGGAGGAAGATGATGGAAGTAGAAGGGGGTGTGTGTTTTTGGGTTTTGTACCGATGTACCTGTATTTTTTAAAATAAACGCCCAAAATACCTCCGAATATTAAAAAAAAAAAAAATAACGCATTAAAGCTTGCGTTCAAATGCAAGTATCAATTTCCGAATATGTAGTGCAAATGGAACGCATATAGGGAATGCGTTTGACAATTTTCCCAGTAACAAACCGAACGCATTCTCTATACGGGTACGTTTGTGGAATGGACCGCATATAGCAAATGCGATAGACAATTTTTCTCAATAGCAAACCGAACGCATTCACTATATGTGTCCATTCGATGGGTGTATAGCCAAGCTTCCAAACGCATGGTCTGTGTGCGTTCAAAGTGGAACGTATTCTTCAAATGCGTCTGTTGTGTCCTCGCCTCTATTGTCTTGCTTGCATGTGGGTTTGAATGGATGGCTGATCTTGGACGCATTTAATACATGCGTTCGAAGACAACAAATGGTTTTTTAAAGCACAATGCAATGGCATGCAATCTCAAATACATAACAATAAAAAATCAAGTGCACGATACATCGTATCTCGATAATAAAACTTTAAAATCAGTCTAACCTAGATAATATTTATGAAAGTCTTACTTTGAAGCAATAATTCCCATCAAAATCCAATATAATGCTAGTGCAACCATGGAAGTAATGATAGAAATATAATTACTTTCAATCGAAATGGTAGTAATCATGCAAACACATTGTAGTAAATAGATATGTAAGTACAAAATTGTTAAGCAAGAAACAATAATGGAGATAATTACAATCTAGCTAAATTTTCTTCAGTCGTCTAGTGAATATTATGCCAAATCTTCTAAACACAGACTCTTTGTCCTTGCCTCTATGTGGTCGATCACCCATTTGCTCACTTGCTTCACTAGAAGCTTCTTCAAAATCTCTAAGCGCCACTGGACCGTAGCATGAAGTGGACTAGGTCAACTGTGTTACCGTTTCCCGTCCCCTTTCTCGTAGTTCGGGCTCATCTGATATATAGATACCACGCTCTCTACGTGGTGCTAGAGGAGTAGTAATTGATTGATATAGATCATGGCTGAATGATGGAGTGACAAATGTATTAGGATCGTACATTGAACCACCCATGACATCACTTGGGTATGAGCTACCAACCGGGTATGAGATATTACCCGGGGATGAGATATCATCCAAGAATAAGCTGCCACTCGGGTGTGATATATCACCCAGGTATGTGCTACCTCCGGCAAATATGATCTCACTTGGAAATATGCTACCTGTAGGGATATCAAGAAATGATGCATGCACCGGGTGTTGTCGATAGGTGGGTATAGAGGATGTGCTTCGACGCCCTCAACGAGCCATATCTGTCCATCGGTGACGTAGACGTTGTGGTTTAACATTTCCTTCAGCTCCTTCGTCTACATAAGGTGCCTAAGCTTCCTTTCCCTCATGTCCACCCACTGGTGGATATAGCTCGATTTCATTCTCTTCCTCCGCAGTTCTCATATACTCGTATGCAAGGTCACATGTGCGGTCCAAACTAGTCAATTGACTGATCTCTCCTAATGTGCATATCTGAAAAATAACAAAAAAAAAATTTAGAGAATGTGCTATAACATTATACTGAAATTAATGTTCATGATCTCACCATATGTTCGATCAAGGCCCTGGTATGGGAGATGTATCTACGAGTGATACACCAATACTAATTCAAGTATTCATCATCCACTCCGGGTCCCTCTTCAATCACAACAAGGTTTGCATGGCGATCTTGCCACAGAGCAACAAAACTCATATGAAGCTGACGCCAATTTGCGTCTGACTTTCCTCGTAGGTTAATGCCATGGAGCGCTCCATCTGTGTTAACATCAGTTGGGATGTGCTGAAGGCCTCCAACTTGCCGTGCCACTCTATCTGGGAAGTGCCACTCACTGATGGCGAAGCAAATAAATGACACACGGGCTGTCCATATTTATCGCCCTATAAAACAAAACGGAGGGAGTGTCGCCAACAAGTTCTCAAGGTACGGTTCCCAATTTACCTGCATATAGTACAATAAGTGTAAGAAGAGTTAGGAACAAATGTAAGACGTATTAAATGAAATGATACACGTATCGTACATACCTGGTGAGGCGAAAGCCGATCTAAAGCCTGTCGATATGTGGTGACCACATATGTAAGACGGTGTGTCGTCATCCTTTGCATATGCCATCTACATGCCAGTGGCTAACTAGCAAGTATCATCATACCGTATCTACTACGAAGAGCATATTGGGGGAATCTATCCCGTTCCCACACTTGTAGCAGTATGGCCGCACCTGCCAACTCTTGGGCACTTGATGTAGCTGCAAACATAGTTGCTTGTACAACCATGCCAAACATGCAGCCCCCCACGCATATTGCCCTGCAGCATTCAAATCTCCGAACACACCGAGGAACATAGAGAGGATAAGGTTTCCTAATTTGTCAGCAAAAAGGAAACCCCCTATCAACTGAAGTATATATGCTCAAGTGTGCCTAATAATTTCTTCATCATCTGCATTTTCAGGTATTTCATTAAACTGTTGGGAGATCCAGCTTAGGTTAATTCGTCCTCCCCTTAAGTTTGTGTTCCCTATTATAACTCCCAATAGGTTTTGGCATAGCGTTGGAATATTTAGATTGCTGCTGCCTATCAGTGGTAGTCCATCCACACGTAAGCTTAATTAGACCTCCACATCTTGTAAAGTTATTGTCATCTCCCCTGTCGGCATGTGGAATGTATGTGTCTCTGGTCCCCAACACTCCACAAGTGCTGTAATGAAGTGCCAGTCAAGCTGGATGAATGGCAGACAACTAGCTCCATAGAATCTAGCCTGATGTAGATATGGCACCATTTGAGGATCAAGACGCTAAGAGTCATCTCTTGGCGCTTGACAGTCAATGTCTGAGAGGGAATCATTGGGTTAGCATTTGCCTGAAAAAGCCATTAATGCAACTGTTACTGGATTTCCAAAAAAATACATTCGTTGAAAATGATCAACAACATTCTTCCTCAGCAATCCACACATCCTTTGATCGATGCGTCGCCTATTTTGTCAGCATGGACGGATCTATTGGACCTAGCTCCATCTACCTTGCAAATGAGAGGTAACCAATGTTACAAAATTACAATAATAATGCATCACAAATTGCAATAGTAACAAATGCAACATTAGGTCATGATCTTAACCCTGCTGGTGGGAAGTGGGGCATCGTCTTCTATTGTGACCTTGGTTGTGACACACACTATAGGTGATCGTATCTGGACGACCTCTAATGTCCATCTCCATCAGAAATTGACAAGTTCGTGGTTTACTCTTTGCACGAGTCATAATACAATCAGGCTCCGGGTAAGGGAAGTTGGCTGGCGCAGGCCACTCTAACTCATCCCTAATAGGATGGAAGTGAGCTCCATAGCACCGAATCTGATTCGTCCATCTATACCATGGACTCACTAAGGTTGTTGTGTCTAATCTCATATGTGCTGCAGTAGCTATAGCGTGTGAACATGGTATCTTGTAGATTTTCCATTTGTTGCATATATAAGTGTGTTTCCCTAGGTCGACCTTCCTCGTCCGACCTCCCCCCTTCAAGCCACCACCTACATGACGTGACCCTGTTCATACTTCAAACAAACCAGTATTCCTATGGAAACTAGTCACCTGATGGTTTGTGCAGCGTTGGTCCCATACCTTTAACTTTTCTCGAGCATATATAGTGAACACTTCATTGGCTTTTTATAGCATCCGTAGCTTTGACCATTCGTTTTTCCCATGGCATTACACGGTTGTCAAAAAATTTCTTTACGAGAGCTGTGACAGGAAGACCCTTGCACCTTGGATGACAAAATTGTAAGCTTCTACCATGTTCGTGTCATGTACCCGAAACGGTAGTTGCCATCATATGCCAATGTCCATTGCTCTTTAGGCAACGTGAATGATCCATCTGACTCAGTCTTGTTAAACCATTCAATTGCTCCTTCATTAATGTCTTTAACCAAGTCCATGAATTTCTCAAACTTTCGTGGTTGTGCTTGAGAGGCAGCATATGTAACCAAATTCTACATCCTCACATTCTTGTAGACTTTATTGAAATTACTGGCAACATGTCGAACACAGAACCTATGAACAGCAAATGGAGGTAACCACGATTTGATTGCTCTTTACATGCTGACATAATTCCTGCGCCCTTATTGGACATCAAGCATATCGTCTCCTCACCACGGTGACCAATTACATGTCGTTTCAACCGTACTAGGAACTAGCTCCATGACTCCATTGATTCTGTCGGAGCTACACAAAAAGCTAAGGGTACAATCTTATTGTTGCCATCTGCCCCACATGCAACTAACAGGATGTGTTTGTACTTCTCGTAAAGAAATGTTCCATCCACACGTATAATAGGTCGACAATACTTGAATGCTTCCACAGAAGGGCCAAATGTCCAGAATAACCACTTCATGATTGCTTTTCTAGGCTCTATAGATCTTGTCCATCCCCATTCAACCTATGTCCTAGGATTGCTAGCTTTCATTGCATATGATAATTTTGGAAGCTCATTGTATGCATTTTCCCAGTCTCCATATACTATGGCAATTGCTCTCCTTTTCCCTTCCCGTACCCTTCGTCATGATATTTTGTAGCCAAATAGGGCCTCTAGATGCCCCTATAGTGCTCTCGTTTTTACATCTACATCATCCTTAACCATTGTCAAGAACTCTCACAAGAACATTACAATCTGTCTAAAAATGGTCTTGCCCGACCATAGGGTTAAGGCATGTGTGAGGTCCTTCTAATCCGGTGATGATGAAGAGACCCTCAAGCTTCTTCTTATAAGCATGCAGTCTCCATTTATACCCCTCATCTCGTTTCATACAATAGGCTGACTATACAGTTTTGGTTGAATCATCCACCCGAAAGTTACAGTGTTGCTTCACATGAAATTTTTGCACATGGTTAATAAGATCTGCTTTTGTGGTGAATATCATACCTTTGTTGAGATCATCTAGATTTAAAATGTTCTTGCTCATTATACTCAAGTTAAACCTATTTTCCCAGTCCAAAATGAAGTTTTTACATTAAATATGAAGGGTTTAGGGAATATGTATCATAAAGGAATGATTTTGATGAGTAAAGCTTAGATTACTAAGAGATATTTTCAAGGTAAGAAAGGTTACAAAAGTTAAGTTAGAAGTTTGTCTCAACCCCAACAACGAACTTAAAATTTGTAACTACGATTAGATGCTAAATAAACACCTATTTTCCAATCCCAAAACAAGAGTTTTATTAAAGAAATGGAAGCCTTAGAGAGTAGGTTTGGTTAACACTTGGTTTTAGAACGATTAAATGAGTTTTACACAAGAAATAATCTCAAACACAAATTACAAAATTCGGATTTAGAAATGACCCATACTTAAACACCTATTTCCAAATGCCAAAATAAGAATTTTAATAGAAAAATAGAAGCCTTAGAGAATAGAGGTAATAAAGACTTAATTTTGACAATAATAAATGGATTTTATCAAAATAGAATCCTAAAACAAAGGAAAGGTTTCAAAACATAAATCAAACACTATTTTCATTCCTTAAAATTTTGTAAAATTCGTAACTAGGCAAAACCCCTATTTAAACATCTACTTTCTAACTCTTAAATGAAGAATTTTATTAAAATAATGAAGGTATTAGGCATATAGTTCATCAAGGCTTTCTCTTAGTAAAAATAAGGATGATTTTCCAAGAAATAAAGCTAGTTTTTCTCGACCAAGTATTCTTGAAATATCTACAAAGTAAAGGTTTTCTAAAAATTCTTTTTAATCAAATATCATCAAGAATATACATGTAGATAGCTCATATCATGTCATTCATGATAATAAATTATATATATTGCATGCACATATAATATACTTGGTAGAAACAATGTAAATTTCACAAAACAATTTCGGAAATACGATTATTAACTACTGATCAGATCTGATCCGAGCTTTCCAAGACCTAAAAGTTTTCAAAACTTAGGAATAACATCATAAATAGATAGATCTTTCAAAGTAGATAGAAACCGATACCTTATTTGTGAAATTTCGAGTTATAGTCGTTTTAAGTTGGAATTCCCATTTACCACGAAAATTATGAACTTAAAAGTTTTTGTTTAATAAGTTGGAATTAGTTATGGTTTGAAATACTCATTTGGGTATTTCTTTCTTTTAGGTGAGTTTGAATCGGAGGAATTGTTGCCCCTGGACTACTACGATTAGCGACCAGTGTCCATAGCTGATGAGTCATACTTCCTATTTACTATTCGTATTATGCTTGTAAATTATAGCTGTACTAGAATGATAAGCAAAGATAAAAATTGAAAATGCATGATGGGTAATTATGGGATTATGTATGCTATCTTGATGTGTTGAGAAAAAAATGTGCTACGAATATCGAAACCGGGTGATTAATCGATTGTATGACCATATGCCATGATTATGAGTGTTTGCCAATTGATTGGTCACCTATGAAATTGAATTAACAATTCTTCAGATTAACAAGTAATACAAACATAATCACTTCACGATGGGGATGGTGCATTTAATTATGGTTGGTTCTCCGTGATCCATAAACTGTATGAATGAGATGGGTTGCCCGTGAGCCTTAAAACGATACGGTTGATGGGTTGCCTGTGAGCCATAAAATGGAATAGTAATTCAAAAGTACCGCATGATTTGTTAACATCGAATGGAGGGCGTGAATCCATTCAACATATGATTTCCGGTTGATCATATGTCTTATTTGCCCACGTGGTTGTTGCATTTCATATGGATGATTAAATCAACTTGTTTGTATGTATGTATGTAATTATGGGATATGTGTATTCTGGAAGTATTTGCTCACTAAGCTAGCATAGCTTATACTCCCATTCAACATATGATTTCCGGTTGATCATATGTCCTGTACCTATGGTTGCGTCCCTAGACTTGGCCAACTCAGGTAATGCGAAGTTAGGAGTTTCCCATAGAAGTTTACAATTAGCTTTGTAAAGACTTCCATAGGAAACCTTAAACGCATGGGTTGTTATTAAAAGTTAATACCTGGACTGATTATTATTCTGCGGGGGAATGCCCCTTAGTATTTTGTAAATGATCTTGAGATATCTGTGATTTATATTTTTATGCTTATTCTATTAAGTTAAACTATCTATTTCCAGTTGCATATGTATTCTATTGTCATAAGGAAACACCTTGCATCTAATACAAGACTTTTGAATAACTGTGGTAGTGATTCCTAAGTCTCGTTTAGATGCGGCGGACTGTTATGTTTAGGGTACCCTTTGGGGCATGACAGCTATCATTAACGTTATTTCCTATTATAAATGATGAGGGTGTTCAGGATTTGGTTAGTGAAGCAAAGGAACTTGATCTAGGTTTGTTGTAAGAGCTATATACGTGGATACAAGGACAATCTAGTGCTTACACCGAGTTTATGCCATCTCAACTAGAGCAAGTTCGGGTTCTGCACCTAGATAACCAACAAAACACATTAACCCACCTTATTTATGAGAGACAAATTTTAATTTAATTCATTTGTAATGAATCACTTAATGATTATAATGTATGCATGTGATTATTGACATTTTATTTCTAAATGCTTATATTGTTGTAGTAAATTTGCTCATGATTTTCATTAAGCTCATTATGTATTGGGTGGTGGATATTGATGATTGAAGCTCGTTGTGTATTGAGTGGTACATACCGATGTTGTATGTTCATTCTAAGTTATTGGTGCTGCTATGTATATTTATGTTAAAGTACTTAGAGGTTTAAAAAAATTGCATAAGATTTGGGCGTATTCAGTAAAAAAAAAAAAAAAGAGGGTGCATTCATAAATTAAAAAAAAAAGCTTTGGGTGCATTCATTAGATGTGCTTGGATGTTAAAAAAAAAAAAATCTTTGGGTGCATTTAAAAAAAATCAAATGCATGCGAACGAATTCGGTGAATGCGTCTTTAATGTTAATAGCAAATGTGTTTTTGTCAATTGTATACATAATATGTTTCACAAATACCACATTTTAAGATAAGTACAATAAAACCATACAAAACTTTGATATGTTTGTATGTGAGAGAAAGAGAGAGAGAGAGAGAGAGAGAGAGAGCATATATCGAAATAAAACCTATCACAAGCTATTTTGTGTGTAAAATCCAACGAATCATCAATTAGCGACTTGACCCAATTATTTCTTATTGATATTTAGGTTGAAAATGAAGAGAAGAGGAATTTGGTTTTCTACTACATAATAGGAGTGGGGGAAAAGTATATTCCGATGGGAGTAGGACCCATGTTTGTTTCAGCTTCCATGCTTTTAACGGAGTAAGTTTCATCGACGGTACTTGAACATTTTGGTTTGCAACCGTTTGGCCCCTAAAAGAAATTTGTACTAAGATGGTACTCGAACCTTATAAAAGTTTCATCAACGGTACTTTTGGATGGATTCCATCCATTTTTCCATTAAAAACACTGACATGGCAAGAAAAATTATTAAAATTTACTTTTTCATCCATGTTGACAATTTTTTATTTTTTATTTTTATTTTGACTTTTCCCTTTTTCTCTCTGCTCTCTATCTCTCTCTCTCTTTCCACTATCTCTCTCCCCCCTTCTTCCTCCTCCTTTATTGTTCTCTCACTCCAGTCTCCTCCAAGGGAGCTCAGTTGTAGCTTCAAAAACATGGAATCAACACCAAATTATTATTATTATTATTCTGCATAATTCATAAAAATTAAGTTTTGGAAGTTGAAATCTAGCTTTTCACATTCTTTTTAAAATCAAGATTGCATTTTTTTTTTATATAATTGATTTCAACCTCCAAACTTCAGCAACAACCATTAATGGCCAAATTTAACCCACTATCTGTCTCCTTCTCTTTTGGTTCTTTTTCTTTAAGGCTTCCTCTTCTTCTTTTGGAGGCTAGTAAAAAAATCTCTCTCATTCCCCTCCCCCCTCTCTTAAATTTTGTTACCATCTCTCTTTCTCAAACCTCCCCCCGCGCCCCCCACCCTAACTCTCATCTCTCAATCTAAGAAACCCAAAAAACTAAACCAAAACAATCACTACCACTACAAACAACACACCGCCACCGAAACACACACCAAACATAACACAAACATGAACTCCGACCATACCCAAATGAAAACCCAAAATGCAAATACACACACTAACGGTGACTAAACCAAAATCGTCAACCCTATCACCACCCATACTGAAACCATCAACAAACTCCACTACCTCACTCATGTATGACCACCATAAAGCCATCGAAAAATAACTGTGATGTCGTTGGGTGAACACATTCTTTCATAAAGTCATCCGAAGAAGAAGAAGCCATGACTTAAAAGGTTTGAGAAGAGAGAGAAAGAGGAAGAGGAAGAGAACACTTGAAGAAAGAGAAGGTGATGGTGAATAAATGTGAAGCTCCTGTAGGAAGGGTCTTCATGGGCAAGGATGATGAGAGCATGGGTAGTAGAAGCGGTGACATACGGTGATCAATTAGAGGAGGCTAGCATTGCTGAGGGTTATAAGGACAATGACGATGGGGCCGTGGTTGAGGAGAGGTAGTGATAGTGAATGGACTTGTAATAACCTAAATTCATACATTTAAAAAAAAATTAAGAATATAATGTAAAATTATTGAAAAAGTTTTAAGAGAAGTCATGGAAGACATTCCTAATTTCTTCTGATTTAAACATATTGAAATTTAAATAATTCGATGATTCAGAATTTCAATGGAAGTGAAAACAGTATAAATTTCAATCTAAATTAATTGGAATAAAACAACGGAAAGTGAGTGGGGAATAAAATCTTAAAATGATTAAAATTTTTTGAATCACGAAAACTAAAATTAATATGTGTCAACTATCAATGGATAATTAATCCTAAAGTTTCTTAGAGAGTAATTTAATAATTGAGTTTATATAGTTTAATTAAAATAAATAATTTGAATTATAGGTTATAAATGGATAGATTGATAAAATTAATTAGTAAATAGACTTAATTGAAATTGAGATTTCAAATACTCTTTTTCAACCTTCTATCTATTTTAATTATTCATTTCATGAACCAAATTTCTTAAATCCTTTTCCTTATCAAATTTGAACTCCTTTTCTCTTAAATTACTTATTTACTTTAACTATTTTTCCCATCAAGCCAAATTTCACTATTTTATCAATCAATTTTAAATTGAATACCCTTTTCTTTTAATCTATAAATGATCTAAAATTTTCTTAAGTCTATTTCTAAAATACTTAAATATAGCTTCTTCAATCTAAGTTGTATATCTCCAATTTTCTTGAATTTTGAGATTACCTAATTATTTAAAAAAAAATCAATTTCTAAGCTCAAACTTAATTAAATATTAAGTTTTACAAAATTGAATTTCTAAACTTGGTTTACAATTTAAGTTAACAATATTGCTTAATTATATTCTAAAATCTTCATCTAATTGTTTTTAATGCTCAAGATAATGATCTGACAAGTTTAAATCAATGATGTTAATCCTAAATATCCTTAATTAGATTTATTTTATCCTATTTAAAGCCTTCTCTCTCCTCTTGCTGCCATTAGTTTCTTTTCTTTCCTTCTTTTTTCTTTTCTATCCCGTTTCTTCTCTCCTCCTTCATGTTCTCCTCCTTTAATTCAATTTCCAACCTAAAGGCTCAATTTCAAAGAAGATTAAAGAGGATGAGGATAGTAAACAAGATGAAAATGAAGATTAAGTAGGTGGAAGCTTCACCAAATAAGAAGTGGTAGTAGCAGTAATGAAGAAAAGAAAATTGAAACTCCTCAAACATGTAAGTATGATGTTGTCTCTTGTTTTTAGTTGTTAAGATTGTTGTTATATGATGATTTAATGTTAGTTATGAATAAAGCTTGAGTAGAAAGTTGTAAACTCATGATATAGTGTATGCCAAAACCTAAGCTTGTTTAGGCAGGAATGGATCAAAGGAGTTGATGAAATGAGAAGTAGAAATGTGTATAGAAGTGTTGTAGGTTGTGTTGCTAAGTTGATGGTGTTGTGGATGATGTTTGATGGATAAAACAAGTAGACAAGTTGCTAAAATGAAGTAAAGGAAAATAGGGGACGTGATATGGGCCCATACAGAGCATGGCAAAGGGCATAGTAGCCACCGTCCTCCTGTTAAACCCATATGGGGCATGGTAAAGGGCGTAGTGGCCACCACCACCCTTGATACTCCTCATATGGAACCAGGGGCCATCTAGTCCTTCTTTGCCTTATCGACTTAACTTAAATTGATCATAACTTTCTCATTCGAACTTAGAATAAAGTGATTCAAAAGGCTATGAAAAGCTTAAAAAGAACGAACTCTATAGCTTCTATGATTTAAGTTTTTGGAAATTATAAAAGTATTAAGGACTAAAGTTTAATTGATTTCAACTGCTACATATTCTAAATGAAGTTAAAAATTTGTGTTTGCTTTTTAAATGTGTGTAATTGAGTATAAAATGAACTTAGCTAATAACCCTAGGTTTAACTTGACTACATGAACTTGAATGAATTAGAATGAATTAGATTGATTAAGTTTAATTAACTTGGTTAAGATTATGTCAACACAGACTTAAGTTAATATGAATATTAGATATAAAATAAACTTAGTTAACAAATCTAAGTCTTACTTGGCTTAATCTAATTTAGTAACTAAATGGTGCATATCAAATGAATTAGTTAATGGACTTGAGTTAACATGATTCTTAGAAATAAAATGAAATAGTAACGTAACTAAAGTTAGTTGCTCTAATGAGCTTCACTAAGATAAAATGAGTTAGATAATTAAGTTAGGTCAACATGAATTCTTTAAGTAAATGATTTATATGTGATTGTAATATACTAGACCTTAAGTGACAAGAAGTATATGTTGTTTCAAGTATAAAATGGTTATGAAATGAGTGCTTTGTATATGAACGCTTTGATGGTATTTTTGTAACAAAAGACTATAAACAAAGAGAAAAAGAATACTTTGACAAACAATGAAAAACTATCCGTATCTTGGCGAGGCGAACTTCGCAGTCATGGGAGCATTCCTACTTAGTGTTTGATTAAATAGGATCTTAAAATGAATCCAAGTTTTTAAATAGATGTTTGCTTTAGTTATATATTCTCTTCTATAGCCTTTAGCCAACTTTCTATCCTTGTTTGGATTTTATATGAAGGATGATGATGAATTGATACTGATGATAATGTTGTGGATGATTGGATGATTCATGAGGATGGTGCTTTGGTCTTCCTAGAGAATAGTTAAGATTTAGCTTGGATGCTAGGTAGGTAACAACAATCTCATCACCTTACTTGTGTTTGTAATATAGTTGCACTTAAGTTAGTACTAATATAACTGATTATGCATGGGGTTTAGGAATTCGTTTGCTAATTGGTCATTAGATTGTGTGATAACCTTTGTTTTGTCTGATTTGTGCATTATGTATTGTTGAGTGTTTGAAAATTATATGTTCATTAACTAATATGATATAACTCCTAGTTGACCCTAATTGAATTGGACCTGCATTACATAACATCATTCATGCATCGATAAGGGTTCACGTTATGTATCAATAATCCAATTCTATTGTAGTGCTTGAAATGGTACTAGTGAGTCCGTATGGAGGCTACTAGTGGGGTTGTCGGCTTCGTAGGAACTAAGCAGACACCGAAGGACGTCGCCCGTATCGGAGTCAGCTTAAGGGATTAATACTTAGGGAAGGTTCTGTGGTTCTAAGGAAGTGGGTCGTTCTCTAAAAGACTGCTTGTCTTGTGGGGCTCTGGTGTGAGCTATTCCCCATGAGGGTTAGGTGAGAAGATGCCTAAAAAGAAGATTGATTGGTGAATAAATGTTTTAGTTTTATGCATAAAATAATTTGAAGAAGAAGTCCTCACTCCTTAGTCTTGTCTAGGAGTAGATAGAGGCTATGCTTCAATAAAATGAGTTTCAAAGAAAATCCTCCATCCTTAGCTAAGTCTAAAACGAAGTTAGAGGTTATTTTTCAATAAAAAGTGTTTAAAGATAAAATCCTCCTTTCTTGGAGATATCCAAGGGGCAGTTGACGGTAATATCTTTGGTATAGAAGAAATGATTTTTGTGCTAAGAAGAATATAAGCTAAAGGCTCAAGATTGAGTATACACCCTTTTCCTTAGTTCACCGTTTTCCTGGGTGTGAATGACCTACATTCAGTGCTTCAACTCCCAAGAGAGGGTGTAAATCTCCATTAGTTTGGATTTCGGTTATCCAAACTGTGCATATTATATGGTTGAGTGTTCATTGCATATGTTTGTTAAATAAAAATTTGGTTGACATCTATTTGTTGTGTGATTTGGTTTTGTTATCCACTGAGCTATGGTTGAGCTCACACCCCCACAAATTTGGTGTAGGAATAGTTGAAGCCTCGGTTTTAGGATAGGTTGGTGTGGAGAAGAACCCTTGAAGATAGAAGACAATTTTTTATGAGAAATAGATAGATATATAGTTTATTAAGATTCTATTTCTTGTATAATATAAGCTTTGTTTAAGGATTATAAATGTAATGTTGTAGTTTAAAGTTTGTAAAACATGGATGATTTATTCTATTTTACTATTTGATAGGGATTACTAATTCTTTGTGGTTCTTATGGACCGTAGGAAATTAGATTTCCTTTATTTATCACAAATATAATTTCATATTAGATGTTTACGCAGTAATTATTCAGGTAAAGCCTTGCAAACTCTGACTTGCAAGACTATTCTCAAATTATAGGTACATACGTGATATGATAACTTCAGGTCATCCATCTAGGCCTATTTTTAGGGTATGACAGGGCTTCTAGGTTAGAGGAGCAAAGCTATTTATGGGTTGTTGTTTGAGCGTTGTGATTTTGCGATTGCCATGGCAGTAGGTGTTTGGTGGAGGATGTGATTTAGTTTGAGTTTGGAGGTGATACGATCATATTTTATACAACTTTTCTATGTGCAATTTGAATAAACCTATCTTAAATTCTATAAAAATTGCTTGAATAAATACTTTTTTGGTTAAATTCATGTTTCAGGTTTAAATTGAGTAAAGGAATGCAAAACAAGCATAAATTGAATTGAGAAAAGGAAAATTCAGGGGGTACGTCGGCTTCTCTTAAGTCAAAGCCGCCAGCGTAGTGCCAGCTTAGAACTCAACAACTTAAAGGCCGTCTCTACGCCGCCGGCCTTGAGGCGGTGTAGGATGTGGAAGAGCAAACAACAACAAAGGCTGGCTTAACACTGCCAATGTAAAGGAATTAAAGTAAGCATCTGCAAATTTATCCAACGCCGCTTTTTGGGATTCAAAGCCGTCGGCGTTGAGACGACTTCATTGTGCACAGAATTGAAATAATTAAGGCTGTTGACAAAGCTGCCAGCCTTGATCATCAACAACACAGCCTTCAACTTACGCCGGGTAAATCAAGCGATACGCCACCGGCTTTCAAACGGCGTAGCTCATTCATAGAAGGCTAAAATTCAAGCCGAAGTTAACACTGCCAGCGTTAACTGACTTTTCATATGTACGCCACCTATAAGCCGCAGGCGTTGGATATGTAACTGCCGGCATACAATGTTGTAACTATAAGATTTTACAATTAAAGAGTCCGAATTTCTTCTATATAAGGATAGGTTTTCTTCATAGGAGACACACGAAAATAGATAGTTAAAAATTCCCTTGTGATAGTTTGAGAAATTTGAGAGATTGAAACTTTGTATTAACAAGATTTTGCAAGTGAAGATCTAAACAATTGAATTGGTGATTTCTAATCCTATTTCTTATGCAATTCTTTTGTTTGATTTATCTGTTTAATATGATCATTTGCATTTTCTTATCTGATTGTTGAATTATTCATGAACAACTAAATCTTATTTGTGAAGAGATAAGTTCTAATGTGCTAAAATGATCTTTAAATTTATATTATAGGGTTGTTAGAATTACAGAATATTTGTATTGAATTCTAATTATTTATCTTGTTTTTATATGAAATTGGATTGATAAGAATCTTAATAATTCGAAGAAGAATTAAGATTCATAAGGATTCTTAAAATAAGATTAAAAACAACAATCGAAGCGGCGTAGTTTAATCTAGTTTAGAAACTGACTCATATGATTCATGCAATATTTTAATTTAATTTCTTACTAAGGAATTAGAAGAAATTGGTTTAGATATTAGACAATTGTAAAATCGGGAGATTTATAATTATAAATTCGATTCCATTAATTAATATTATTTAGTTAAGCTATTAGATTATTTTGTGGTTTCCTAAAACTTGTAGTTTAGGTTTTGTCAATTTCATATAAATATCTATAATTCTAACTATTCATATGATATAATTTCAATATGATTAGCAAAGATTAAATGATTCTGCTTCTTCCACATTTTGTTTGATATATCTATCTCATTCTCACATCTTATACTTGTTTAGCTTCTATCTTTAGAAGTAGATTAGATAATTATAAAATCTCAAAGTTAATAGCCAAATATTAGTTTAAACTGATACCGATCTAGTATTATAAAAATTCCTGTGGGAACGATACTTGACTCATTTTTCTATATTTGATTCGATCTAGTATACTTGCTAGTAGTAATCCGTGCTTTATTTTTCTATACATTTCAAATGGATCAGGATGTGAAAGGTGATGTAATGGTGATTATCACTTCGCCAAAGGCGATGGAGATCATCTTGTCTATGCCATGAATAAGATAGAAACCCACGAGAGATAAGAAGAAGAGAGGAGAGAGAAAGAAATGAAAGTTAAATAAAAAAAAAAAAACAAATTGCCAACATGGATGAAAAAGTAAATTTTTAATTATTTTTCCTGCTACATTAGCATTTTTAATAGAAAAAATGGACAAAATTTATTAAGAGGTACCGCTGACGAAACTTTTATAAAGTTTAGGTACTGTCTTGGTATAAAATTTTTTTGGTACCAAACTGTTACAAACAAAAATTTATGGTACCGTCAATGAAACTTACCCGCTATTGGCATGTATGAAAAATTGTTTTAGGTACTAAATTGATTAATTTCAAAGTTTAGATACTAAATTGATCATTTTTAAAATCTAGGTACCCAACTGTATATTTTGTTAAAGTTTAGATATCATTTGTGATATTAACCCAAATATTAAAGTAGGCCAGTTGCTAAAAACTTTAATTTAGGTTTTAAAAAAACTAAAAATTAAATAAATAACTAGCAAATGTGCAATGTGCTTGATGTGCAAATTTAAAATATCAAATCATAAAATATTAATTATAAAAAATAAATAAAAATCTTATATTTTTTTTATCATAAAATGGGAAAATATTTTATTAAAAGAAATATATATGTAGGTTTTGAGTCCAATGCAAATTGTTTAATACATGACATGTTCTCATTATTTTCAGTCTAAATTTTAATGTGAATTTTTAATGAGAAAAGAAAAGAATAAGTCTTTTTTTTTTTTTAGAAAATGAATTATATAGGTATTATGAGGAAATGAAGTAGTTTATTTTTTTTTAAAGATTTGTTGGTCTTTTAGATTATAGGAGATTACTGTTATAATGGAGAGAGACAGAAGGAAAGGAGGAAAGTTAATACCAATATCCTAAAAAATAATTTTAGAAAAAGGATATAAAGAGACATCAAACTCCCTCCTATGTCTTAAATAATATAGATACAGATATATAATTTTAGATGTGTTTTATTTTTTCATATCTTTTCGTATTAATACTTTTTTTACCAATTCGTATTGGTACTTTTTAATATTCTTATCATGTTATATTTCATGAATATTACATATTTTCATTTACTGTAATGTTTGGGAAAAGAAACAATTATTAATATCTTAAAAAATTACGAAAGTGCAATTGAGATGAAAATAATCCCATAAAAATAAATAATATTATTTATTTATGTAAGCTTGACTCATGAGGTAGGTGATAGAATTCAACAAGTTTGGTTTCTTCATTTAAGATGGCTCATGGGAGATTTGGTTTGGTAGATTTGAAACAAATAATGTTTGAATGGTCTGTTACATCCGACCTTTTTTAAGTAGGCTTATGCACACAGGAGATGACTATTGCCCTTAGCCCATGAGAAGCTTATTGACGATAATCTTGAATTGATCTTGTTCCATCAATCACGGAGATGATCTAATGGCTGTCATCCATAACAAGTGCCTATAAATACTCAATCATTGCTTCTTATTTGAGACTTTTGAAGAGAAAAGCTAAACAACATTCTATAGAGGAGGCTCCACTCATAAAGATTAAATAAAGCAACTCAGGTGTTATTACTTCAACTTGCTCCAAAGCTAAGGTTGAAGTTTGAGTTCTACTCAAGTTCCTTTACCTATCACTTATGCATTCAAGACACTAAGACTGCCTTTTCTTCTTCCTCGTCATTCTCTTTAAGCCATTTTATCATCAAGTGTCATCTCTTCAGCAACATTCTGTAGTCACGTGCAAGGTATGAGATCCATGTTGCGAGTATGTGACCACTTAAGAAAAACCTTGCATTTATATTTAGACAACTCCCCAACTTAAACCTACCTTCATTAATGCCTGAACTCGTCTTTTCAAAAGACGAGTTTGGCCAAGTAAATTAAAAATTAAAAAAATTATTATAAGATATAAATAAATAAAAAGTAGGGCAAAAATTCAAAAAAGTATATAATAATAAATTTTATATTATTTTCCATTGAATAAAAATCAAATTATCAATTCACAATATTTAATGTGCTAAATAACAATGCATTAAACAAATATAGTTAAAAAAACATATCTATTTTTGTTTTATATAGAGTATCACCAACAGAATAATCCTAATCCAAACAATGTAAATAGAAATAATTAATTTTTATTCACATGGAAAATAGTATGAACATTTTTTTGTACTTTTTTGAATTTTTTCACTACTTATTTATTTATTTAAATCTTAATAAATTTTCTCATTTTATTTGATTTACTTAGTCAAACTTGTCTATTGAAGAGGAGTTAGTACCACGAGATTAGTGTAAGTCTGCTAACTTCGTCTTTTGAAAAGACAAGTTCAGGCACTAATGAACTCGTCTCTTCAATAGACGAGTTTAACTTACTTAATTTGAAATTATTTTCGACATAGTGGCATTTTCGTAATTTAAAAAATTATTATTTACTTCCTTTTCATGTAATGTTTAATCATGTTATCAGAATAGGATCAGAAGTTGACTTAGACTTCTTAAGGGGTTAAGGGTCAAATTGGGTTCAACTAGGGTCAAACCGAGATCAACAAAAAATGAAAATTTTAGTTATATTCTACTCAAAGTTAGAAATTATTACATTTTGAGTGTCTTTATAGCGTGGACATCAATAGTCCTTTGAAAATGAAAATTTTAACTACATCTACCATGAGAGATAGCTAAAAAAATGAGGTATGTAAAAAAAGCAAAAATTATAAAAACTATATTAGAATATGTTACGTAGCGGATATAGCTTGAAAAAGGAATATAAAAATTGATATATGAACATATAACTTCTCTTTTAAAATCTTAAATTGATAAAAACTTGTGATGATTTAATTAGTGGGAAAATTTTCCATTTAATATTTTCTAAATTGTGAGTAGATACAAATAGTATCTTAAACTTTAGTTTTGATAGGATTAGTGTGAGTTTCAATTTTAATTCACTATATAGAATATTTACCTATAAAAAGAATAAAATAAAAGTATTATTAACCTAAAAGAAGAAAACATAAATTTCTAGCATCACATCATTTATGCCTTGGCATAGCCATGGTTTAGGGTAGGTTAGGTTTTCAAATACCTGCACCCATGTGAAAGCATTCACTCAATTTGACAGGCTGCCCTATCCCCATTTTTTTCACAATCGAGATGTAATCATAGCCAAATTTTTTACACACATACATTTATACACGTTCTCTCTCTCTCTCTCTTTCTCTCTCTGATCTTCAAAGTACAAACTCAAAATTAAAACCTTCTCTTTTCATTGATCTTTCTTTCTCGTCTCCCTTCTTATTAAAAACCAGCCATAGAAACTGAAAGCTAAAACACTTTCCACTGTCTGATGCTGTCATTTCTCTGCGCTTCCTCATCAATTTATACAGTTCATATTATTTTATAATAATATTATCATGTGCTTTTTTTTGGTTTATCTCTAGTTTTGAAGTCACCATAGAGAGTAAAAGAAAGAAAACAATTAAGTGGCCTTTGGCTCCATATTCTCAACCATTTCCTTCCAATGATCTATGGCCACTCCAATAGAGGCCTTTTATTTTTAACTTCCTTTTCTTTCTTTCTTTCTTTTTTTTTTAATTGGTGCATGCGGACTCGTTTCAGCCTGCCGAGTCAATCGATTCATGGTTAAATTGGCCGGGTCGACCGGTTCTCATCGGTTCAACTCCAAAAACGGGCCTCAACCTAGATTGGCCTGTTTCTGAGGCCGGTTCCAGGCGAACCAGATTGAATCGGCTGGGCTAGTCTGGGTTTGACTACATTGTGTTTAATTAAAAAAAAAAAACTTATGAATATCTTTTTATATTGTAACTTTCATTTAAAAAAAAATCTTATAATATTCAAACAAGAAAACCAAGAGTAACCACTCAATCCTATTGCTACCTTTAATTTTTTTCAATGCATAGTGGTACCTTTTCAATATTATCATATTGTATTTATGAAATATTTTATTTTTACATATTTATACCTATAGGTAACATTTCATTTAAAAAACAAATATCTTATGATGTTGACATAAAAATTTAAGGGTAATCACTTAATTTATGTATTGAGTGATTCTTTATTTGTTTTAGGTTTTTTTACTTTTACTCTTTTTCAATAGTAACTATCATATTACTACAATTAGGCATTGAAATTTACTTTAATGAATGTGTCATATTTATTGCATTTTTCATTTTTCAATGTTAAAAATAGAATCACCAACATATTACATCATTGTTGTATGCACAATGAATATAAATTAAATCAACACAATTTCTATGGAAGAAGGCACTTTTAATAACAAAAATGTATTAAATTTAAATATGGGGAACTGCTACAAAGTTATATACTGGAATGTAAAAAAAAAAAAAAAGAAACAAATAAATAAAATGTCTAAAAAAGTAGAAGAATCAAATTACTTGACAATTACATTGTAAGAAAGCGAAAAAAAAAAAATGAAAGATGCAAGAAAGATGACATATCCATGAAAGTAAATTTCTTAGAGAATATGAGATATTGGAACTTATATGGTCCTATCGACGAGGAAATCTAGTTAATCATATTACCATTAAAATAAATTTACAAAGTGATATATCAAGTGTTTCAGTGATGTCATCACTATTAAATATGAGTCGTTAATGCCACACATGCCCCTAAAGGGTCTATGGTGTCAACAATTCTATCATGAGACTATCAATAATTAAATGATTTTCTAGCAAATTTAAATTAATAAAAATTTTAATTAGGTTGTGTAAACACATAATATGCAGTAGAAAAATAACTAAGTGAGTTTCTCCCTGGATTGCTAGACTATGAAAAATAATAATGTCAAAATCACTTCACTAAAATGGCATATTGAAACGTTGCAAAGTTATAGTATAACAATGATGGGATCATGTTTATTCTTTCTTTGGTTTTAGTAAACCCATCTTCTTGGAAGAGTTGTAGATCAAGAGTTCTTTTTGGCTTTCCTTATATATGATGTTTAGAGCCATTGCATAACAAATACTACACTTACAATCCCAATTCTAGATGGTCTTATTTCATTTGCATAGGGTAATTTTGTCATTTTATTCTTATAAATATATCAATAGAATCTACTTCCATACTTGTAAATGACATGTTTTGCAATTATACAATCATTTTCTCAAGGAAAATACTACCCCTCTTCAATTCATGGCATAAAGTACAAAAGTTCACAACTAAAGAATATATTTCCCTTTCAGTCTCATAGTTCTATAAGCATCTACTTAAGCTACCATAATAATTTAATGCTTACGTGTTTTGGGCATATCAATAACAATTTTCTCTTAAATATATAGTCTTTCACAATGCCTCGAATCAAATCATGTATCTTAAGGATGAAACATCATTAGAAATGTTACAAATTTTGTAGCAAATTAGAAGAATAAAAAAAAGGATAAATTTCAAATAAAAACTCTTAATCTTCAAGCATCGTATGAGTCATTAGTCTCACTATTTAAGATTAAGATAGAGGAAAATTGAAAAGTAAATATAATGAAGAGAAGAGAAGGGTGATATCTGTGAAAGGACAGATTGAGTATTTGAGAGAGACGAGAAAAGTAGAAATGATCGGAATTAAGATTAGGGTTATATTATTAGGGTTTAATTGGGTTTAGTTTATTTACACTTTAGTCTTTAGTCAATTTATTTATTTATTTTTCAAATCAATTTGATTTTGATTAAATTGTGCAATTCGGATTACACATTAAATTGAACCATAATTCATTTGGGAATAGCCAATTTAAACCATTAGAATAAAACTGCAATTTTGGTTTGATTTGGCTCGATTTGCAATTTTGTTTAGTTCATTTGGTTTTTCGCAACATCTATCTAGGGGTCTTAAGTAGCAACAACTACTTGAGGGTTGATAAAGGCTAATCAAAATCTTTATCCCCAACATGTTATTAAATAGTAGCCTCACATGGGAATCACAGTTGTTATTCAAACCTTACCAGCATTAGTCCATCACATGGTGTAGTTTCGCTAGTCCCATAAATGTAAACTACACATAAATAACTTCTCTTTAATTTGGATAAGTGTTACCTTGATGCCATTTCTCCCATCTTATTCACCGAGCTACCTATGTGGCTTAGTGCTTAACTACCATGTTGGCATTTTACACAATAAGGATGTTGCTCCTTGACTTAGATTGAACAACCATGCACAGTTAACAAATAATTAAGTTGTCTTTAAGTATTAGTCCATTTTATGATGTCCATCCTAATAAGCAACAAACACGTCATTACAAACCTAGAGTTCAATATAGAAGATACTCATTCGCCGAAGAATTGATACCACGAGAATGTACAACTATAGAAAGAAAGATAAACTGTTATTAACTTTCTATTTCAATTTAATTAACCAAGTAATTTTAGAATTATCCTTTAATTACTTCATTAATCGTTAATCTAATTATTGATTAAATCTATTTGATTAATTATCCACTAAAGATATACTTAACTAAAATTCAATTCCAATAATTATAAGTCTAATCAACTATCAAATTTTATTCACAAATCGATTCAAAGGGATTAAGTGAAAACCGGTTTTAGTACTGTTTATTAAACCGATTTAGTTTTTAATTGATTCAAGTTCTCTTTTTTAAAAAAAAAATTAGTTAAATTTTATTGAGAATAGACTAGTCCAAAGGGTGAGAAAATTAGAGTGAACTAGTCTCTCGAACAATGCTTAGAGTCGGTTTAATTGTGAACTGGTTCAATTCACACGAACCACACCATTATTATTTAGTTTATTAAATATATATAGTTTTATTTTTTTTATTCAACAAATGAAATTATTCTTAATATTATGATATCCAATTATAATTATTTTAAAAAATTTTAAGATTAAATGTCACAAATAAGTTTCCACTATCAAGGAGAACTCAACAAAATCAAAACAAGCTTTTACAAGTTCAATCCAATTTTAATTCAAATCTTTAATGCTAAATCTCAGCCTTTGTGTTTATGATATTTATTTCATGTTAATCTATGAGTTATAAACTTTCATGGATAATCAAATTCAAAAAATTAATGAAAAACTCATTACATGTTAAATCGGACTTGAATTAAATAAGTTGAAGATTTGAAGATCTTCATAAATGTTCAAACTATCTTCGAAATTTTTTTTGAGAACTTAGACTTAAATATAAACCAATTTCAACTATTAAATCATTATGGACTAAACACTATTTTATATTACAAATTAAAATTGAATCATATTAAATAAAACAAACATTTAAGAGCACATCTTTTAACTTCATTATCATTATTTATTCATCTTATGCACATCAAAACACTTTCCAAAATTTTCAAAAACAAGAATCTAAATCCAAAATGTCCAGAATATATCCAACTCTTTAAATCTTTACAAAATCATTAGCTATTATCACTATTTCAACTCTCACACTTCTAAACATAAAATTAAACTATTTAGACATCATAACCATCTCCTAAACTAAATTTTCTAACAAGTTTCATATTCATAAAAACTCATATTCAACCTCAAATATTTTCTGAAAAACCAATATCAAACACATCAATCAAGTTAACCCATTCCAACCTATAACTCATTCAAATCAATACCAAAACACTCCAAACTCCATCTATAGTTTATTACCAATC
Source organism: Combretum micranthum (assembly GCA_024138025.1). Classification (NCBI taxonomy): domain Eukaryota; kingdom Viridiplantae; phylum Streptophyta; class Magnoliopsida; order Myrtales; family Combretaceae; genus Combretum; species Combretum micranthum. The sequence goes on from JAMXBD010000411.1 coordinate 627,553, forward strand.
CAAATTAACACTATAACACTCAATTATCGTGATTAAATTCAAGAAAACCCATTTTTAACTCATATTATCAAATTAACATGGTCCACATAAATCATCAAATTAAAATTAAATCCGTATCAATGAGCATTCATACAATTTGACATTTAAAATATATGTGTGTGTATATATATATAACTTCAATATCAAATTGGACTCAAATGTAGATTTACAATTATTTCATCAATTTTAACATGATTCATGTGTAAATCATTGAATTAAAATTAAATCTACACTATTATATGTCCATGTATTTCAACATCTATATTATATATACATAGTTATCATCAATTTCAAATCAAAATTTAGATCTATGATTAATTCATCAATCAACACAAAAATCAAGCATCAAACATATGACACAACACATATTAGGCATAAAAAAAGTTAGATCTACTTACTAGAATTGGGAAATAAAAAAAATTAATTAAATCTCCAATTATTGTTTCTCAAATAATTGTAGAAGCTTCTCATACCAAAACCACCACTTCTTCAATTTATATTTTAGATCTTCAATTCTAGATTGATTCTTGAATATTTCTTAAAAGAATTAAATTTGAGATTAGAGATTAGATGTATAGATCATAAGAATTAAATTTCATTTGTTTATGAGAGATTAAACTTAACTTTAATTGTTGAATTTGTGGCATCAATTGAGAGAGAAGAGATCAATTTGATGATGAAAATGAATGGCAAATGGAAATTTTTTGTTTATATAATGTGGGTTGGGACACTTATATACGTAAGATACATGTGAGAGATAACTGATATGAATACCCTTAGATATTTTAGTAATGTTTATAAGTAATTTAGGGAATGAATCTTTAATGGACATTGGATTAAGAATGCCTAAAATTCCTTCAAGGAATTAAGTAAGGAGGTTAAGGCATGAGAGAGTATTTTAGTTTTTCCAGCTTAGGTAATGATGAATGGAAACTTCACATTAATTCCAAGACTACCTTTACAAAAGCATCTACATTAGACAATTCTTTCATAAGGTCTTAAGTTGCCACATCAGTATATTAAGAAACTCTCCTTTTGAAGGACATTAGGTTCTTCACGAGTTCGTTCATTTCTTTTTATATTCTTTTGAGTCCTATTTACTTTATAGAATACCTTTATTTTTACACAATACTAAAATATTATGAAGGGACTCACTTTTAAGGTACATTACAGAGAATCTAAAAAAGTTAAGGGAACTCTTCACATCCGTAAAATCTCAAAAAGTGAAGTTCTTAACATAGAAACTCGTGTCAAGGATATTGAATGTGGATATTCTAAGAACAAATTAGAGAAAAGTATATAATTTGGGTAATTAAACTTGATTTTAGAAGTTTAAAGTTTTTAAGAATTAAAGAAGTGAATTTAGGCTTTTAAAACAGTAATTTAGGTAATAGAATTTGATAAGTAAAACTTATTTTGGATATTTAAGATAATTGAATGATTGTATAAGATAATGTTGGAATTTGAATAATTTTGGTTCTCTAATCTCAAATTAATTTAATTATGATATTAATCAAATTGATTATATCAACATATGCAATTTAAATTAAAATTATATCCTCTGGTACATCGTTATAGGAAAAGGAAATTAATATTCATATTTATAAAAAAATTATAAAAATACCACTGGGATGAAAATAATCATAGATTTAAGCAAGCTGACCTCGTCTCTTTAAGAGACGAAGTTGGTGGGCCTAATATAACTGCCTCGGTCTTCTTCTTCCTTCATCCGCAAATTAAAAAATTCCTCATTTCTCTATACCAAAACCCTAATTTACTTTTTCAATTAGCAATTTCTTATTCAATCCGATCAAATTAACACTAGTTGTTCATCAATCTAGTTGATATCGCATCATCCAAGCAACTATTCGTGCTACTTGCAGCTAATTCGCGTGCGCATTCACATATAATTGCTATAAGCTACCATCAATCTCCTTGAATTTTTCATGTTTTCTTATGCTACATTGTGTACAATTTTGTATGATGAAGATACTTTGTTGATTTTGAATTGGATTTTACTCTTTTCTTTTTTTTAAACCACTTTTTTGGGACTATTATATTTGTATTTTTCTATTGCATTACAGATTTTGAATTGACCACTTGTATGTTTGAGCTACATTAGTTAGTTCCGTTGTATATAAAACTGTTTTATGATGTTTGTATTATCTTCGTAAGTTCAAATTTGTATATTTGAACTACCATGTTAGTTAGTTTCAATTTGGTGTGTTGGTGGGAAATCTGTTTGTGAGAAATCCTCTATGGGTAGCTAAATGAGAAAAAAAAAAGATGCTGATGTTCATTTAGAGATGTCCTTATTCCCAAAGGTACTTATTTGTCTTGCAAATGAATTTAGCTGATATAACATAAATATTGTTTTTTTTTTCTTTCTACGTAGCAGGTTAAGATTGTAAATGGATAAAGCTAAGTTTGTATTTTACGCTCACAATAACATTGTTGAAGGGAATGATAGGTTTAGTTATAGTAAGCAGCCAGTTGCTGTGATTAGTGTGTATAGGAACTCTACATATGAACAAATTCTAGACATAATATGTAGTAGACTTAAGATAAATAGGTTGACACATTGAGTTGAGCTGTATCATATGGTTGCTATTGGAGACAAGACACTGTGTTATGATGTGATCCCAATGACTGATGATGATGTAGCTTAAGAGATGTTGGCATACACTGAAAGGTCAATGGTCGTATATGTTCATGTATTCGAAAAGGAATTGCCATAGACAATAGAGGAAACATTAGCTTTCATGATAATGTTAGCAGTCAAGGGTTGGTGGATGAGAACCACAATCCTAGCCAGACAACAGTTAGCACTCAAGTCTAGACGAGCAACTCTTGAATGGGTGCACTTCATAGGAGTAGTGGACACGATACCGATACGATACAAGACTCACTAGTAAGTGAATCTAGTGATGATTATGATGAAGATGAAAATGAAGGGGTAATGAGTTTGCCTCAACAGTTAACTACTATACACATACTACTTAGGGGTAATGACTGGCACCATTTTGTGGCTCCTATAGATAGTGATGTTGTAGAAGCTTAGTGCTTATGTGTTCTTTTATTACAGATGGTAGATAGTGCCTATGCTACATCTGATGATGAGCAAAAAATGAGTGCTGCAAATTAAAGCTTCAGTTACTAAGGAGCTACTTTTGATGTCATTTGGTGCAACGCACATGTTTTATTCTAGTGTAAGGGATCCTTAGATTGACAAATCCCTAGAAAAGTACGTTTTTTGTAAATCAAAGTATGGTCTTTTAGTTAGACTTTAATTATTTTGCTTACACAATGCCTTTTTTTTTCCCATGTGTAGGTCGTTTAGGACCCATATTCTAAGATCATGAATGACCCACTTGAGTATTGCTAATCAGGCAAAGATATATGACAAGCATATGTTCCTTTAGTATGCTTCCCACCCCCCCCCGATGTGAGAGTATTACATGAGATTAACTCACGAGGGAGTACAGAGTGGAATTGGGTGGCAGAGCACGTTAGGTGGATTGCAGAGTGGGATGATAGGTACAATCGAGTTATGGACATGCTGGACATCCCCAACGGTTCATATAAAGATTATTATGATTGGTATAATTGGATCACCAAACGCTGGATCGGTTGTATAAGGGCCATTATACGTTATATGGTAAGTTAAATGATTTTATGTGGTATATATGGATGTATGTTGTGTTTGTCATTTCCTGATTTAGATGTTCACTATTAATTGTAGGTTGATTTCATTTACTAGGTTCTTGACATGCTACCTGAGGATACTCATGCCACAGCACGAGATGTTATTCGTGTAGTATGAGTTATTGGGGTTTAGTAGTAGTAGCTCTACCACTAGCACGAACACTTGATATCATTGGTGATGAGGATTGCCCTTAACCTCACCTAACATAGAGATGCAGGCCACATAGGCAAATGTGTGGGCGGGGATGGGGTTAGGGTCATGAGCAAAGGCGAGGCTGATACAGAGTTGCAAATATCAGAGATGAGCCTTCACCCTTGCATGTGCATCATGATAAGCCTGGTCCTTCATATGTTAAGTATGATGAGTCTAGTCCATCATATGCTCATCAATTAGATACCTCGATGCTAGATAGATCATATACAGAGGTCCATACCCCAACCTCCCTAGCTTTATATAAGAGGCGATAGTCACAATCAGATGATATGGGGGAAGGCTCATCTAGATGGATCGAAATCCTATCTTATTTCACCAATACAATGTTGGTGGTAGAGATGGGGATGCTACACTTACACAATTTGATGCATCTATAGAGTATCCTTAGTAGGCTTTGATCAGGTCAGACCTTTCCATTATACATCAGGCAGGGATAAAGGAGTGGGAGCCCCTAGGAGTAAACTAGATTTTATCATTTCTTTTGCTTTTGTTTTATGATAGTTGTATGTAATATTGTATATACATTTGATGTAATGAGTTGAATAGTAGTGTAACCATTTTTTATTTTGAGTTTTTGTTTATATTGATGGTGAAGGATTAAGTTTGGGAATACTATCATGGATGGATTTTGTTAGGGTTGTTTAGAATGATTGATTTTGACAAGTTATACTGATGTATTTAGGAATGAATAACAAAATGCAGCTAGGGCTAGGTGAGAAACATTGTCAATCTCCTCTCTTGAATAGATGAGGTTAGTGTATTTGGAATGAGATTATTTTCATTCTAGTGGTATTTTTGTAATTTTGTAAAAATATGATTATTAATTTCCTTTACCCTGACATTTTATCCAACTATTATTATTCAATAAGTTTAAATTAACCTATCCCTGACATTTTATCCAACTATTATTATTCAATAAGTTTAAATTAACCTATATTTTTTATTTTGTATTATAACACTTTCCTAACTTAGCTTGTTAAAATTTTTGGATATTTCAGTTGAATTATGGGATGATAACGAAAATGGTACATGAAATTTCGTAAAAAAAAAAAAAGGTACTTAAACAAAGTTTTCGTTAACATTTTTTACAACTCATTTCACTTGCTCCAGGTATAAAAAAAGTCAACGAAAAGTTTGTTTATACATCAAATTATTCAAAACAAAACTTTAGGCATAAAACATGTCAATGAAAACTTTGTTCAAATACCAAATTAGTTAGAACCAAACTTTAGGTACCTAATTGTTTTTTTTGTCAAAATTTAGGTACTATTTTTGTTGGGGTTAATGACTCAATTACTATAACTTTGCTTGAAAGAGCAATTTACTACCTGAACATTTGAAAGATTAATTTACTACTAAATAAACTTTTTGAGAACATAATTACTACCTAGCCTAACTCCATTAACTCCACCATCCAACATGTCAAAACCATCCTATCATTGATCGATATGTGGCATTTTCCATATGAAAATAACGCATGCCACATTTTTCTTTTATCTTTCAAGCAAAAAAAAAAAAAAAAAATTTGTATAAAACAAAAGGTCAATCTAAAGACAAGAGTCCATGTAGCTTCTTAATTAGAAGCAGAATAATTTACCCATAAAAAACTAAGAGAGGAGAAAAAAAAGGAAATAGCAATAAGCAAATAAAAGCCATAAAGCCCTAGCTTCTTTAAGAATAGGAACCTATTCATCAAAGATATGGTAGCCATAACTCAACCCCCAAACAACCTCCTACCAGAAAACTGGACATTATTGCTGTTGACATTGCTGCTGTCGGATATATAATTTCCACCACCACCTAACCTCAGCAACTCGTTAACAACACATATTTTATCTTCTTCATCAACCTCATAAACGGCAAGGTTCACACCATGATGTTTTACTTCATCTTATTGTTATTTTGCTTGATTGATACAAATTAGGGCCCATTTGTTCAATTATCAAGGTAATATACTGTCAATTAGAACATTGAATATGTAATTGTTCGATTGTTCTAATCTGTGCGGCACAATAACATGATTGATTATAGATAGATAATGGATTTGTGTTATGAAGATATATAATCTAGTCTAAATAGATCATATTATGATTTGTTGGCTTGAATTGGTAGTTTCTCTTATTCTTCATGCTATTGATAAAATAAAGCCTAAAAGTTTGTTTAGGATTGTTTAATCAATAAGGAAAATAATCAATGAGCCTATTTTGATTATCGAAAAAGTAAGAAGAGATAGGTTTTTAGAGCTTGTTAATAGTCATAACCAAATTATCCAAGATAAATAATAGAAATCTTTGCATTACTGATCAATTCTGTAAACCGAACTCTAATGATATCTTTGGTTAGGAACACCTTAATATTAAATTAATCCTTGAATTTTGTTTACTTACTTATGATATAATTAGTTTCCATTGATTTCACAAAACCCCCCTTCCTCCCTCCCCTTCTTCTTCTTTTCTTCATCTATTTTTCTAATAGAAATAAATTTTACTAATCTCTGTGCATACGACCCTACTCACCGCTATATACAAGTTATATAATTTTTTAGAGTAGGAATATATATTTGTTGGGTTCGACACCTACTAGTAAATTATATATATATATATATATTATATATAAGTTATTGAGTACATTTATAGTATAAATTATACGTAATGAATAACATATACCAATATGATTTTCAGAGAGGAGTTTCTATGGTCTTGTCGATGGGACCATCCAAGTAACCATTTAACCGTTAAAATAAATATAGTAATTGGAATATTAACTATTTTAGAATAATTGGAATATTAACTATTTTAGAAGTTTAATCACGGTTGGATATGATGTGGGCTGTTGGATAGTTAACGGGACCAGTCTCGTCAAAATTGATGACGGGACCATAGGGTTTATCTTTTTATAGCCTAGCTTTTGAGTTAATGTAAAGACCCAACCCACTAAATCCCGGATTTAGTGTACCGAGTCCCCAGCCATATATAACATTTTCATGTTATATGTAAGGTTGTCCTAAACCTAACAGTTTATGAAAATTGTTTGATTAAATCTACCAAAACTTTATAAACAATTTTGAATAAAAGAAGATTGCTAACAAGAACAATCCATACATATATAAATCATAATTACAAAGATTAATGTCAATATAAGACACTACAAAATTACAGGTTGTTCTTGATACAAAAATAAGCTAAAGAGACTTTAAAGTCTTTAACAACTTAGGTTTATTTAACAAGCATCATATACAAAGAAATATGTTTTAAAATAAAAAGCTTCTTCCAAAAACCAAAGGCACTCGAGTCCTACTCGTCCATGAATCTCTCAAAATCCAATCCGTATCCCAAGTCATCATACAACTCATCTTCAGTACCTGTAAAGCAGCAAAAGTGAGCGAAAGGCCCAGTATGTAGTAACAAAGACAAAAGCAAAGTGTCAAACGAACTTAGTTCTAATGCAATGCATCAACGATTAAGTCATTATCTTACTAAATTTTCTTCTAACAAAACAACAATGGGGTATTCAAACCCCAAGATCACACTTTGGGAATTTAGGGGTCCTGAGTAACAGCAGCTGCTCAGGGGATTGTTATAAGCAGTCCGAATAGTTATATCTCCTATATCTATTCCATAAAAAAAATAGCTTCATCTAAAGTTCACAGCCGTTGCCCAACTCTACTTAAACTCAATCCACAACATGAATATAGTTCACAAGTCCCCATAAACTTTGAACCAAACCATGGTATTTCCCCCTAAGTTTAAGCAAACGTTACTCAGATACTATATCCACTCAGAGGGAAATCAACTGAAGAATCTTTTACTAAAATAAGAAATATCAAAACAAATTAATAATCGAACGTAGAACATATATACAACATACAATTCTAAGTTAACTATGCAAAGAGATTCAATGAACTTAACGTATAGCTTTGACACTTGATTCATACATAAAAATGTTTATATAAATTATAGATTCATTAGAAGACCATATATGAAGCAAAGAAAGACAATTGAAAAAGTTTGAAATTGTAAAAACTCAGGGGATACGCAAGCAATTTACACTAGCAAATTTCAGCTGAATGCCGGTAGAGTTAGAAGCGTACGTCGGCGGCGCTAAGGTTGGCGTTAAGAAAATCAGTTCTATTCACATTTAACACCGGTTAAAGGCCCATGGCTTTGAAGCCCCAGTGGTCGGCGTAGGCTTTGAAAAAAATGAACGCTAGCCAATTTCTTCACAAAAGCCGGTGGTGTTACAAGCAACGTTAGAAAAATCGGTTCTGATCACATTCAACACCGCCTCTATGCTGGTGGTGTTGAAGTACCAAATGTAGGCGTAAATGAAAAACAAACTTGTTCGAAAAAGTTTTGTTTCCCCTATTTTGCACTTTGCAAAATTGCAACATAAAACACTTTTAATCCTTTTTCAAACACAAATCTAACTTCATATACTATCTTCTATCCACATTAACTACTCCTAGCAATGTTGAACATCATTTTGACACATCAAACATAAATTTAGTTCACTTCATCACATGAACTCATTATATTCAAACATTAATACTTATGCACAAACCATAATTCAACCACAACACAACTCAAACACTTCCAACACTTACTCCACACTTCAAAACCATTAAAGCATCATCTTAAGCACATTGTTATATCTTGATACACTTCAAACCACTTCAACCATTTCAAACCCCCTCCTGCACGTCACCTTAAACTTAACTACTTAACTTCAGCATCAAGCTTTGCTATCAAATATTACTACTTCTATAGCATATGTAGCAAGTTAAATATCATCAAAACTCATCCTAACATTCATTATCATATTCATACACACTTCAAACTTACAAAACATGCCTCATACATTTAAATCATAAAGAATGAGTAACATAGACTTACACAAATAAGGCTTGGCTTATAGAGACTCTCGGACTTTGGATGTATATTCAACTAAGAGTTTTGTGCTAGTTTAGATAAAGAGGAAATGAAGAACAAAAGAAACAAAGAAAGAAGGAAAAAGGATTTTCGGATGGGAAGAGGAGCTACCCAAAATGGAGTCTTTTTTTTATCAAATTATGGGTTCAAACTTATCATAAACTTGAATTTATGGGTACTTAATGGATTGAGGTACAATTTAGCCTAGTTTGGGCTCATGTTGAGGCCTAAAACTTGGTTAAAACATGGGCCAAGCTTGATAAAATTCTGCTATGACTTTAGGAATTTCCAAAACTTATTTTGTTACAATTAAACCTAACACATACCTATTAATATATAAAAGACACACACATTAATACATATAGAACAATAGCATTAATAATATAATATTAATTCATACCTACTACAAATACAAATTTCATGCTAACAAGAATATAAACATAATTCGAATTCGATTTTCATACACTCATTTCATACATCAAATTCACTTTTAAACTTAATATTTAAAACTAATATTATATTTATATGAAAATTAAGTTATAAATTAAGTTAGGTTATTTCATCCTTCCCTCCTTCAGGAAGTTTCATTCGCGAAACTTAACCTACCTCAAATTTCAAAAAGTTCAGGGTACTTCTATCTCATCACACTTTCTACTTCTCAAACCACTTCTCTTTCAAACTGATTGCTCCATTGAACTTTTATCATCGATATCACTTTGTTTCTCAATTCTTTGTCCATTCTACCTGAAATTTTGATTAGTTTCTCTTCTATAGTCAAATCTAGTAATTTTTCTGGCTGGTTTGTATCCAATATTGTATCAGGATCTGATATACACTTTCTAAGCTGAGATATATGAAAAACATCATGAACACCCGCTAATCTTGGAGGTAGAGCTAATTTGTAAGCTGCTAATCCTATTCGTTCCAGAATTTCATAGGGTCTGATCTATCTTGGATTCAATTTGTTTCTCACTCCAAATCTGAAAATGTCATTTGTTGATGATACTTTAAGGAATACATGATCGTCAATCTCGAATTCTAAAGGTCTTCTTCTCATGTCGGCATAGCTTTTGTATCGATCTTGAGCTGCTTTTAATCTTTGTTTGATCATTTGAACCTTGTCCATTGCTTGTTACACCAGATCTGAACCAATTAATGCTCTTTCGCCCACTTTGTCCCACTGTAAAGGAGATCTACATTTTCTTCCATATAAAGCTTCATATGGGGCCATCTGTATCGCTGTCTGGTAGCTATTGTTATAAGCGAACTCAACTAGAGGCAAATGCTCATCCTAATTCTTTCCATAGTCTAAAGCACAAGCTCGAAGCATATCCTTAAGAAGTTATATCGTCCTTTCTAATTGATCGTCGATTTGTGGATGAAATGTCGTGCTAAAATGTAATTTTGTTCCAAGAGCTTCATGAAGACTTCTCCAAAATCGACTAACAAATCTTGTCTCCTTGTCAGAAGCGATGGTCACTGGTACACCGTGTAGTCGCACTATCTCATGGATATAAATCTAAGCCAACTTTTCAAGCGAACACCCAACTCTTAGTGGAATAAAATGAGCTGATTTTGTTAATAGATCAATAATAATCTAAACCATCTCATTCTTGGCTATGGTCCTCGATAGAGCGGTCACAAAATCCATTGTAATTTCATCCCACTTCCATTCTGGAATCCTCAATGGTTGCAATTCTCCTTCGGGCCGTTGATGCTCGATTTTTACTTGTTGACACACTAAACACTTAGAAACAAATCTTACAATATCCTTCTTCATTCCTTCCCACCAAAATTGTTGCTTCAAATCTTGATACATTTTGTATTTCCAGGGTGAATTGAATATGAGGAGGAATGAGCTTCTTTCATAATCTGTTTTCTCAAATCACAGATCTCGGGTACATAAATTCTATCCTTGAACCTTATAACACCTTCATCATCAATTCTCATATCTTTCTCTTTCCTTCGATTATCTCACTTCTCAATCTCTTGGCTTTCTCGCTCTTCTTTTTGTCCTTGCTTGATTTAATCAATAATGGTCAGTTGCATAGTTAAGCTCACTAAAAGTTTTTCCAGTGTTATCTTAATATCCATTTTTGAAGGTCTTCTTGCATTTCTTTTTGGCTTGTGATCGTAGCTACTATATTCAATTGTTTCTTTCTACTCAGTGCATTAACCACCATATTGGCTTTTCTCGGGTGGTACAAAATCTCAACATCGTAATCCTTGATTTACTCCAACCATCTTCGTTGTTGCATATTCAATTCTTTTTGGGTGAAAATGTATTTCAAACTCTTGTGATCGGTGAATATCTTACACCTTTCACCAAACAAGTGATGTCTCTAAAGCTTTAATGCTAATATCATTGCAACAATTCCAGATCATGAATCAGATAATTTCTTTTGCGAGGCTTCAATTGTCTAGAGGAATAAGCAATTACTCGCTCTTCTTGCATCAGAACGCATCCCAATCCTTGAAGTGAAGCATCGCCGTAAATCACAAATTCCTTTCCACTGACTGGAAGTGCTAAAACCGGTGCAGAAATTAACCGCTTCTTTAACTCCTGAAAACTTTGATCATAATCTTCACCCCATTCAAACTTTACATATTTCCTTGTCAACTTGGGTAATGGTGAAGCAATTTTGGAAAATCCTCATACAAATCTTCTGTAATAGCTTGCCAAACCTAGAAAACTTCGTACTTTCGTGACATTTGTAGGTTGTGCCCACTCTAAAACCGCTTTAATCTTCTCCGGATCAACTGATATTCCTTCTTTGGTAATAATGTGACCTAAGAAAGCAACGTCCCTCAGCCAAAATTTGCACTTGCTAAATTTTCCATAAAGCTTCCTCTCTCTTAATCTTTGTAGAACAAGTTTCAGATGCTTCCCATGTTTTTCCTCATTCCTTGAATACGCTAATATGTCATCAATGAAAATGATTACAAATTGATCCAGATAATCCTTGAACACCCTGTTCATTAGATCCATAAAGGTTGCTGGGGCATTCGTTAAACCGAAATGCATAACTAAAAACTCAAAGTAGCCATATCTTGTTTTGAAAGCAATCTTGGATATATCTTGTTGCTTAATCTTAAGTTGATGGTATCCAGATCTTAAATTTATCTTAGAAAACACCTTAGGATCTCTCAACTGATCAGATAAGTCGTTAATTTGGGGAAGAGAATACTTGTTTTTTATTGTAACCTGATTTAGCTCTCTGTAGTCTATACACATTCTTAAGCTTCTATCCTTCTTCTTCACAAATAGCACTAGAGCACCCCAAGGAGAGATACTCAGACGTATAAATCCTAAATTTTACAATTCTTCTAACTGACTTTTCAACTCTTTCAATTTTATAGGAGCCATTCGATATGGAGCTTTAGATATTGGTGATGTCCCTGGTACCGAATCTATGCCAAACTCAATCTCTCAGGTGGTAGACCTGGTAATTCTTCAGGAAAAACATCGATAAATTCTTTTACTACTAGTACTATATCAACTCTAAGCTCTTCAAGACCATCTTCTTTCCCACATTATTCTCCCACAACTCCATTGTGTACATGCTTTTAGGTCTCTTCCTCTCTAAAACATACAACAATCTCCCATCCTCCAATTCAAAACTCATCTCCGCCCTGCTACAATCTATTATAGCTTTATAAAGGTTTAACTAATTCATTCCAAGAATAACATCAAAATCAACCAAAGGCAGAACTAACATATCTATAGGCATGCTTTTATCAGAAATCAAACATCAACATTTTTACAAACACGTGGTTCTTTCGATTGCATGCCAAAAGGAGTATTAATATTCATGATTCTATCATACAACACTTCAAAAGACAACCCACACTCATTCACAAAACTTTCAGCAACACATGCATGAGTGGCATCAGTATCAATCAGAGTATATGTAGGATGATTTGCAATCTGTATAGTACTTGCCAGTATATCAACTGCAGGAGCTCTCTTACATTGCTGCAAAGCAAACACTTGAGCCGATGTCATTCCTTTTCCAAAATTTGATCCATCATTCTTAGTCTTTTCCTTACAATTTGTTATATGATATCCTCTCTGTTGACAGTAAGCACAGAAAATAGTCTTTAATTTTGGATCAGGACACTCAGAAGCTTTATGACCTACTTTCCCACATGCAAAGCATGCTTCAGGAGTCCATTTACACCGAATTGATTCATGGGGTCCAAAACATATAGGGCGCCTCTTATCAAATGGAATGGAAGAAATAGTAGTCTTCGTCACTTGTCCTAAACTTGGTTTCTTCCCCACAAATGGTTGCTTGTCTTTGCTAACATTGCCAAATCTTGTATAAGGAGTGTATGAGGTAATTGATCTCTTGCCCACAAATGTAGCCCGTCTATCTCTCCAAGCTTTATTCTCATTTATAATTTGTTCCACTAACTTTGCTTTGATTACCGCTTCAAACAGTGTCGATAACTGAAACTTCTTAACTTTACTCTTGATTTCCATGTTCAAGCCATCTTGGAACTTTTGAACCTTCATACTTTCATCGTTGTAACTTGTGCCAGCAAATCTAAGCAATCTACAATACTCTGCATGATATTCTTCAATAGTTTTATTCTCTTGCCTCAAACTCAGCCAACTCGATATCATTTGCTCTCTCATTGTAGATGGAATATATTGTAAAAAAGGCTTCCTTGAATTTGTTCCATGGTATCGATCTTGCATATCCTTCATTGTTCAATCTCCACTAGTTATATGCATCTCCCTTCAGCATATATATCTCCAAATCAACTTTCCTATGCTTGGGTACTTCACAAGCTGCAAATGCTTTTTCAAGCTCTACTATCTAACCTTCAGTTCTAGTCGGGTCCAAAGCAGTTCCATTAAAATCAGGTACCAATCTAATAAAGTCATGCAACTTGACTTGATCATTCCGGTCTTCCACTTGTACATGTTGTTCTTGTCTCACAGTAGGTGGATTATATTGTTGCATAAATTGTTGTTGTTATTGATACATCATTTGCTGATACTGTTGAACCATTGCAAACATATCCCAAAACATAGTAAACATATTATTCAGATCTCTCGTAGGCATATGAGGCATAGCTGGATATGTAGGCATTTGAGGAGGCTGTTGATTCGATGTAGTAGAAGCTAAAGCTGGTGATGGAGTTGAAGTAGAAGCTGGAATACTAGCTGATGTAGAAGCTAAGATAATAGACTGGGAAGGAGGTGGCATACTCTCTCTTTGCGAAGACTGTCGAGTCAATCTCCTTGACCTATCCATCTTTAAACAAACATGTAACATATATATGACATGTGATAGATTATGCAATGTCAAATAAATTTCAATTCAAATACTAATAAAACAAACATTCAAGCAAACACACCAAACAAACAAATTCTACACTCATCCTAACTAAACTCACTGCAACTAAAGCCAAGTCACTCCTAATTATTCAAATAATTTCATAAACTAAGCTTTGACACCATTTGTAAAGACCCAACCCATTGAATCCCGATATTTAGTGTACTGAGTTCCTCCAACACATAAACATTTTCATATTATATGTAAGGTTGTCTTAAAACTATCGGTTTATGAAAATCATTTGATTAAATCTACCAAAACTTTATAAACAATTTTGAAAAAAAAAGAAGGCTGCTAACAAGAGCAATCCATACATATATAAATCATAATTACAAAGGTTAGTGTCAATATAAAACAATACAAAATTACAAGTTGTTCTTGATACAAAAATAAGCTAAAGAAACTTTAAAGTCTTTTACAACTTAGGTTTATTTAACAAGCCTTATATACAAAGAAATATGTTCTAAAACAAAAAGCTTCTTCCAAAAACTAAGGGCACTCTAGTCCTACTTGTCCATGAATCTCTCAAAATCCAACCCGTATCCCAAGTCATCATACAACTCATCTTCAATACCTGTAAAGCAGCAAAAGTGAGAGAAAGGCTCGGTATGTAGTAACAAACACAAAAGCGAAGTGTCAAGTGAACTTAGTTCTAATGCAATGCATCAACAATTAAGTCATTATCTTACTAAATTTTCTTCTAACAAAACAACAGTGGGGTATTCAAACCCCAAGATCACACTTTAGGAATGTAGGGTTCCTGAGTAACAGCAGCTGCTCAGGAGATTGTTATAAGCAGGCCGAATAGTTATATCTCCTATATCTATTCCATAAAAAAAATAGCTTCATCTAGAGTTCATAGCTGTTGCCCAACTCTACTTAAACTCGATCCACAACATGAATATAGTTCATAAGTTCCCATAAACTTTGAACCAAACCATGGTATTTCTCCTTAAGTTTAAGCAAACGTTACTCAGATACTATATCCACCCAGAGGGAAATCAACTGAAGAATCTTTAACTAAAATAAGAAATATCAAAACAAATCAATAATCGAACGTAGAACAAACATAAAACATACAATTCTAAGTTAACTATACAAAGAGATTCAATGAACTTAACATATAGCTCTGACACTTGATTCATACATAAAACATGTTTATATAACTTATAGATTCATTAAAAAACCATATATGAAGCAAAGAAGGATAATTGAAGAAGCTTGAAATTGTAAAAACTCAGGGGATGCGCAGGCAATTTACACCAACAAATTTGAGCTGAATGCCGACAACGTTGGAAGCGTACGCCGGCGGCGTTAAGGCCGATGTCAAGAAAATAAGTTATGTTCACATTTAACATCGGTTAAAGGCTGGTGATGTTGAAGCCTCAGTGGTCGGCGTAGGCTTTGAAAAAAATGAATGCTAGCCAATTTCTTTACAAAAGCCAGCGGTGTTACAAGCAGCGTTAGAAAAATCGGTTCTGATCACATTCAACACCGCCTCTTCGCTGGCGGCGTTGAAGTACCAAATGCTGGCATAAATGCAAAAACAGACCTGTTCGTAAAATTTTGTTTCCCCTGTTTTGCGTTTTGCAAAATTGCAACATAAAACACATTTAATCCTTCTTCAAACACAAATCTAGCTTCATATACTATCTGCTATCCACATTTACTCTTAGCAACATTGAACATCATTTTGACACATCAAACATAACTTTAGTTCACTTCATCACATGAACTCATTATACTCAAACACTAATACTTATGCACAAACCATAATTCAACCACAACACAACTCAAACACTTATAACATTAACTCCACACTTCAAAATCACTAAAGCATCATCCTAAGCTTATTGTTACATCTTGATACACTTCAAACTACTTTAACCATTTCAAACCCCCTCCTACAAATCACCTTATACTTAACTACTTAACTTCAACATCAAGCTTTGCCATCAAATATTACTACTTCTATAGCATATGTAGCAAGTTAAATATCATCAAAACTCATCCTAACATTCATTAGCATATAAGACCATTCAAATTCATACACAACTTCAAACTTACAAAACATGCCTAGTACATTTTAAGCATAAAAAATGAGTAACATAGACTTACATGAATAAGGCTTGGCTTATAGAGACTCTTGGACTTTGGATGTATATTCAACTAAGGGTTTTGTGCTAGTTCAGATAGAGAGGAAATGAAGAACAAAAGAAACAAAGAAAGAAGGAAAAAGGATTTTCGGATGGGAAGAGGAGCTTCCCAAAATGGAGTCTTTTTTATCAAATTATGGGTTCAAACTTATCCTAAACTTGACTTTATGGGTACTTAATGGATTGAGCTGCGATTTGGCTCATTTTGAGGCTTATAACTTGGTTAAAACATGGCCCAAGCTTGATAAAATTCTGCTATGGCTTTAGGAATTTCCAAAACTTATTTTGTTACAATTAAACCTAACACATACATATTAATATATAAAAGACATAAACATTAATTATACTATACACACATTAACATATATAGAACAATAGAATTAATAACATAATATTAATTCATACCTACTACTAATACAAATTTCATGCTAACAAGAATATAAACATAATTCAAATTCCATTTTCAAACACTCATTTCATACATCAAATTCACTTTAAAACTTAATATTTAGAACTAATATTATATTTATGTGAAAATTGTCACGCCCCAAAGGGTACCCTAAACGCGACACTCCGCCACACTCGATATTTAAACTCAAGTATGACAATCTTAGTCACTCCATGAGTTTAAACACCAGGTGTAAGGCTCATGTTCAACATATAGGGAACCATACTTTGATTCGAAATAGCTTAAGGAGACATACATAACAATAAGAAAGTAAATCACAATTATTATTGCTAGATTAATCTATTACATTAGCTAAAGGGCATACCCTATCAAAATATTAAAAGTTCTTAAGTACTCATAAGTCTTTTACAACAACCATATATATATATATATATATATATATCAATTTAGGAGATTCAACTAGAAGTCCACGCCTACATCTAGGTCCCGACGTCTTCAAAAAGCTCTTTAGATTCCAAAAGCTGTACTTGAGGAAAGTGGCTTCTCGGAGATAGCCATAAATATTCATACTGCAACAGGAAACTATTGGGGTATAAGCTTACAAGCTTAGTGAGTTCCACTTCAAAAATTAAATGCTCAACAAGCAGCATATAACAGACAAGTTATATTAACAATCATATGAATGCGTAAACACGTGAATATATAATACATAAGACCATTCGGAAGTTTTATGTTGAATGGATTTACGCCCTCCATTCAGGGTAAGGTGATTCAGGCCCATACGACCAACAATTTCAATTTCTCTTTTTATTTGTGGTTGATATAGGTGCCCACCCACATTCACTTTTCAATTCCGGCTCATATGCCAACATTTAAATTTCCAACCATTACGCCAACATTCAAGTTTACAGGCCCCTCGTTTCCCAGCTATTATGCCTTCTTCCCACAAAGGTATAATAACCTATGCAATGTGACTTCACATATGGTATGCATGTCAATTCGATTATAAGATCATGGATAATAATTTAACAATTTATGGGTGATCATAGATATTGCAGACAATTCAATTCTATACTAAATCATTCAAATATTTACAACAAGCTCATTTCAATATTATCATTCATTCACCCAAGAAGAACTCATATACATACAGTCGATTTATTAGCTTGCCCTAATTTTAATGCCACTAACATTAAAGCACATTCACAAGAATGTAATATTGAGATAGTGAACTCACTTTGCCATGGCGCAAAAATCTACTTAATCATAATAGTCATTGGGAAGGTCTAGTCCATCTCCCAAGTCTCCTAATCAAAAGAAATAACTCTAATGAGTATTTCTATGAAGTTTGAATGAACTTAGAAAATTATTTTAACAAGTTCGTCAAAATTCGCTAAGAGGAAATTTTAACTTAAAACGGTCATACTTGGTCATTTTAACTCGAAATTTCGCAATATTATTATACCAATTTCTACTTGCTTCGACGGAGAGCTATCTATTTCTAGAGTTATTTCTGACAACAGGTCATTTAGTCCATGAACAGTAGGGTACAGAATACTATACGAATTTCCCATTCCACAATTCAACTCCTAATTTTAAACCAAGTATTATACTAAAGCTTTGATAGATACTTGGCTATCATTATATCTTGTAAGACTGTTATATACATAAATAACTCAACATCATGCATGATTCATGAGTATTGGTAATTTCTAATTTCTCATGTACTTAGATAATGTCAAATAAGAAGTATATGACATTACTTTCCTAACTTTGTTTCTACAAATGCATCATGTATATATGCAACACCTACAAGCTATTGTCATGAAGGTTATGAGATGAACTATCTATATATATATTCTTAATGATATAGTACCAAGAATTCTTTTTGAAAAACTTTTACTTTGCAAAACTTTTGAAATTTACTAGACTTAAGAAAAGTGGTTTTCTTTCTTGTAAAATCACACTTGCTTTTATCAAAACTCAACCTTGATGACCTATATAGCCATCACCTTCATTATTTCAATAAAAACCTTCATTTTGGGGTTGAAAAATAGATGTTTAAATAGGTGGTTTACCTAATTACGAATTTTACAAAATTTTAGAGAATAGAAACATTGTTTAATCAATTCTTGGAAACCATTCATTGTTCTAGGATTGTATTTTGATAAACCTCTCTTATCCTTGTCAAAATTAGGTCTTCATTATATGTACCCCCTGAGACTTCCATTTTTCCATAAAAATCATCATTTTGGCATTTGGAAATAGGTGTTTAAATAGTGGCCATTTTCAAATCCGAATTGAAAAATTTTCATTTGAGATTGTTTTCTTTGTAAAACTCATTTAGTCTTTCAAAAACCATTTTCTAATCAAACCTACCCTTTAAGGCTTCCATTTCTTTAATAAAAATCTTGTTTTGAAGTTGAAAAATGGGTGTTTGCATTTTAAACTTCCTTTATTACGAATTTAAAACTTGTTATTGAGATTGAAACATAACTTTTGTAAACTTTTCCTTGTTTTGAAAATATTCCTTAGTAGATCTAAGCTTTATTCATCAAGATCACTCATTTATGATGTCTATTCCTAAGTCCTTCATTTTTAATGTAAAATGCACATTTTGAAGTTATAAAATAGATTTTCTAAATATGGTTCCTTTTTTATCCGAATTTTCAGAAGTTATTTTTGTTAAAACTAAAGTAGATCTTGAGCTTTTTAAGACTCTCCTACTATCATCAAGCTATTACAAGTTATTTATATGCATAAAACAAAAGTCTAATGCATTTATAAGCTCAAAACAACTAGATCTAGTTTACTATACCAGTTATAAATGCATGAACACTATGACTATTATGTGGATGTGACTAGATGATGAATACATGCATAAAATGTTAATAATAACAATATAACTTGAAAATAAAACAAGATAATAGCAAAATAACTCAAATAACAAGATCTATAACATTGTGATGGCAAGGATCTCATGTTCAAGTGTTTCCACATCCCTAACTTGAAGCTCATGGGGATTTTTGTGTGGAATCACATATGAATGAACTTGCCATTACATGTTTTTAAGATAATAAGGTATAGATCTATTACCTATTGGATGTGTGGAGTAAGAAACTTGAAAGAAAAAATAAAAGTGTGAGTGTGTATGGAGAGAGGAAGAGGTCATAGCACAAAGAGGAAAGGAAGAGAGGATTTTGCAAAAATTTTCTTAAGTGAAAAGGAAGAAAGTGAAATGAAGTTGGTATAAAGAGATATATATAGACTTGTGGATTAGGGTTTACTTTGATTAAACAAAAGAAAAATAAAACAAATTGGAGAAAGGGAATGATGGGGAGGGGGCACCGGTTTCATAGAGAAAGAGAGAGAGAGGTGTTGTGTTGTGTAAGTTTCAACATTAATTAAGTAATTTAAGTAGTAAAAGTTATATTGGAAAAGTAAATTGTAAGGAAAATGATGAAATAGTAGGAATAGGATGTAAGGATGTAAGAAATAGGTTATGGGTAGCTGTACTTGTGAATAGTGTGATAGAAATTAAAAAGTAGATTAGACATTTAAAGTATTAGTAGTAATGAAAATACGATAAAAAGTTATAACTATTACTTTTATAACTCGAAAAATTATATAACTGATATATTTGGAAATCTTATGAAATTACGAGTCTAACGGTATTAATATCATATATTTAATATCTCAAGCCCCAGGACACGGTTTTGAAAGTTTGTATCCATTTGGATTCGAAATAGATCGAAAATTTGCTAATCTTATCTTTTTAAGCATTCTAGTATTATTACAAACCAAACTACATTGCTCACTCGTATTTCGACTTCTTGGTTTAGGAATACGGGATCGCTGGATCTAAACTACTAGGGTTTCTTGGGAATTTGTTGACTTAGGGTCTCCGGTTGACTTTCCGGTTTAGGGTTTGAACTTGATATTACCCTAAATATCAGGGGCTTACAACCGACCCACCTTAAAGAAAGTTTTGTCCTCAAAACTTAAAGCGCGCACCTGATTCCTCCAACAAATTGGGGTATATCTTTCGCATCTCGTTTTTGGCCTCTCAAGTTGCCTCTTCGTGTGAGTGATTCCTCCAAAGAACTTTCACATATTTGATTTCCTTATTTCTCAACTTTTGAACCTTTCGATCCAGAATCTGCACGGGGTGCTATTCATAAGTGAGGTTCTCTTTTAACAATACCGGTTCCAATTCCACAACTTGATCCAGGTCAGCTATATGCTTTCGAAGAACAGAGACATGAAAAACATTGTGTACCCCAAACAGATTTGGTGGTAAAGCAAGGCGGTACTCCAATTCCCCAACTCGCTCAAGTATTTCAAATGGACCAATATACCGGGGGCTCAACTTCCCTTATGAGTGGATCTTGTGGATACTTTTGATAGGATTTACCTTTAAATATACATGATCTCCTATCTGGAACTCAAGAACTCTCCTTTTTAGATCTGCTCAACTATTTTATCGGTCTTGAGCCTCCTTAATTCGTTGTTGAATAACTCATATCTTATTAGCGGCATCTTGTATAAGATCTAGTCCAAGAACCAATTTCTCCACATCATCCCAAAATAACAGGGATCTACACTTTCGTCCATATAAAGCTTCATAGGGTGGCATTTTAATCGTCGAGTGATAACTGTTGTTGTAAGCAAACTCTACTAAGAGTAAGTGTGCTTCACAACTTCCTTTAAACTCCATCACACATGCTCGAAGCATATCCTCTAGGGTTTGTATGGTTCGCTCAGACTGTCCATCGATTTGAGGATGATATGCTGCACTGCAGTGCAACTTAGTCCCCATACACTTTTGCATGCTTCCCCAAAACTTGGACACAAACCTTGGTCTCGATCTAATACAACCCAGCTGGTACTCCATGTAGACGAACGGTTTCCTTAATGTAGAGCTTTGTCAATTTATCCATAGAATAAGTCATACTTATTGGTAGGAAGTGAGCAGACTTGGTTAGCTGATCTACTATAACCTATATAGCGTCATGCTTTGTTGGCGTTTTCGGCAATCTACACACAAAATCCATGGATATCTGATCCCACTTCCATTCCGGTATCGACAAAGGTTTCAACAATCCTCCTGGCCTTTGAAGCTCTACTTTCACTTGCTGGTAAATCGGACACTTCATCACAAATTTGGCTACGTCTCGTTTCATATCATTCTACCAGTAGTGTCCTTTGAGATCTTGGTACATTTTTGTTCCTCCTAGGTGTACCGTATTCCCAGAATTGTGAGCTTCACTCATGATCTCCTTTCGTATCTCCTCATCATTTAGTACACAAAGTCGTCCCTTCATTCTTATCACATCTTCGTCATCTACCGTGAAGTCAGTATACTTTCCTTCTTGAATTTCTCTCTTTATTCTTTGTATTATATCATATCGTCGAGTTTCCTTGATTCTTTCCACTAAAGGGGGTTCCATCACCAAATTTGCTATTTCCATCTTAGTATCTCCTCCCGTGAACTCAATACTTAAGCTTTGAAACTCCTTTGCTAATTCCTTTTGATCAGTGAGCAAGGCTGCTACTTCTCTGTGATTCGTACGGCTTGAAGCATTAGCAACCGCATTCACTTTCCCCAGGCAATAGTTAATCCTCAAATCGTAATCCTTGATTAACTCGAGCCATCTTCTTTGTCTCATGTTCAACTCCTTTTGTGTGAACAAATACTTGAGGCTCTTGTGATCCGTATAAATCTCATACCTTCGCCCATAAAGGTAGTGTCGCCATACCTTTAAAGCGAACACCACTGCGGTTAACTCCAAATCATGTGTAGGGTAATTTTGTTTATGTGGCTTTAGCTATTTTGAAGCGCAAGCAATCACTTTCCCCTCTTGCATGAGTACACATCCAAGACCATTTCTCGATGCATCGCTATGAACTGTGTAGGGCTTATCAGGATTTGGTAGTACCAAAATCGGAGCGGAAACAAGTCTTTGCTTAAGTTCTTGAAAGCTTTGGTCTCTCTTTTCCGTCCATATAAACTTTTCATTCTTTTGGGTTAATTGGGTCAAGGGTTTAGCTATCTTGGAAAAATCCTTAACAAACTTTCTATAATACCCAGCTAGACTTAAAAAGCTTCTTACTTCTGTTATTGTCTTGGGTGTTTTCCAATTCATTATGGCTTTTATCTTTTTAGGTTCCACATATATACTTTCTCCTGATACCACATGTCCCAAGAATGAAATGTTATCCAACCAAAAATCACACTTGGAAAACTTGGCATATAACTTGTGTTCTCTTAAGGTTTGTAATGCCATACGCAAGTGTTCTTTATGTTGCTTGCGTGTTTTCGAGTAGATAAGGATATCATCAATAAAAACTATAACACTTATCTAATAAAGGCTTATACACTCAGTTCATCAAATCCAAGAATGCAACAGGAGCATTTGTTAACCTAAATGACATCACCAAAAAATCATAATGTCCATATCGAGTCCGGAAAGCCGTTTTAGGTACATCTTCCGGCTTAACTCTTAACTGATGGTATCTTGATCGAAGATCAATCCTTGAAAACACACTTGCTCCTTGTAGTTAGTCAAACAGATCATCAATCGTAGGGAGCAAATACCTATTCTTGATTATGGCCTTGTTTAGCTCCCGGTAATCCACACATAACCACATTGATCCATCTTTCTTCTTAACAAACAAAACTGGTGCACCACATGGTGACACACTTGGCCTTACAAACCCTTGATCCAAAAGTTTCTGTAATTGTTTCCTTAACTCTTTTAACTCAATAGGAGCCATACGGTAAGGTGCTCTAGATATCGGTTCTGTGTTTGGTACCAAATCAATCTCAAAGTCGATCTCTCGCTTTGGGGGTAACCCTGATATTTTATCAGGGAAAACATCCAGAAACTCAGTAACAACTAGTATATTCTCAACTTAAGGCAACTCTTCCTTATTTTCTATTGCACCAAAAGAACCTTCCTTTTTGGTTTCGGCCTCCTCATCTACAAGTAATTCAAACGATCTCAACTCAGATCCTCTTGACATTGTTGTCTCTCCCTTAAATTCAACATCTTTTCCATCCAAGTCCTTAAACTCCACTTTCTTTTGTCTACAATCTACAACAACTTTAGCAAAAGTCAACCAACTCATACCCAAAATCACTTCATACCTACTCATTTCCAAAACAATCAAATCACTTCTTGTTTGATGTCCTTGAATCACTAGTGGGCAGTCTTTCAACACCTCATTAGTTGTTACAACATTTCCAGTTGGAGTCTTGATATGAAAGCCAAAGGTTGCTGTCACGCCCCGAAGGGCACCCTGAACGTGGTAGTCCATCGTACACAATGTTAAAACCTAAGAATGACTGCCTTAGTCATGCAAAGACTTCCATACTATGTACAAGGCGTCTAACACATGGATGAGACATATCGAAATGATACATTTTATATTGATACACTTGAGTAACAATGTAAAGGAAATACAATTCACTATACTTTAATTTCAATTCATCCACAGATTTCACTACACAAACTATTACAAGACATTTCACGAACCTAGCTAATATCTTCAAGTGTTCTTACTTCCTGCCGGAATCCTGAAGTTATACTTGGCTTCAACCATCTCGGTCCCCACTTAGCATTCTTGAGATAACCTATTCATTCAAACATTTATTGGGGTATAAGCTACACTAGCTTAGTGAGAATTCCCTTAATTCCATACCATAATAAGCAAGTTATAAATCACCTATATACTATGCATGAACAAACACATGAGCAGACAATTATGTATGGGTATCCGGAACCCATACACAGAACGGATTTACTCCATCCGCATCAAGGGTTAGGGATGGTATTGAAAGTCTACATGACCGCTGCTAGTCCCTGAGCCCCCTAGGCTCATAGCACTCGACTCAGCTAGGCTCACACATGGAATCCATCCCTGGTGCACCTTAGTTCCCTATGAATGAGCTCTGATACCGGGTCTCATTATCCAAACGAGTCCTCGGAACATACCGATCGACCTGCATAGGAGTAGCACGCTACCAAATGCAACATGTTCGATGCAATGCATGACCAATTTAATATTTGCTTAGGTCAAATTATTCATACATTCCTTAGAGTGACCAACCAATATCATACACACAACAGAAATAATATGAATAGTGCAGTTATCCAATCGAATCATGGTTTCAACATGCTTTAGTATTTTTTGGCATACATACATGAAAATCTCATCGATTATCCCATCCCCATTCATATCAGCTTTTATCTTGTTCTTATAATTCTAATGCAACTAGCTACAA
Source organism: Combretum micranthum (assembly GCA_024138025.1). NCBI lineage: Eukaryota > Viridiplantae > Streptophyta > Magnoliopsida > Myrtales > Combretaceae > Combretum > Combretum micranthum. The sequence goes on from JAMXBD010000411.1 coordinate 652,639, forward strand.
GCATAAATAAGGTAACAAAATAAGAAGAAGAAGACTCACTCAGCCATTGGATCACCGATCTTTTAGTAAAAGTAATTCGGTGGTAGGGAATCGTCGATTTCGAGGTTACCTAAAAAGGAAGAAATACCCTAATAAGTATTTCATCACTTAACTAATCCAAACTATCTTATACAAACTATCAAATCCGTAATTCTCGTCCTAAGCGGGAATTCCAACTTAAAACGGCCATAACTTGGTCGTTTTAACTCGGAATTTAGCAAATTATATATCGATTTCTATCTAATTCGAAAGATCTATCTAATTCTAATATCATATTTAAGTTTTGAAAACTTTGAAGCGTTGAAAAGGTCTCATCAGTTCTAATCAGTAGCGAAATTCAATTCCGAAAAGTAGTTTTGTGAATGTTTGTAATGTTTCTACTATCCAAAGTAAGTATACATGCAATATGAACAAGTTTTTATCATAAATGATATGTCATGATATATATACACACACACACACACACACACATATTCTTGATGATATTTAATAAAATAAATTTTTAGAAAACTTTTTCTTTGTAAGACTTTATGAAAAATCAACTTAGATAGCCTAGTCTTGTAGTCTTGACAATTCCCATTTGTTTTTAGAAAAATTCCTTGAAGAAAATTTATTTCTTCTTGTTAAAATTAAGCCTTCATTATGTATATTCCTTAAGGCCTTTGTTTTTTAATAAAAATTCCCATTTTGCACTTTATAAACATGTTTTTAAAATTGGTTCATCCCAAAATCCGAATTTTGTAAAAATTGTTTTATGGTGATTCCTTTAAGTAAAAATCATTTGATACTTAGAAAATTAAGGCTCAACCATACCTAGCCACTAAGGATTTCATTTCTTTAATAAAACTCCTATTTTGAGTTTGGAAAGTAAGGGTTTTCATACCAATACTCTATTATTACGAATTTCTTAAAATGACAAACAACTCAAATTTTTCTAATTTATTTCTACTCCTTGTTCTACATGTTTTTCTTAGAAAATCCTATCTTAACTTATAAAAATCATTGTTTGATGATATCTATGACCTATACTCTTCATTTTTCATATAAAACACAAGTTTTTGAGTTGATAAAAGGGTTTTTAAGGCATGGTCTTGAAACCATCCGAATTTCACAAAGTTAGGATAAAACTCAAGTTTTATATTTTGTAATCTCTTCCTATGTTGAGAATCTCTATCAGTAGATCTACCATTTATTTATAAAAAACATCTCCTATTGATACTGTAAGGCCCCGGATTTACCCCTATATTTAAAATAGGCAAACCCAGTTCCCCAACCACATATAATCTGCAGTATTATATGTAAGGTTGTAATCCAGGATCAATTTGTATAGTTATTTGCCTAAATGTCTTATAAGAATAAACTTTATCACTAATAGTACATAATACAACCATATATATATACATACATACATACATACAAGGCTCGTAAACAAGCCATTTACAAAATATATCAAAAGATAACAAAAATCCTATTAACTAATACATAAGTTTTCAAAGCATATATGTACATATAGCTATTCTATTACATAAGGGTTCCATCAACGTCAAGGTCGTCTCTACTCCTTCCAATCATCTAAGAACTCCTCAAAATCCGATCCATATCCCATACTTGTATAGAATTCGTCATCCATACCTGAAAAGGATAAAATATGAGCCAGAGCCCAGTATACAAGTAACAAAAACAAATGCGTAATGGCTCACACGATCTTAAACTATAGTGCAATGTGACAATCATTCATTTATTAGATAATCTTTAATTAGTCAAACATCACTGGAGTATTCAAACTCCGAACAATAAGGATATTTAGGGTCCTGAGTAACGATCACGACGCTCAGGGGGTTGATATAAGTAGTTCGGACACTTATATCTCCTAGATGATATATCCATAAAAGAGAAAATAACTTCATCTAGGGTTAACAGCCGTTACACAACTTCACTTATCTTAGTCCATAACATCAATTAGTCCAACTGTTCCCATAAACCTTTGAACTAATCATATTATTTCATTCTAAGCTTAAGCAAATGTTACACCGATACCATTTTCCCCATCAGTTACCCGCCGTACCACTTAGGAAAGTCTTATCAAAAGACAGGGGTGGCCTAAGCGCCTAATCTACCGTGCCCCCAATCTGAGCAAGGTGCTACTCCCGAACCGGATACCGATCTGCCATCTAGGCCAGATACGGGTTTAAATAGCGTAAGAGACATCCAATTCAAACAAAGGTTTAAGTTTTTCCATATTAAAGTTTATTAAAGATATGCCTATCCTAAGCAAAGAACAAACAAGTTACTGCGTACCTGTACTAGCTTGAGAGTCAATGGGAATAACCGAAAGAGAATCAATCACTGTAAAAAAAATAATTACAAACTCACACTTAGTTCAAGTATATGTATATTAACTAATCTCATACTTAACCATTCAAGTAAATTCAAATAAGTTATCACAAGATCCTAAAACAAGTAAAGATAATCAATAATTTATTAAATCATACAAATATCCTTAAATCATGCTTAATTATATCACTTGATCATCATAACACATCAATTATCATATATCTATCTCATTTTAGTCTAAAAGATCCATTTGTTAAAGCAAATACACATAAAACAAACAAAAACAAGTTTTTAACTTTGTTTGGAAAATGTATCAGCTGAAAAGAAACGAAAATTCGGCCTTGATAAGTTTTTATTTTGTAAAAACTTAAAACATAAAAGTTGTAGATCTCTTTTTAAGATTTTTAACGCAATTTGAATCACCTCAATCGGAGGTCAGATGAAAAAGTTATGACTAATTTACAAAACAGTGTCGCGTCAGGGAAGAAATCCGCGAGCGCTACACCCTTGGCAACGGGGTGTTTTGAAGGCCGTTTTGACTCAGGGGAAGTGAAATTTTTGATCCGAGAGCACTACACCCTTGGCAACAGGGGTGTTTTGGACACTACACCCTTGGCAACGGGGTGTTTTGGAGGCCGTTTCAACTCAGGGGAAATGAAATTTTTGATCCGAGAACACTACACCCTTGGCAACAGGGGTGTTTTGACAGGTGTAGAGATAGTTATACGAAATTTTTCAAACTTTAACACTTTTAACTTCAACCAAAACACTTTCTTAGCTCTCTATAACTTGATATATGAACTCCACCTCATCTATTATACATTTCCAACTCATTAAACAACATCATTTCACTTTAATCTCTACCCTCCAATCAATACAACTTTCAACAAGCTCAACTTCACTTAACCCTTACTACACCACTCATACATCATTCCATTTTCATTCTCACACTCCAACTACTAAACATGCATATATTATACTTCATTGGTAGCCCAAACCTTCATCAATACATCACCAACACATATATGCATATCAAATTCACATTTAACAAACTCTACACTATGAAACTTGCATCAAATGTAACTCAAACTTACCTCAAATCTTTGGGCTTGGTTTTCAAGGCTTTAGAATGATCTTTTGGTGGCCAACTTGCAAGAATTTGGATGTGGATCTTGGTCTTGAAGTTGGGGTGGCTTTGGGAGAGAAAATAATGGGTTTTGTGCTTGTTTGAGGGGTTGTTTTGGGGGTGGTCTGATTTTGGACGAAATTTGGGTATTTTGGCTTAATGTTTATCCAATGTTTGACTTTCAAGGCAGCCCACAAAAGTCATAAAGTAGTTTTTAATTGAATTAATTAATTATTAATTTAAGTAAACTAAAAGCATTTATTTAGCTTTTTGGTTTCCTAAAAAAAAATCTGCTACACTCCATTTCAAATATATATATATCTAATATTACTCATTCCATATACCACATCAATATGTAAATTAATATTAAGTATTTATTATACTAATGCAAACATAATTATTCTACACTACTCAAATATATACATATTATTTATTTATTTTAATAAGCAACTATAATCACTTATATATAATATGATATTGGGAATAAAAGCATGGCTATTACAGATACATATTTCATAAACCTTCCATTTTTTAAACAAATCCTTCATTTTGGTGTTGAAAAATGGGTTTTCAAAATTGGTCTTGGTTGAGATCCGAATTTACAAAATTTATTTTTGAACATATTTTTTGATAAAATCTATCTAAACTTATAAAAATTCATCCCTTATATATCTTATCTTAAGAGCTTTCCATATCTTGAATAAAAACTTCATTGAGTTGGAAAAACATGTTTTTAAACTATGCCTTGGCCAAAATCAAAAAATAGAGTTTTGTTATGAAAAATAATCTTTGAAAATCATTTTTGAACCATATAAAATGAAGTCTTGATGATATATGTACACTAAGCCTTCATTATCTCAAGTAAAAATTCCATTTTGACACTTGAAAAGTGGTTTTTAAAAATGGGTCTTGCCTAGATACGAATTTCACCATTTTTATTTGAGTTCAAAAGCAAGATCTACACTTAATATGAACATAAATATAAAAGAAATCCATGGTAGTAAACTATAAACTCATAGATCTAAACATAAACATAATCAAAGCTACATAAAAAGCTAGATCTACAAAATATAACTACTTCTAGCTAGAAAATAATAATATTACAAGAGAGTACTCATGGATAAGAGGAGTGTTTCATTTTGGCATCATCATCCTTAGCTTTTAAGCTTATGAAAGGTCATTTGATGCATGAAACTCTTACTATACTTTACCTATATCATTTGTGGAAGCTTTGGACAAGAGTTTTATTAAAGGATCCTGAAGAAATATGTATGGGAGCTCAAATAAGGAAAGGAGCAGCAAGGTTTTCATGCAAGAACAAGAGGAAATGAAAAGAGAAAGAGAGGAAAAATAGAGAGAAAAAGGTAAGGAATGGTAAAGGATTGAAGGTGTAAATGAGAGAGAGAGATAAAATGAGTTAAAGACACATTAAATGAAGTAAAAAAAAAAAAAAGAAATGGGCAGCCATAGAAGCACTATAGCGGGCGTGAAATGCAAGAAGAGAGAGAGAGGGAACTTGTTTAGCTTTTGACTTGAAAATGAAATGTGTAATTAATGTGTAAGTGTAGCTTCTTGAAAAAGGATTAAAATAATCAAATTGGGGGCATTTCAAGGGACAAAAAGGCAGCAAAAAGAAGTCAAAATCTGCCATGAAGTGATAATGAAGTGTAGAAAGATTAAAGTAAAAAAGAAGTGATGTGTGAAATGTGTAATTAAATATATGGGTTGTAAGACTACTTTCTTAATAAAATAAAATAAAATAAAAATAAATAGAAAATTCATTCCAAATATTTGTAGCAGATTTTTCATAATTAAAATAAGATAATCAATTAATTTATTTTAGTGAATTAGTAAATAAGTTACCGGTATGATTAAAATACGCGAATATGAGCTATAAATGATATTTTTATAACTCGGAAAATTCTAAAAATTTATTTTATGAAAATAAAAATATTTTAAAAATATTTTTCAATTATTAAATTAATTTATTTTATTTTTAGTATCGGGTCTTAAACAAAAACTGATCTTGTAAAAACTCGAAACAAACTAAATTTTAGAAAAATAGAATTTTCTATGATATATAAAATATTTATCTAAAAAAAATATTATGGTTTACGAGAATAATAAAATTATATAATGAATAGTAGTGAATAGTACAAAAGACCAGTTAATTATCGGTAGTAATGAAATACGAGTATAATCGTAAAATCAGATAATTCTAGTTATCGAAAAATTATGAAAATGATATTTTAGAAATCCTTATGTAAATACGAGTCTAATGGTATTAATAGTATATTTTTGATATCTCGAGCTCGGAGACACAGTCTGTATCAAAACGGGTTCAAAATAGGTAAAAAATTTACCGATATGATATTTTTAAGCGACCCTATATTACTACGAGTTATTCAACACACTTAAACTACACCTTGGCCTCTAGGGCTAAGAGCGCGAGATTTCCGGACTTGAACTACTATATTCCACTTAGGGATCCTAGGTGATTTTCTGGTTTAGATCTTTGGCAATTTGGAAACTGATGTTTTATGTTTATACAACATATTTAATTTGAGAAATTTATTTTAAATTTTTATTTTTGTAAGTATTTAAAATCTCTTAACGTTTTCAAAATTATTGCATTGGGCTTTATTTTCGAAGGTTAATTGTAAGCCCCTAGATTTTTCGATAATATTAGCAAACCCTAAGAACCGGAAGTTGAAACGAAACCCTAAAATTAACCTAGTTCTATGATTAGTGTAGTGAATCTAGATCCGGCAATCCCGTGTTCTTAAACCCTAGAAAACGAAATTGAGATAATTGTGGAAAACGGTTCGTAATAACATATGGAAGCCTAAAAATATCAGATTCAAATTTTCCTAGTGTCCTTCGGATCCAATCGGGATCAATTTTCAAAAACCGTGCCCCGGAGCACCAGATAGCAAAAATATTCCGACAACGCCAATAGACTCGTAAAAATATAAGGTTTTCAAAAATATCAGTTTTAGAATTTTTCGGTATCTAAAAATAACAGATATAGGCCTTTTACGCATATTTTCTTTACTACCGGTATTTTAATTGTCTAGTCTACTATTCATAGTACTTTTCTACTATTCATTACTATTCACCTATCTCTACTTTTTCTTACACTCTATTCTTACACTCTACCGTACCTATACCTTACAATTTACCTTCCCCATACAACTTTAATCACATCACACTTTACACATTACTTCTTTTAATACAAAACAAACAAAATAAATAAATTTCCCCCCCTTAAGGACACAAAACCGGCGCCCCTTTGTCTCTCTTCCATCCAATTTTGTTTTCTTTTCCAATTTATTTTATTACATCTAATTTCCACTCCAAAAATCTATAAATACCCCCTTCCTCTTCCATTCTTTCACACAACAAAAATTCATACTAAAACTCTCCCAAAATCACTCCACAAAATTCCTCTCCCAACATCTCTCTCAAGTTCTCTCTTTTCCCTAGAAAATCCATTCCCACATAATACTACAACCCATTCTTTTCTTCTTCAACCAACACATAAACTTTAGGTAAAACTTCTCTTATTTAACTCATCATTCATATAACTAACATGAGTTTAGTGTATGTTTCTTAGGACTCATTGAGTTAAAGAAGCAACAATTTATTCATGTTTTGTTTTTGTTCATGTTCTTATTTTCTTTATGTTACTATTATGTTGATATTGTTATTATTTGTATTTATCCATATATATTATATATTTATTTAGAGCATATAAGCTCACTTGTTAATTATTTATTTTCAAGTCTTGCAATTTATTTATTTCAAGTTGCTCTTAAGACTAGTCTCTAGTCTTAGACTTGTCCATATCAAGTCAAAACAATTTTATTTCCTTGCTTTTCTTTTCTTTTAAGGGCTAGTATTCTTAGTCCCGGGATTCCTTGATGAAGCTAAGGTTCCCAATACTTGACTTTACTTTTCATGCTCTTATTTATTTTAATTATGTGTTGTTTTTATATTTTTCATGGTTACTATTCTCATTCATGCATGAATATGTTGTTATTGTCTCAATCATAATAGAAATGAGCTTTCTTAAAATAAGAATAAGAACCTTTTTAAAAATAAATTTTGTCACATAAGAAGTTATTTTCCTTAAAGGTTTGAAATTTATTTTAAGCAAATATCTTCTAGAGTTAGATAAGCTAGCTCAAGTTTTAGTAATAATATGTGGTTTTCACCAAGAAATACATAAAGTAAAGTTATTAAAATCTCTTTTCAAAGAAATAAGAAAGTTTCTTTAGACCTAAGCAAAGATTTCTTAAATTCAATTATCAAAGTTTTCCAACACTAAAGTCTAAGATAAGTTTTTCCAAAATTTACTTATATGATGATTTCTTTTAAAGTGGATATAACTATGAAATAGTTAGAAAACTATATGTTTCCAAACACTAGAAATAAATTTATGAAAATCTTGAAAGATTAAAATTATTTGAAGATTAATAACTAAGAAATGGAGTTAAAAGGAAGAAATACTCCTTTATAATAATTTAGGAAATTTTCAAGATAAAACTAACTTCTTTTCAAGTCTTAAGCTTATCTCACTTTCAAGACATGTGTCTTACAAAACCATTGTTGAGACAACACCAAATTCATGCATATAGTTTGAGTTTATACATATATATACATAAATTCAAGGGATTTTTTCAACCATACAATATATCTATATTTTTGTACAAAAGCCCTTGAGTGAAGTAAAGTTTGAAAACTCTAGTTTTGAAATTTGAAAAATTCGTATCAAATCTGTACGCTTCTATTCGAGACCTAAATGACCTCTTTTGATGAAAATAACCTTAGAAATAGATAGATCTTTTCGAGTAGGTAGAAATCGGTATATAATATGCGAATTCCGAGTTAAAATGAGCAAGTTATGGCCATTTTAAATTGGAATTTCCATTCCATACGATTTTTACAATTCTTTAAGATAGAAGTATAGAATAGATCTTGGATGAAATACTCATGTTGGGTATTTCTTTTGTTTAGGTGTCGAGGATCACGATCTTGTCTTCCCCGAGGATTACTTCGACTCCTAGAGCGCTATGGACGAGTGAGTTTCCTTTACGCTTATGTATTCGCGCATGTGCTTGTAGAATAGAGCACTAGATGTTAGGAAAAAGATAAAATTGATATGCATGTGGGATATTATGGGAATTATGTATGTGATTCGTTGTGTGCGATCAATGAACGATAAGTATATCGGAACCCGATTTGTGATTGATATAAATGTTTATGTATGTATTGTTATGTGTGCAAATATTGTTTGATCGCTTTAAATGATTTAATGTCATATTGAAATCCCATATAATAAATTGCTCATGCATATCACTTAGAATATCATTTCGAAGTTTTGCTACTACTCCTCAGCGTGGGACCGGAAAGGTAAGCTGCCTAGCTACATCTTGAGGGTTAGGACGTACGGGGAATACGGCCTCAAGGTGTAGCCGAGCCGGATCGATCGCTTTGGGCATGGAAGGCCCGGGGACTAGTAGTACGGTTCGTTGGAACCCCAAGACGCGCGCAAACTTAGGAGGTTGTTCGGGACCCAGTTCAAAGCATTCCCTAACCACCGATGGAGGGGTAAATCCATCAAACATACGAAACCGGATAGTCGTATGTAATGTTTGATCATATGGTTGTTGCATTCATATGCTTGATTAATAAACTTGTTTGATTGTTGTTATGAGTACTATTGCGTAAGGAATATCTCACTAAGCTAGTCATGCTTATACTCCTATAGACTTTTGATATTGCAGGATTATCTTTTGCACCCGAGACCACCTTGATTTCCCGGGTAGAATCCTTATTTTGAGAAGCTTTTGGAGGCAATCTATTTTGAAGTTATAGAGTAGATTTCTTCTAAAATCTTCTAGCTTTAGTTATGATATTTAGAACCATGTTATTATGAATTATCGGGGGAATGCCCCTTAGAAGCTGTAAGACTTTTATTTCAATGAAATATATATTAGTGTTATTTTGCATGTTCCGCTGCCAATGTCTTAAAATGCATTACTCCACCGGTCTCCCTTTGTTGTGAATGTACGCCTTGTACCGATATGGAAGCTTTCGAGTGACTGAGGTAGTCATTCTTAAGTTTTAATATTGCGTACGGCGGGCTGTCACGTTTAGGGTACCCGCTGGGGCGTGACAGTTTAAGTTGGTATCAGAGCATCAAGATTAGGGAAAGAAACAGTAAGTTAGAAATAGAAGTCTTAAGATAGGATAAGTTTAAGATTAAGCCATAAGAGTTTTAGGAAGAATCCTAGAATTATAGGAAGTGGGGATTTATGGGAAACACATGTTCTATGACCATACCTAAGATATGTAAGTGGCCCTAGGACTAGTTTATACCCTTAAGAAGAATAGAGGATTTCCAAACCGTTTTAAGCTTAAGAAAACACAAAACCTTGTAAGTTGTAGTTACTAAAGATAGAAAATCTTGCTTTCTAAACAAAAGGAAAATACGTTTACGTAAAAGACTATACAACCAACCTTAGGTAACGCCGGAAACGAGTCACGCAGACGCCATCAACGGATCGAAGGTGACAAGAAGGTGAAACCAACCCCAGATTCCCTCAAGTCTCAACAAAAGGATCGAGAACAGAAGTAAGGAGCCATGATGAGAAGAAGACGTCGTATTCACCCAAGACGCAACGCCTTAGTATTAAATCGCAATTAATCAAAAGATGTAGTTAAGTTTTAACAAATAAAAGTAACCTAATGATTTCTTGATAATAGATTCCTTTGTTTTAGTTTTATTATATTATTCTTTTTGTGATTAACATGCATGATTTTGATTTCTTACTTGTAATTTCTTTGAATTGTATTTGAATTTCATAATTTCTTATTAAACTCCTATCAATCCTATTTTTCAATTTATTTCCTTAAGTTTTGTACCTTGATTTAAATTTCTAGTCTTTATATTTGAGATTTCCGTGATTTCGTAAACGTTAGTATGGAGCGTAATAGAAACTAAAATCTAAACGATTAAACAGCCGCCAAGAAGACGTAGGAATAGAACAAAGAGATTCCAACAACGTACCAGCTGAACGCGGAGTACCCCCGTAACCAACCAGAGAATAACCCTGCTCCTTGCCCGAACCAACAAAACGACTTTGCAGCTGCCATTGGACAGATGAACCAGTTATTAGCTATTTTGATTCAGCAACAAAATCAAAATAACCCAGCTCCTGCTCCACCTCAGAATGCTCCTGAAGCTACGGTAGAAGCACCCGGCGAACAGTCACATGCTGCACCATTTCCACCACCACCACCGCCAAGATCACATCAAAACTTGCTCGCCAATTTCATCAAAAGTAATACCTACTTTGATGGAACCTTCGGAAAACCAGCTGAGGCCGAAGATTGGTTGGCCCAGATTGAGAGATCGTTTGATGGTTATGAAGTACCCCACCACTAAGAGTCAGTTTTGGGACATTCATGTTGAAGTTCAATGCTCGCATATGGTGGGAATCGAAGAAGCGAGAATTGCCTGCTCCAGTTACGTGGGATATGTTTCGAGAAGAGTTCTTGGAGAACTACTTTCCAGGGAGCCTTAGAGTTCGGTACAGTGCTGAGTTCTTTAATATTACTCAGAAAGGGAGAACCATCGAGCAGTACGAAACCGAATTCAGTCGCTTGTTGCAGTATGCTCCTGACTCCTATAAGCACAGCGAGGAGTAAAGAGACAAGTTTTCTTGAATGGGTTAGATGAAGACCTAAAGATTCGTTGGTGGAATTTGATGTTAGAAGTTTTAAGGGGCTAGTGGAAAAGGCTAGAATTATTGAAGAAGCCAAAAAGATGAAAACAAAAGCTCCGGAGAAGAAGGTATTTGTGTTTGGAAGGAAGCCATATGAAGGACCAAGTTCTGGGTTCAAAAATAAGAGGTTTAAGACCTTTGGAAGTTTCAAAGGAAGTGGAAGCAATCAGAGGGAGGTGACCAAGGTAGATGTCACATGCTGGAAATGCCGAGGGAAGCATTATCCAAAGTCCTGCCCACAATTGCAAAACAAGTGCTTCTTTTGTGGCAGCCCGGATCATAAAATCTTGGAGTGTCCCAAGAAGAACACCAGTGTCTGCTATGTGTGCAAGCAGCCAGGGCACTTTGCAAATGAATGCCCAAAGAGGAAAAATGCTCTTGTGAGGTCATCCAACACCTCGGGAGGATCCGCCCTTGTCAGAACCAACAATGGCAATGGAATGGGAACCGCTCTGGCACCTCGATGCATGGAATGAGAGTTACAACCTGGAGGGCCAGTGGATGTGCGAGGAAGCAGATGATGAGGAGGAAGGATGTGAGTTTGCTGCCTTGAGGAAGACGAAGGCTATGATCATGGACTCGTTGCAGGTTAGCCTTAACCTTAAGCTTTCGTTTTGTTTATAGTATCTTTTACGCTATTAATCTGTCGCAATAGAATCCCTATACCTCTTTAGCCTAAAGCTTTAGAAAAGTTAGATAAGTATAGTATGGTTAGTAACTAGTGCGTGTTAAACGCAGGAAGTATACGAGTAGCTAACGAGACCGCTTACGCCTTGTTTGATACCGGAGCCACCCATTCGTTTATCACCCCCAACCTTGCTAAGAAGAGTGGATTACCTATAGTCACCACCGCTACCAGCTTCAAGATAAAGCACCACGGGTGTCGTAACCACCAAGAGATGTTGAAGGAATGCCCTTTAGAGATCCAAGGTCACCATACGACAAGTGATTTGATCGTGTTGGAGATGAATAAGTATGAAGTAATTCTTGGAATGAGTTGGTTGACCCATGTTAAAGCCACGGTAGATTGTCGAGGGAAGAAGGTGAATTTTAAGGATGTAATGGGAAGGATATTGAGTTTAAAGGAGAATCCACGGTCGTAAGGAGGCAAGGATTAAGTTCGCTTGAGTTGGTGACGGATGAGAGGAGATTGACCAACAAATCAATGCTATAGAAGAAGAAGGTGAAGACCAAAGGTGGAGGATATACCCATAGTCAATGAGTTTCCTGAGTTTTTCCTAAGGAATTACCTGGATTGCCACCAAAGAGGGAGATCGATTTTGAGATTAGCTTGATGCCAAATACCGAGCCGATATCAAAAGCTCCATACCGCATGGCACCGGTAGAGTTGAAAGAACTCAAGAAGCAATTACAAGAGCTTCTGGATCAAGGATTTATACGCCCAAGTGTATCACCATGGGGAGCACCAGTTTTGTTCGTTAAGAAGAAGGATGGATCCATGAGGTTATGTGTCGATTACCGGGAGTTGAATAAGGTTACAATCAAGAATAAGTATCCATTACCCGGATTGATGATCTCTTTGATCAGTTGCAAGGAGCAAGCGTGTTTTCACGCATCGACTTGAGATCTGGATACCATCAGTTAAGAGTAAGGCCGGAGGATGTACCAAAGACTGCTTTTCGAACTCGATATGGACATTATGAGTTCTTAGTATGTCTTTTGGATTGACAAATGCACCTGCCTTTCATGGACTTGATGAATCGAATCTATAAGCCCTTGTTGGATAAGTGCGTTATAGTTTTCATCGACGACATTTTGGTCTACTCAACCACACGAGAGGAACATGAGGAACACCTCCGTATGGCGCTTCAACGTTAAGAGAACATAAGTTGTATGCCAAATTGTCAAAGTGTGACTTTTGGTTGGATAAGATATCCTTTTTAGGACATGTTGTTTCAGGAAGTGGCATATCGGTTGATCCTGAAAAGATTAAGGCAGTGATGGAGTGGAAGCAACCGAAGACGGTAACGGAAGTAAGAAGCTTTCTTGGACTAGCTGGCTATTATCGAAAGTTTGTAAAGAATTTCTCGACTATAGCCAAGCCATTAACACAACTTACTCAAAAGAATGAGAAGTTCATCTGGACCGATAAAAGAGAAAGGAGTTTTCAAGAGCTCAAGCAAAAGCTTGTATCCGCACCGATACTCGTTTTGCCAAACCCTGAGAAGCCTTACACGGTGCATAGCGATGCATCAAGAAATGGTCTTGGATGTGTGCTAATGCAAGAAGGAAAAGTGATTGCTTATGCTTCGCGACAGTTGAGACCACACGAGCAAAATTATCCGACGCATGACTTGGAGCTAGCTGCCGTTGTTTTCGCACTCAAGATATGGAGGCACCACTTGTATGGACAAAGATGCGAAATATATACGGATCACAAAAGCCTCAAGTATCTATTCACTCAGAAGGAGTTGAATATGAGACAACGGAGATGGTTAGAGCTTATAAAGGACTATGATCTTGGAATCAACTATTGTCCAGGAAAAGTCAATGCCGTCGCGATGCCTTAAGCCGGAAGAATCATGAGGAAGTTGCCGCTTATTGACTGACCAAAAGGAGTTGGTAAGAATTCGAAAGGCTAAGTATTGAATTCATTAAAGGAGATGTGGAGGTGGAAATATCTAGCTTGGTATGGAACCAACCCTTGTGGAACGATTAAAGAGCTCAACGATATGATGAAGTCATACAAAGGATCAAACGGGAAGTGCAAGCGAGAAGTATACTGATTTCACCGTAGATGACGAGGATGTAGTGAGGATGAAGGGAAGGTTATGTGTGCCGGATGATGAGGATATGAGAAAGGAAATCATGAGTGAACATAACTCAGGATACACAGTACATCCGGAGGAACTAAGATGTATCAAGATCTTAAGAGCCACTTTTGGTGGAATGGATGAAACGGGATGTAGCTGATTATGTGATGAAGTGCCCAACTTGTCAACAAGTGAAGGTGGAACATCAAAGGCCAGGAGGATTGCTAAAGCCTTTGCCGATACCCGAATGGAAGTGGGATCAAATCTCGATGGATTTCGTGTGTGGACTACCAAGGACATCGGTAGGATATGATGCCATATGGGTCGTGGTAGATCGCTTGACTAAATCGGCTCATTTCATACCAATCAACATGACGTACTCAATGGACAAGCTAGCCAAGCTGTACATAAGGGAAATAGTACGATTACATGGAGTACCTGCCGGATTGTGTCAGACCGAGATCCCAGATTCGTGTCTAAGTTTTGGACAAGTTTACAAAAGTGTATGGGGACAAAGTTGCACTTTAGCACAGCTTATCACCCCCAAACCGATGGACAATCGGAACGACGATCCAAACCTTGGAAGACATGTTGCGTGCCTGTGTTATGGAATTTAAAGGAAGCTGGGATGCTCATTTGCCGCTCATAGAGTTTGCCTACAACAACAGCTATCACTCGACCATACAAATGCCGCCATATGAAGCTTTGTACGGACGACGCTGTAGATCGCCTCTGTTTTGGGATGATGTGAAAAGCTCGCTATTGGACCATTTGGTACAGATGCAGCAGACAAAGTGAGGAAATCCGACAGCGAATGAAAGAGGCCCAAGATAGACAGAAAAGTTGGGCAGATATGAAAAGGCGAGTTCTCGAATTTCAAGTGGGAGACCATGTACTTAAAGATAAATCCAATCAAGAGTATACATCGAGTACGCTCACAAGGAAAGTTGAGCCCACGGTACATTGGACCTTTTGAAGTGCTTGAACGAGTGGGAGATCTAGCTATCGCCTAGCCTTGCCGCCAAACCTGTCAGGTGTACATAACGTGTTTCATGTATCAGTCTTGCGCAAGCATGTAGCGGATCCAGAACGAGTAGTAGAGTTGGAGCCAGTGTTGCTAAAGGAGAACCTCACTTATGAGGAACACCCGTACAGATTTTGGATAGAAAAGTCCAAAAGCTTCGGAACAAAGAGATCAAATATGTCAAAGTCCTCTGGAGGAATCACACCCATGAGGAGGCAACTTGGGAAGCCGAGGATGAGATCCGACGCAAATATCCGAATCTTTTCGAGGAATCAGGTACGATAGCAAGTTTTGAGGACAAAACTTTCTTTAAGGAGGGTAGGTTGTAAGCCCCTAGATTTTTCGATAATATTAGCAAACCCTAAGAACCGGAAGTTGAAACGAAACCCTAAAATTAACCTAGTTCTATGATTAGTCTAGTGAATCTAGATCCGGCAATCCCGTGTTCTTAAACCCTAGAAAACGAAATTGAATAATTGTGGAAAACGGTTCGTAATAACATAGGGAAGCCTAAAAATATCAGATTCGAATTTTTCTAGTGTCCTTCGGATCCGATCGGGATCAGTTTTCGAAAACCGTGCCCCGGAGCACCGGATAGCAAAAATATTCCGACAACACCAATAGATTCGTAAAAATATAAGGTTTTCAAAAATATCAGTTTTAGAATTTTTCGGTATCTAAAAATAACAGATATAGGCCTTTTACGCGTATTTTCTTTACTACCGGTATTTTAATTGTCTAGTCTACTATTCATAGTACTTTTCTACTATTCATTACTATTCACCTATCTCTACTTTTTCTTACACTCTATTCTTACACTCTACCATACCTATACCTTACAATTTACCTTCCCCATACAACTTTAATCACATCACACTTTACACATTACTTCTTTTATACAAAACAAACAAAATAATCAATTTTTCTCCCCCT
The DNA here is from genome assembly GCA_024138025.1 of Combretum micranthum. Classification (NCBI taxonomy): domain Eukaryota; kingdom Viridiplantae; phylum Streptophyta; class Magnoliopsida; order Myrtales; family Combretaceae; genus Combretum; species Combretum micranthum. The sequence goes on from JAMXBD010000411.1 coordinate 668,662, forward strand.
AAGCTCAAACCGGCCCCTCTCTCTCTCTTCCTCAATTGTTTTCTTTTCCAATTTATTTTATTACATCTAATTTCCACTCCAAAAATCTATAAATACCCCCTTCCTCTTCCATTCTTTCACACAACAAAAATTCATACTAAAACTCTCCAAAATCACTCCACAAAATTCCTCTCCCAACATCTCTCTCAAGTTCTCTCTTTTCTTTAGAAATCCATTCCCACATAATACTACAACCCATTCTTTTCTTCTTCAACCAACACATAAACTTTAGGTAAAATTCTCTTATATTCTCATCATGTTCATATAACTTAACATGAGTTTAGTGTATGTTTCTTAGGCTCATTGAGTTAAAGAAGCAACAATTTATTCATGTTTTGTTTTTGTTCATGTTCTTATTTTCTTTATGTTACTATTATGTTGATATTGTTATTATTTGTATTATCCATATATATATTATATGTTTATTTAGAGCATATAAGCTCACTTGTTATTTATTTATTTTCAAGTCTTGCAATTTATTTAATTTCAAGTTGTTCTTAAGACTAGTCTTTCTAGTCTTAGACTTGTCCATATCAAGTCAAAACAATTTTATTTCCTTGCTTTTCTTTTCTTTTAAGGACTAGTCTATTCTTAGTCCCGGGATTCCTTGATGAAGCTAAGGTTCCCAATACTTGACTTTACTTTATGCTCTTATTTATTTTAATTATGTTGTTTTATATTTTTCATGGTTACATATTCTCATTCATGCATGAATATGTTGTTATTGTCTCAATCATAATAGAAATGAGCTTTCTTAAAATAAGAATAAGAACTCTTTTTAAAATAAATTTTGTCACATAAGAAGTTATTTTCCTTAAAGGTTTGAAATTTATTTAAGCAAATATTCTTCTAAAGTTAGATAAGCTAGCTCAAGTTTTAGTAATAATGTGGTTTTCACCAAGAAATACATAAAGTAAAGTTATTATAAAATCTCTTTTCAAAGAAATAAGAAAGTTTCTTTAGACCTAAACAAAATTTCTTAAATTCAATTGTCAAAGTTTTCCAACACTAAAGTCTAAGATAAGTTTTTCCAAAATTTACTTATATGATGATTTCTTTTAAAAGTGGATATAACTATGAAATAGTTAGAAAAACTATATGTTTCCAAACCACTAGAAATAAATTTATGAAAATCTTGAAAGATTAAAATTACTTTTGAAGATTAATAACTAAGAAATGGAGTTAAAAGGAAGAAATACTCCTTTATAATAATTTAGGAAATTTTCAAAGTAAAACTAACTCCTTTTCAAGTCTTAAGCTTATCTCACTTTCAAGACATGTGTCTTACAAAACCATTGTTGAGACAACACCAAATTCATGCATATAGTTTGAGTTTATACATATATATACATAAATTCAAGGGATTTTTCAACCATACAATATATCTATATTTTTGTACAAAAGCCCTTGAGTGAAGTAATGTTTGAAAACTCTAGTTTTGAAGTTTGAAAATTCGTATCAAATCTGTACGCTACTATTCCGAGACCCAAATAACTTCTTTTGATGAAAATAACCTTAGAAATAGATAGATCTTTTCGAGTAGGTAGAAATCGGTATATAATATGCGGAATTCCGAGTTAAAATGAGCAAGTTATGGCCATTTTAAATTGGAATTTCCATTCCATACGATTTTTACAATTCTTTAAGATAGAAGTATAGAATAGATCTTGGATGAAATACTCATGTTGGGTATTTCTTTTGTTTAGGTGTCGAGGATCACGATCTTGTCTTCCCCGAGGATTACTTCGACTCCTAGAGCTATGGACGAGTGAGTTTCCTTTACGCTTATGTATTCGCGCATGTGCTTGTAGAATAGAGCACTAGATGTAGGAAAAGATAAAATTGATATGCATGTGGGATATTATGGGAATTATGTATGTGATTCGTTGTGTGCGATCAATGAACGATAAGTATATCGGAACCCGATTTGTGATTGATATAAATGTTTCCATGTATGTATTGTTATGTGTGCAAATATTGTTTGATCGCTTTAAATGATTTAATGCATATTGAAATCCCTATAATAAATTGCTCATGCATATCACTTAGAATATCATTTCGAAGTTTTGCTACTACTCCTCAGCGTGGGACCGGAAAGGTAAGCTGCCTAGCTACATCTTGAGGGTTAGGACGTACGGGGAATACGGCCTCAAGGTGTAGCCGAGCCGGATCGATCGCTTTGGGCATGGAAGGCCCGGGGACTAGTAGTACGGTTCGTTGGAACCCCAAGACGCGCGCAAACTTGAGGAGGTTGTTCGGGACCCAGTTCAAAGCATTCCCTAACCACCGATGGAGGGGTAAATCCATCAAACATACGAAACCGGATAGTCGTATGTAATGTTTGATCATATGGTTGTTGCATTCATATGCTTGATTAATAAACTTGTTTGATTGTTGTTATGAGTACTATTGCGTAAGGAATATCTCACTAAGCTAGTCATGCTTATACTCCTATAGACTTTTGATATTGCAGGATTATCTTTTGCACCCGAGACCACCTTGATTTCCCGGGTAGAATCCTTATTTTGAGAAGCTTTTGGAGGCAATCTATTTTGAAGTTATAGAGTAGATTTCTTCTAAAATCTTCTAGCTTTAGTTATGTTATTTAGAACCATGTTATTATGAATTATCGGGGGAATGCCCCTTAGAAGCTGTAAGACTTTTATTTCAATGAAATATATATTAGTGTTATTTTGCATGTTCCGCTGCCAATGTCTTAAAATGCATTACTCCACCGGTCTCCCTTTGTTGTGAATGTACGCCTTGTACCGATATGGAAGCTTTCGAGTGACTGAGGTAGTCATTCTTAAGTTTTAATATTGCGTACGGCGGGCTGTCACGTTTATGTACCCATTGGGGCGTGACATTAATCGTTATTTACTTTTAAATAGTTATTTTTGGGTTCTATATTACCCTATTTTAACAAGTCAGAGTTATGTATAGAATTTGTCGTACGTAGTGGTTTTGAATTTGAAGACTGTTGATTTCTTATTTTATTTTTAAGGAGTCTCATTTTCTCAGATTAAGAAATTTCTGGATTCGTTTGTGATTTAGGACTAGTCAAAGTTCGGTTAATTTGGAGTCATTTTAGGGTTATTTTCGAAGTTCATTTTGGAATTGTTTACTGGTATTTTTCGGGGCTTACAGTGGCGGTAACTATTGGTAATCCAACTTGTTTCGCCAGACTGGTGGTGATAAATGAGTGTGTGGCTCCAGTATCGAACAAGGTGTAAGCAGTCGTCTTATCTACTAATATGCGTCCTGTATTTAACATGACTAATCACTATCCCAAACCACTCTAGTTCATTCTTAACTTTATCTTAGATTATGATACTTACTTCTCCTTTTTATAACTTGTGGATCCTAAGCAATTTATAATCATTTGAAAATCAGAGATATGGATTGGAAGACTAACCTGTTACAAGTCCAAAATCTTGGCCATTGTCTTCCTCTAAGGTAGCCAGTTCATATCCTTCGTCCTCAGCTTCGTCACAAACCCATTGTCTCTCTAAATTATATATCCTCATGCCATGCATAGCCGATCCAGAACGACTGCCGGGGTTTCCATTATTCCCATGTCCAGGTTTTATCGAGGATGACCCTCCAAAGGTTCTAGCTAGGGCACTCGTCCTCTGTGGGCATTCGTTGACAAAGTGTCCAACTTGCTTACAGATAAAGCAAGTGGTAGTGGCCTTCTTAGGGTACTCGGAGATCTTGTGACTTGCCTTCCCGCAGAAATAGCACTTGTCTCTTAACTACAGACACCTCCTAGGGTAGTGCTCTCCCTTGCATTCCAACAACTTAGGGTTTTGGGGATGTTCTTTCCTCCATTTCCCCTGCTTGTATTTCCTTTGAAGCCATAAAGCGGCTTGAACCTCTTCTGGGGATACCTAGAACTTGACCTCTGTCGAGCTTGGATTTTTTTCCACTATCTTATCTGGTCACTGGTTCATTTCTCATAACCCGATTCACATTAAACCCGAATCCATTTAATATGAATCCTCGATTAGGGGTTAAAAGAAATTTTTAAAAAAATTTTAGAGTCGCCACCCGATATAAATCGGGAAAAAATAAAAAGCTAGGATTAATGGGTCGGTTGATCCTAACTTAGCTACTAGTCTGCGAAAATTTGATTTAAAAAAAAACCAAAATTTTAAACCAGATATCATGGATTCGGGGGCTAACCTATTAAAACCAAATGGTTACCACTTTTGGAATTTTAAATTTCTAATCTATCCTTTTCATGCTCAAAAACTTAAGTAAAACATTATAGCACAAATATTTACAAATCAAATCATTTATTTTTATTTTTTATATGCTTTTCTTCATTTTTATTTTTTATTATTTTTTTTAGAACATAAACATCAACAAAATATCTTATATTTACAAAATATTTATTTACTAAAAAGAACAAAACATTTTTTTTTATTTTTTAATGTCGCCCCATAGGTGCCTACGTACTCGCTAATCGAGATCAGACAAAACGTAGTTCTTTTAAAAAGAACTTTAATTTGTTGGTCAATTTTAATTTTTTGAACTCTTTTCATTTTAAGTTCATTACATTTTGAATTTTCATAAAAAATCATTTTTGATGACCCTATGATCTAATCAATTGATTTTTTGTTTTATGAAAACATATTTTTCTAAGTCCGAAAATCAATTTTTTTTTAGAAATTTTGTTCTTTGGAAAATCCAATTTTATTATTATTATTTATTTTATTTATTTTTATTTATTTTTTTTAAAAAAATCATCACATAAATTCACAATATATCCAGAATAATTTACAATGTATTAAAAATATTTTTCATGCATTAAATATGCATTTCTAAGACAATTTATGTATAAATACACATTAAAAATATTCAAAAATATAAAAAAATAAATTTATATGAAAAATAAATATTTTGATTTTTCTGGATTTTTCTGAATTTTTTCTGAATTTTTACTATTTTTTATTATTTTCTGAAATTAATTATATAATAAAAATATAATAAAATAATGCGGATTAACCTGGACGTTGGATGAAGCGGACGAAATCTGGAGCGTCGATCGCGCTGACCGATCTGGATCGTCTGATCTTGTTGACTCGATCTGAGCCGTCTGATCGCTTGATTGAATATGGGCCGTCTGATCGCTTGATGAAATCTGAGCCGTCTGATTGCTTGATTGAATCTGGGCCGTCTGATCTGCCTGATTGAATCTGAGCCGCTGATCTGCTTGATTGAATCTGGACCGTCTGATCAGAGTTGACCGTTGACCGATGACCGACGACCGTTGACCGATGACCGACCGGGTTGGATTCGGATCTTCGGGTCGGATCTCGGAGCTCCGCGCGGGTGAAGAAGACAATGACGCGACTTTTTGGGGCGGATTCCGGCGGCTCCGGTGGTCCTCGGCGGCTGGAAGCTTGTCGGCCCGACTCCTACTGCGACGACGCGTCCTCTGAAGGTGGTGGTTCACGCCCAGAACGGCGGCAAGCGGCGGTTCCGGCGGTGGTTGTACGGCGGCGCAAATCCGAAAAATAAAAAAAAATTTACAGAGGTTAATTTGATCAATTTGATCAAATCCAAGCACACTAAAACATCAAAATTAGGTTCCTAACATTCCTAACACACTCAATTTTGATCAAATTCGATTCAATCACTTCAAATTTGAAAAATTCGAATTTTTTGTCCTAAATTCGAAAGTTTCGAATTGATATGGTTGTGTATTGTTTTCTTGAAATTGACTTATGCCTTTTGCTCCTAGGACCTCCTATTTATAGGTTGCAAGCTCAATTTTACGTTTCAAGCAGTTTCGAAAATGAATCGATTTTTGCCTCTTGATTTTTTTTTACGAATTTAATTCGAAAATCCATGATTAAATTGTTTGAAACTGATGAATTGATGATTGTTTTCATATTCCATGTCAGATTCATCCAATCAATTTTTGTAACTCCCCATTCATGTACAATTGAATGCTTTATACATTGAATTTTGTAACTTTTGGGTTGTTTTTGCACTAATCTTTCATATTCTATAACCACTTTGCAATCCCATCATCAATTTTGACAATCAATGATGTTTTGTCAGTTAAAAACTGATGAAAAGTAAGGCAAAAGTCACATTTGAGGAAAATGAAAAGAAAAAATGATAAAAAGGCAAAAATTTGCCTTTGCTAGGGTTTGAACCTGTGTCCTTGAGCTTGAATGTGTGTTTGGGTCAATGTGTTTAACCAACAGGCCATTTGGCCTGTGCCTTGATCACTTAGCCAATTTCATCAATACTTAAGGCTTTTAAAAAATGAATTTAATTAAATTTTAAGCCTTAATTAATTGGGCAAAAATTGGGTGTCTACAGCTGCCCCTCTTTGTGGTAAAGTTTGAAAAAAACTTTTGCCACAAAGACAAAAAGACAACCAATTTTTGCTTAGCTTCTCCTTCCAAAATCTTGTGCTAAACTATCTTGTCGAGTTTAGACTTAGAGATTTGCTAGGTCAACTGTAGGACCTAGACTTTAATTTGGTCATTTGCCGGACCAATGGGCCTTGGTTTGGTCATTTGTCGGACCAATGGGCTTTGGTTTGGTCATTTGCCGGACCAATGGGCTTTGGTTTGGTCATTTGCCGGACCAATGGGCTTTGGTCATTTGCCGGACCAATGGGCTTTGGTCATTTGCCGGACCAATGGGCTTTGGTTTGGTCATTTGCCGGACCAATGGGCTTTGGTTTGGTCATTTGCCGGACCAATGGGCTTTGGTTTCCTTCTGGAATGGATGGATTTCTAACTTCTGTCTTGATCATCATCTTTAGTGAATGAATTTCTGAACTCTGTCTTGATCACCATCTTGAGTGAATGAATTTATGAATTTTGTCTTGATCACCATCTTGAGTGAATGAATTTCTGAATTCTGTCTTGATCACCATCTTCAATTGATGGGTTTCTGAATTTTGTCTTGATCACCATCTTTAGTAGATGAGTTTTTGAATCTTGTCACCATCTCGAAAGGATGGGTTTTGGGTCACCATCTCTAAAGGATGGATTTTGAATTTGGGTAGTACTAGACTATCTGTCTAGACTGAGGGATATTTGTGATTTTTCAGTTCACTTGGGGACTTGGTTTTTTTTTTTTTTTTTTTCCTGATCCATTAGGGGACTTGGTTTTTTTTCTGATCCACTTGGGAACTGGTTTTTTCTGATCCACTTAGGGACTTGGTTTTTCTTTTTTGAAAACTTGAATAGGCTTCAGACTTTTTTCTTTTTTTTTTTTTGGAGACTTGGATGGGCTTCAAGTTTTTCTCTTTTTTTTTTTTTAGAAAACTTGGTTTGAAAACTTGGATGGGCTTCAAGTTTTTCTTTTCCTTTTTTTTTTTGGAAGACTTGGTTTGAAAACTTGGATGGGCTTCAAGTTTTTTTTTTTTTTTTTAGAAAACTTGGTTTGAAAACTTGGATGGGCTTTAAGTTTTTCCTTTTTTTTTTTTTTAGAAAACTTGGTTTGAAAACTTGGATGGGCTTCAAGTTTTTTCTTTTTTTTTTTAGAAAACTTGGTTTGAAAACTTGGATGGGCTTCAAGTTTTTCTTTTCCTTTTTTTTTGGAAGACTTGGTTTGAAAACTTGGATGGGCTTCAAGTTTTTCTTTTCTTTTTTTTTTTTGGAAAACTCGGATGGACTTCAAGCTTTTCTTGAAAAACTTTGGAAATTTGGTTCAAACGTACCCTATGAACTGGCGTTTGGTTTTAACATTAGTGCTCTTCTCGAGCTGACACTCGACTTGTTAAGGCGCTCCTTGAGCTGGCCTAAAACTTACAACTTGACAAGGCAGCACAACACTTCCTTGAGTTGGCGATTCTCAATTTGAAGAATAGGATGAAACTCCTTTGAGCATATGATCCTATTGAAAAAGACAACGCTCTTGAGCAGACTATCCTGATGCTGAAGAAAGAGGATGATGCTCCTTTGGGCATATAATCCTAAAGATTGAAAGATAGGATGACGCTCCTTTGAGCAGGTGACCCTAATACTTAAACAGACAGGATGACGCTTTTTGAGCAATCGATCCTAAAACTTAAACAAATAGGATGACGCTCCTTTGAGCAGGTGATCCTAAAACTTAAACACAAACTTGAAAATTAAGTTTTGAAAACTGTAGCCTGAATCTTTTGGGCTAATTTTTTTTTTTAATGTGAGAAATTCTTCCCCTTTTTTCATTGAAAATTTTTAAGAAAACCTTTAAGAATTTTTTTTTTTGTTAAAAACCAAAACTTTATGCCCTTTTTTTTTATAAAGTTTTTTTATTCTTTTATTTTAAAAATTTAAACCAAAGACAATTTTTTTACTTTTAATGAAGAAAACTTATTTTCTCTTTTTTTTATTTTTTATTACTTTTTAGATATTTGGAAAAAACTTTTTTTTTATTTTTATTTTTTTGGAAGAAATTCCTTCTTTTCTTGGACCTTTTAAAGGTAAAAAGTTTCCTTTTTTCTTTTTGAATTCCAACTTTTTTTAAAAAAAATTACCAACAGGTAAAAATAATCATAAATAGGGTTTGCCCCATTGATCACTCATTTTTTTTTTAGCCTAAGCTTCACTATTAACCACCTAAGGTCTTTTCATTGAAAAATTTTAATCACTGGGGGTAAAAAAAAAAAAAAATTTACTTTTGGGACTTCAATTCACTATTGGGGCATTGTTTTCAATTTTGGGGCAAATAATTGCTACACTTGAGGCAGATATTTTTCAAATTGGGACAAGTAAATTTTATGCCCCTGTGGACTATTTTTATACCAAGATTGGTTATCTCATTTTGATTGCCTAATCAAAGAGGGCTTCCTTACACTCTCTTAGGCTTATTTTCACACATTTGACTCGGATTCCAAAAATTATGGTCCGGCTTGCAAGCGACACACTTTGGTCAATCTATTAGGTCTTTTTGGACTGTAATGTGGGCTTTTGGTTGTTGGCTTTAATCAAAAAGAGATATTTCATAAAGGCTTTTTTTTTTTTCAACACATCCCGGTTTTACAAGTCAAGAACCCTTAAGGAAAACTTGAATATGCACTTATTCCTAGTTTCAAGAGCATTAATAAATCAACTCTTTTGATCCAAAGAGTCTCTAAAGGGTGGAATTGTGGATGGGCCCATAATATAGATTTTGGACCTTGTGTTTTGATGGGCTTTGAACTTTGAGCATGTGCCCCCAGTGTTTGGGTATGATCACCTTGTGTGATTGTCTTCCATCAGGGTGGAATTGTGGGTGGGTCCATGATATAAATTTTGGACCTTGTGTTTTGATGGGCCTTGAGTTTTAAGCATATGCTTCTAACTTCTTGGTTTAATCACCTTGCTTAGCTATTCTTCTTTTTTTTTTCATTTTTTTTTTGGCACTCTATCATGCATCCCTTTTTTCTTCTTCTTTTGCAAGGTGATTTGTATTTTTTCCATTGGATAGCTTATAGCTCAAAGTATATGGATTGTGTATGGTTTGGGATAGAAACTCTTCTTCCTTTCAAAGGAAATGATTTATTTATGTCAATTGACTACTCTTGAATTGATGCAACTAGGGCAAGTGCATATAAGTTAATCCTTTTTCTCCTTGATAATGACCCTGACCTCCAAATTGGCCCGTTGTGGGGTACCTTAATGTAGGGTAGTTCTTGACAGGGCTTAATTTTGAAAAATTCTTCCTTAATAGGCTCAAATGGGTTAACAAAGGATAATGTGTTTAGGACTTTGAAATGAATGCCTAATGTCACTTCGACCTATGTATCAAATTCAAACTAGACCTCCTTTAAGGAATGAGTCCATTTTATCTCTCACAATTCACTCCACTCTTAGTGTGTAGGGTTAGTGTTTGGGATTAAGTTTGCCTCTTTCATCCTTGGCAACTATTTAATGAGAATTTTTGGGTTTTCAATCATCCATTTTTTTTTATTGCCTCAGGATTTATAACTAAATGCCCCCTTTTGGATTTATCAAATGCCCCTAATCGGTAAAGTCCTTTTGGTTGCCCCCTAGTTTTGATTTCATTTGCCTTTAGCTTAAAATGAATGATCATTGGGGTAATAATTTTGAAACATTCTTTTTCTGTTGGCAATTTTCCTTCTTTTCTAATTTTTTATTTTTTTTTATTTTTTTGAAAATAACCTTTATTCTCTTTCTCATTTGTTGGAAAACAATTTTCATTTTTTTTCTTAAAAAAAAAATTGTTGGAGAACCAAGTTTGAAAAACTTTTATTCTTTTTTTTTTGTTAGACAACAACTTTTTGTTCTCACTTTTTATTTTAAAAAAATCTTCAAAAAAAAAATTGTTAATGGATATTCACAAAAAAGAATGTTTGAAAATGATTATTTATCCTAAAGTGGAAAAAGGATATTTACAAAAATAATTCATTTTTTTCTTTTTTTCTTTAAGGCAAAAATTATTTTACAAGAATAGTCGAACAAAAAAGACCCCCTTTTTCTTTTAGAAGGAAATTCAAATGGGGATTGATTTTTACAGGGATGATTATACTGAAGACAAGGGAGAGGAATACATATGACAAAAATAATTTTGATTGGAGAGGACCTATAACTATAATTGGACAAAATTTACTCTATGAGTATTTACAAGTCTACTGTACACAATTTTTATTTTATTTTTTTTAAAAGATGCAAAGATGTAAAGATGCAAGCATACAGATGCAATTGGGGATAATGACCTTGAAAATTTGATGAAAAATTTTTGCTAGAGTTGATGAAAAATTATTTTTTTTTTTGAAAACCTTTTTTTTTTTTTTAAAAAAATAACTCCATTTTTAATTTTTTTTTTGTCGCTATCCATATAAATGGAGATAAGGACCCTGGAAGTTCTAGTGAAAAAGTTTTGTTGGAATTGATGAAAGATCATTTTTTTGAAAATCTTCTTTTTTAAAAAAAAATGACAAAATTAATTAAGACTCCATTTGAGAAAAAAAATTAGTCACTATCCATGCCAATGGGGATAATGACCAAAAAACTTTACTTGAAGTGGTATTAATTTTTTTTTTAAAAATAAAGGTTTAAAAACCATTTCAATCTAAAATTTTATTTACTAAAAAAAATGTTTGATTTTTGAAAACTTCCTTTTTTAGGAAAGAAACAACTCCACATTTAAAAAAATTTGGTGGACTTTTTTTTTTTTTGAAATTTTTTTATTTTTGAAAAAAACATTTTTTGGAAGAAAATACAACTCCATTTTTTTAAAAATTTTGGTCAAAATCCCATGTTAATGAATGCATGATTTGGTAGGGTTCTATAGGTCCCCCGATTTAGTAGTACTAAACCGGAGTGGGAGGACATTTCTTGATCTAGAGGGTGGAAAGCCACAGCCCCCGGACCTTACTTCGTCCTCCTCGCTTAGGCTCTTAAGACGGCCTGGGTCCGACCGTATCTAGCACACATATTGTGCAAAAATGCAAGTGCAAATGTAAGATGCAATAACTTAAATAAATAAATAAACAAACAATCAATCTTTTGCCTTCTATTTTACATACCTGCAAGGTTAGTATATATTTACAAAACAATTATTCAATATTATATATAAAGAATCATATATTCACAAAAATTGAGCAAGGATAAATTTAAAATTTGAAATTCCTAAGTGGCTAGCCCTCTCTTTTTTTTTAAAAAAAAATTTAGGCGTCCCCAGTGGAGTCGCCAAGCTGTCGAGCCTGGATTTTTTTCCACTATCTTATTTGGTCTCTGGTTCATTTCTCAATACCCGATTCACATTAAACCCGAATCCATTTAATATGAATCCTTGACTAGGGGTTAAAAGAAATTTTTAAAAAAATTTTAGAGTCGCCACCCGATATAAATCGGGAAAAAATAAAAAGCTAGGATCAATGGGTCGGTTGATCCTAACTTAGCTATTAGTCTGCGAAAATTTGATTTAAAAAAAAAACAAAAATTTTAAACCAGATATCATGGATTCGGGGGCTAACCTATTAAAACCAAATGGTTACCACTTTTGGAATTTTAAATTTCTAATCTATCCTTTTCATGCTCAAAAACTTAAGTAAAACATTATAGCACAAATATTTACAAATCAAATCATTTATTTTTATTTTTATATGCTTTATTCATTTTTATTTTTTATTATTTTTTTAGAACATAAACATCAACAAAATATCTTATATTTACAAAATATTTATTTACTAAAAAGAACAAAACATTTTTTTTATTTTTTAATGTCGCCCCGCAGGTGCCTACGTACTCGCTAATCGAGATCAGACAAAACGTAGTTCTTTTAAAAAGAACTTTAATTTGTTGGTCAATTTTAATTTTTTGAACTCTTTTCATTTTAAGTTCATTATATTTTGAATTTTCATAAAAAATCATTTTTGATGACCCTATGATCTAATCAATTGATTTTTTATTTTATGAAAACATATTTTCCTAAGTCCGAAAATCATTTTTTTTTTAGAAATTTTGTTCTTTGGAAAATCCAATTTTATTATTTTTATTTATTTTTTTATTATTTTTTTTAAAAAATCATCACATAAATTCACAATATATCCAGAATAATTTACAATGTATTAAAAATATTTTTCATGCATTAAATATGCATTTCTAAGACAATTTATGTATAAATACACATTAAAAATATTCAAAAATATTAAAAAATATCGAAAAAAAAATTTATATGAAAAATAAATATTTTGATTTTTCTGGATTTTTCTGTATTTTTCTGGATTTTTCTGAATTTTTTCTGAATTTTTATAAAATTTTTACTATTTTTTATTATTTTCTGAAATTAATTATATAATAAAAATATAATAAAATAATGCGGATTAACCTGGACCGTTGGATGAAGTGGACGAAATCTGGAGCGTCGATCGCGCTGACCGATCTGGATCGTCTGATCTTGTTGACTCGATCTAAGCCGTCTGATCGCTTGATTGAATTTAAGCCGTCTGATCGCTTGATTGAATATGGGCCGTCTGATCGTTTGGTGAAATCTGAGCCGTCTGATTGCTTGATTGAATCTGGGCCGTCTGATCTGCCTGATTGAATCTGAGCCGCTGATCTGCTTGATTGAATCTGGACCGTCTGATCTGCTTGATTGAATCTGGACCATCTGATCAAAGTTGACCGTTGACCGATGACCGACGACCGTTGACCGATGACCGACCGGGTTGGATTCGGATATTCGGGTCGGATCTCGGAGCTCCAGCGGGTGAAGAAGATGATGACGCGACTTTTCGGGGCGGATTCCGGCGGCTCCGGTGGTCCTCGGCGGCTGGAAGCTTGTCGGCCCGACTCCTACTGCGACGGCGCGTCCTCTGAAGGTGGTGGTTCACGCCCAGAACGGCGGCAAGCGGCGGTGGTTGTACGGCGGCGCAAATCCGAAAAATAAAAAAAATTTACAGAGGTTAATTTGATCAATTTGATCAAATCCAAGCACACTAAAACATCAAAATTAGGTTCCTAACATTCCTAACACACTCAATTTTGATCAAATTCGATTCAATCACTTCAAATTTGAAAAATTCGAATTTTTTGTCCTAAATTCGAAAGTTTCGAATTGATATGGTTGTGTATGTGTTTTCTTGAAATTGACTTGTGCCTTTTGCTCCTAGGACCTCCTATTTATAGGTTGCAAGCTCAATTTTACGTTTCAAGCAGTTTCGAAAATGAATCGATTTTTGCCTCTTGATTTTTTTTTTACGAATTTAATTCGAAAATCCATGATTAAATTGTTTGAAACTGATGAATTGATGATTGTTTTCATATTCCATGTCAGATTCATCCAATCAATTTTTGTAACTCCCCATTCATGTGCAATTGAATGCTTTATACATTGAATTTTGTAACTTTTGGGTTATTTTTGCACTAATATTTCATATTCTATAACCACTTTGCAATCCCATCATCAATTTTGACAATCAATGATGTTTTGTCAGTTAAAAACTGATGCAAAGTAAGGCAAAAGTCACATTTGAGGAAAATGAAAAGACAAAAATGATAAAAAGGCAAAAATTTGCCTTTGCTAGGGTTTGAACCTGTGTCCTTGAGCTTGAATGTGTGTTTGGGTCAATGTGTTTAACCAACAGGCAATTTGGCCTGTGCCTTGATCACTTAGCCAATTTCATCAATACTTAAGGCTTTTAAAAAAATGAATTTAATTAAATTTTAAGCCTTAATTAATTGGGCAAAAAATGGGTGTCTACAACCTCCCATAAAACTTTCTTCCAAACACAGAGGGTGTTTAAAGAATCAAGCATGTTACCGCGTACCTATGTTATGAAGAGAACTAATAAAAGCACTCAAAGGAGTATCTATCACTGTTTCAAGGAAATTCAATTCAAATCAATATAAACACTTTAGATCATACATAGAACATAACTAATTCTAGGCTTAACATTCATGGGTGTAAGCCCCGGAAAATTTCAGTAAATAATTCCAAAATAAACTCTAAAAATGACTCTAAATTAAAACCAAACTTCGGCTAGCCTTAAATCACGAACGAATTTAGAAATTTCTTAATCTTAAAAATATGAAAATCCTTAAAAATAAAATAAGAACTCACAGTCTTTAAATCCAAAACCACTACGTATGAAAAATTCTATACTTAACTCTGACTTGTAAAATCGAGTAATATAGGACCCAAAAATAAATTATTAAAAAGTAAATAACGATTAACCTTTAGAAATAAAATCCAATTCAATAATTCCGTAAATGTTAAGAGATATTAAATACTTAAAAAAAATTTATAATAAATTTCTCAAACTAAATATCTGTATAAACATAAACCCTCAGTTTTCAAATTGGCAAAGATCTAAACCAGAAAATCACTCGGGAATCCTAAGTGGAATATAGTAGTTTAAGTCCATCAATCTCGCGCTCTTAACGCTAGAGGTTGAGTTGTAGTTTAAGTATATAGAGTAACTCGTAATAATATAAGGTCGCTTAAAAATATCAGATTGGTAAATTTTTGACCTATTTCGAACCCGTTCGGATACAAACTTTGAAAAGCGTGTCTAGAGGCTCCAGATATAAAAAATACCATTAATACCATTAAACTCGTATTTTCATAAGGATTTCAAAAATATTAGTTTTATAATTTTTCAATAACTAGAAATATCTGATTTTGCGATTATATTCGTATTTCTTTACTACTGGTAATTAACTAGTCTTTTGCACTATTCCTACTATTCATTACACAATTTTACTATTCTTGTAAACCCTTATATTTTTATATAAATATTTTATATATCATAGAAAATTCCATTTTTCTAAAATTTAGTTCATTTCGGGTTTTTATGGTATCAATTTCTATTTAAGACCCGATACTAAAAATAAAATAAATTAATTTAATAATTGAAAAATATTTTTATTTTCATAAGGTAACTTTTTAGAATTTTTCGGGTTATAAAAATATCAATCATAGCTCATATTCACGTATTTGGATCATAGCGGTAACTTATTTGATAATTCACTAAAATAAATAAATAAATTATCTTATTTTAATTATGAAAATTCTGCTACAAAAATTTAGAATGCATTTTCTATTTTTTTCTTATTTTTATTTTATTTATTAAGAAAGTACTTTTACAAACCCATACCTTTAGTACACTTTTCACACATCACTTCTTTTTCACTTCGATCTTTCTACACTTCATATATCACTTCATGGTAGATTTTTCTCCTCTTTTTGCTGCCTTTTGTCCTTTGAAATACTCCCAATTTGATTAAAATAAATCTATTCCAATCTTTCTTTAAGAAGCAACACATACACATTAATTACACATTACAATTTCAAGTCAAAAACTAACTAAATCTCTCTCCTTCTCCCTTCCAAATTCACGCTTGCCAAGGGACTTGTACAAGTTTCCATTTTCTTTCTTTTTTTTTTTTATCTCATTTAAATGCCTTTAACTTCTCTTATCCTTCTATATACACCCTCTCTTATTCACACATGTAAACCTTTATCATTCTTTACATTTTTCCTCTCTATTTTCCTCTCTTTCTCTCTTCATTTTCTCTTGTTCTTACAAGAGAAGCTTGCTGCCCCTATTCTTTATTGGAGATCCCACTCATATTTCTTCAAGATCCTTTGATAAAACTCTTGTTCAAAGCTTCCATAGATGTTATAAGTAAAGTATAGTGAGAGTTTCATGCA
Organism: Combretum micranthum; assembly: GCA_024138025.1. Taxonomy (NCBI): domain Eukaryota; kingdom Viridiplantae; phylum Streptophyta; class Magnoliopsida; order Myrtales; family Combretaceae; genus Combretum; species Combretum micranthum. The sequence continues at coordinate 684,820 of JAMXBD010000411.1, forward strand.
TCAAATAACCTTCCATAAGCTTAAAAGCTAAGGATGATGATGCCAAAATGAAACACTCATCTTATCCATGATTATTCTCTTGTATTATTATTATTTTCTTGCTAGCAATTGTTATATTTTGTAGATCTAACTTTTATGTAACTTTGATTATGTTTATGTTTAGATCTATGAGTTTATAGTTTACTACAATGGAATTCTTTTATATTTATGTTCATAGTAAGTGTAGATCTTGATTTTGAACTCAAACAAAAATGGTGAAATTCGTATCTAGGCAAGACCCATATTTAAAAACCACTTTCCAAGTGTCAAAATGGAAGTTTTACTTGAAATAATGAAGGCTTAGTGGGTATATATCATAAAGACTTCATTTTATATATTTCAAATGTGATTTTCAAAGATTATTTTTCAAAACAAAATTCTATTTTCAGATCTAAACAAAGGCATAACTTAAAAACATGTTTTCCACCTCAAAAATGAAGTTTTTATTCAAGATATGGAAGGCTCTTAAGATAGGATATGTAAGGGATAAATTTTCATAAGTTTAGATGGATTTTATCAAAAGATATGTCCAAAAACAAATTTTGTAAATTCGGATCTTAACCAAGACCAATTTTGGAAACCTATTTTTCAAAACCAAAATGAAGGATTTGTTTTAAAAATGAAAGGCTTATGGAATATGTATCAATATGAGATGTTTTTGATAAGTAAATTGTAGATCTACTAATAGAGATTCTCACAATAGAGAGAGATTACAGAATATAAAATTTGAGTCTTATCCTAACCTTGTGAAATTCGGATGGTTTCAAGACCTTGCCTTAAAAACCCTTTTATCAACTCCAAAACTTGTGTTTTATATGAAAATGAAGCGTATAGGTCATAGATATCATCAAGTAATGATTTTTATAAGTTAAGATGAGATTTGCTAAGAAAAATATGTAGAACAAGAAGTAGAAATAAAGTAGGAAAATTTAAGTTGTTTGTCATTTTAAGAAATTTGTAATAATGGAGTAATGGCCTGAAAACACTTACTTTCCAAACTCAAAATGAAAGTTTTACTAAAGAAATGAAGTCCTTAGTGGCTAGATATGGTTGAGTCTTAAGTTTCTAAGTATCATATGAGTTTACTTAAAGAAATCACCACAAGAATAATTTTTACAAATTCGGATTTTGGATGAACCATATTTAAAAACATGTTTACAAAGTGTAAAATGAGAAATTTTATTGAAAAACAAAGGCCTTAATGAATATACATAATGAGGACTTAATTTTAAAAAGACTAAATAAATTTTATCAAGGAATTTTTCTAAAAACAAGTGGGAATTGTCAAGAATATAAGACTAGCCTTTCTAAGTTGATTTTTCATGAAGTCTTACAAGGAAAAAATTTTCTAGAAATTTCTTTTATTAAATATTATCAAGAACATGTACATATATATCTCATGACATATCAATTATGATAGTAACTTGTTCATATTGCATGAATACTTGCTTTAGATAGTAGAAACTTCATGAACTTTCACAAAATCAATTTTCTAAATTGGATTTCGCTACTGATCTGAACTGATCAGATCTTTTCGAAGCTTCAAAGTTTTCAAAACTTAAATATGATATTATAATTAGATATATCTTTCGAAGTAGATAGAAATCGGTATATAATTTGCTAAATTCCGAGTTAAAATGACCAAGTTATGGCCGTTTTAAGTTGGAATTCCCACTTAGGATGAGAATTACGAATTTGATAGTTTGTATGAGATAAAATGGATTAGTTTTGAGTTGAAATACTCATTTAGGTATTTCTTTCCTTAGGTGTCTTTGCTTTCGAGGATTTGTTGCTACCTGACTATTACAATTAAAAGACCGGAGTCCAATGGACGTGTGAGTTTTCCTCTTATTTTGTTACCTTGTTTGTGCTTGTAGCTCGTTGCATTAGAATTATAGGAACAAGATAAAAACCAATATGAATGGGATGGGATAGATAATGAGACTTTGATGTATGTATGCTAAAGAATACTAAAGCATATCAAAGCCATGAATCGATTGGATAACTGCACTGTTCATATTGTTTTGTTTATGTGTATGATATTGGTTGGTCACTCTAAAGAATGCATGAATAATTTGACATAAGAAAAAAAATATATTGGTCATGCATCGCATCGGTTAAGTTGCATTTGGTAGCATGCTACTCCTACGTAAGTCGATCGATATGGTCCGAGGTCACGTTTAGAGAAGATACCCGGTATCAGAGTTCATTTATAGGGAACTAAAGCACACCAGGGATGCATCTCATGTATGAGCTTAGCTGAGTCGAGTGCTATGAGCTTGGGGAGCTTGGGGAATAGCAGCAGGTCATGTAGACTTTCAATATCATCCCTAACCCTAGATACGGAGGGCGTAAATCCGTTCTGTGTACGGGTTCCGGTCACCCATATATAATTGTCTGCCATGTGTTTATTCATGCATAACATATGGATGATTTATAACTTGCTTGTTATGGTACGAAATTAAGGGAACTCTCACTAAGCTAGTGTAGCTTATACCCCAATAGATGTTTGAATAAACAGGTTAACGGAGAATGCTACCTGGGGACCGAGATGGTTGGAGCCGAATATGACGTCGGCATTCCGGTAGAAAGTAAGAATACTTGAAGATATTAGCTAGGTCATGTGAATTGCTTTGTAATAGCTTTATATAGTGAAATCTTTTGATGAATTGTAATTGAAGTATAGTGAATTGTATTTCCTTTATATTATTACTCAAATTGTATCAATATAAAATATATCACTTCGATGTGTCTCCTCTATGTGTTAGACACCTTGTACATAGTATGGAAGCCTTCATGTGATTGAGGTGGTCATTCTTAGGCTTTAATATTATGTACAGCGGATAGCCATGTTTAGGGTACCCTTCGGGGCGTGATAATGGGAATTCAAATGAACCCAAATTAAGGACATAACATATCATTTATACATCTAAAAAACTCATACAAACCCATAAAATCATCACAAGACAAAATTAACAAGCTAAAGAAATGGTTTGATGAAGTTTTAAAAATAGAAAACTGCAGGGGATATGTCCGCCTTCAATGTCGGCGGTGTTAAGGTGGTGTAGTTTGCACCAAAAATTCTACGCTTGCCATCACTAGCAACATTCAGCTAATCGCCGGCAGTATTGTGGTCACACCAGCGGCTTTGAGCCGGTGTAGACTACAACTCAAATTTATCACAATTTCTAAGAGTTCTACGGGATCGGTCCATGCCCATGGATACCCTCAATACCAGCAGTGCTGCTGTGTACGTCGTCTGTGCTGACCCCTATGCCGGTGGCATTGAGGCAATGCACACTACAGCATAGATTTTTGAAAAAGTTACAGACCTTCCCTATTCGAAAACATAAATTTTACTACATTTCTCACTTTTAAACTTCCTTCAAACTAATTTTTAACATCAAACCTTAACCTATATGTGTTCTAACTTCTTTTAACACACAAAATCTTCACTTCAACATCATCAAACATTCATATCCACCATTTCAAACACAAATCATCATTCAACCCTCATTAAGCTAATCTATCCTTCTCTAAACCATCTTAACCCTACTCATTTCTAACTTCATGCACTCCAACCTTACTTGTTACCTATTTAGCACATATCAACAACTCCTATATCATCAAAATCTTACATCATATACAAATAACACATGAAATTCCTTAAGAACTCATTTCAACATGCATATTTATTGTAACTCAAAACTCACATGTTTAAAAAACTTAAACAAGCAAATGAGTTTTCAAACAAGTATAAAATTACCTCAGGAAGCTTTGGCTTGTTGAGAAACACTTGAACCTAAGAGCTTGTCTTGCTAAGAGTTTAGGTGATATTGTTTAAAGAGACAAAGGAAGAAAGTTTGGGAAAAGATAGGAATTCGTATGGAATTTTGGTCTGATTTTGGAGGAGTGTTTTTGACAAATTATCGGGCTCATATTTATCCAAATCTTGACATTTGGGGCAGCTGAAATGGAGGCTTCATTTTCCATGGGTTTAGACTTGTTTTGGGCCAAGAATCAATGCATTTGGGGCTTGTTTTTGTCCAAAATTTTCTGCTAAGTTTGGAAATATATATGAAACATATTTAACTTGTTTTAAACTAATTTTCGTATACTTCATTACACTTATAATTCATAGACACTATTTATCCACATTAAGATATTTCAATATTTAAATATATCAATACAGCACATATATCATATACTAACACTAGCATATTCTATATATTGGCTTTCACATGCTCATTCTATTAATCACACATGCTCATAAAATTTTCTATCTAAAAAAAATAAAATATATGCATGAGAATTTAATTAGTAGTAAAATTAGGTTATTTTATTCTCCCTTCCTTCAAAAAGTTTCATCCTCAAAACTTAGCTTACCTCATTTATTGCTCAAACAACTCTAGATAATTTTGTCTCATTTCATTCTTGGGTTCCCATGTTGCTTCTCTATCCATTATCCAGTCCATAGAACTTTTACAAAAGGAATAATTTTCCTTCTCAACACTTTGTCAATTTTGTCCAAGATCTTGATTAGTCTTTCAATCGTGCTGAGATTTGGTTGAACTTCTAGCTGATGAGAAGAAATGATGGCATTAGGATTTGATATGCATTTTCTTAGCCGAGATACATGAAAGACATCATGCACTTCTGATAAATTCGAAGGCAAAGCTAATCCATAAGCCAACGGTCCAACTTTCTCCAAAATCTCATAAGGACCAATATATCTCGGATTTAACTTGCCTTTAACCCTAATGGAGTATTCACACACATAACACGGTTAGTTAATATTTCAGAAGCAAGTTCATACTCATTCATAAAATTTTCATATATACATGCATGAGTGGCTCCAGTATCTATCAACACATAGGCATTTTGATTTGAAACACTCAAAGTACCTGCCAAAATATCAACTGAAGGTGTCTCCCCAATCTGCTGTAGTGTAAACACCCTAGCATTTGTTTTTTCTTTTTCTACTTTAACTCCACTTTTGTTATCAGGGCGATCCTTACAATTTGCAATATGGTGACCTCGTTGCTTAAAGTAAGCATAGAAGGCTGGTGGTAATCTTAGGCTTTTACATTTAGAAGCCCGATGTCCAACTTGTCCATAAGAAAAGCATGTACCAAGAGTCCATTTACACTCTAATAACTCATGAGGTCTTAAGCATCTAAAGCATTTCTTCTCGAATCTTGGAGTTAAAGCTTTAAATGTTGATTCTCGATCTTCTCTCTTTCTTAGGAATGGCTTCTTCTCTTTACCTCGATAACTCACACTTTTGCTTAAACCTTGAAGACCACTATAAGAAGAAGTAAGCACAGGTCTTTTTCCTAAAAATGCTGCTCTCTTGGCTCTTCTCACTCTACTATTAGTTTGAATTTACTCAACTAATAGAGCCTTTGCCATTGAATTAGCTAAAGTATGCAACTCAAACTTCTTTACTTCCCCTTGAATTTCTTCATTTAAACCATTTTGGAATTTTTGCAACTTTATCCTTTCATCCTTACAATCTCTAGCAAGTAACTGATAAACCTAATTTATTCCTATTTTATGAATGCCAAATTAGACTTTTATTGATCATTTTATTGATAAATATTATGAATTTTAAACTTAAAAATATTAATTTATGCTTTCAGGCCTTTAAAGGAGTTATTTTATAAAAAGAAAGCAAAACGGGTAAAAAATGCAAAGTTTTGACCAAAAAGTGGTTAACACAACAAAGACAAGCCATGTCTATCAACCATGTCTAGGAAAAAGAACAATCGAGGTCTAAATCTCAAGTTTTGGAAGGACAAGTTCAGTGACATGACTTGTCACAAAGCATGTCAAGCTGGAAATTTAACTTTGAAAAGACACGACTATGACATGACCTATTGCTGGGCATGTTGTTTTGAAGATTGAAAACAACCTATTACACGACTTTGGGACAAGCCGTATCAATGAAGAAAAAAAACTACAGCAAAGGACATGACTTTGGGACAAGCCGTGTCCCCAGCCGTGTCAATTTTTACATAAAGGAAAACACCCGACATGCTTAGTGACACGACCTGTCCCTAAACCTGTCGATTTGACAGTTCGTTATTTTTTGAGAACGGCTTTTTTATTGAATAGTAACCCCTTATTTATTAAAGAAACATCTAGTGACATTAAAAGGGTGCTACTTTGGAAAGCCAAGAGACCTGTAACTCCCGTAACTTCCCACTTCCTCCATAATGAGCATTCAATTTCATTTATGTGAGAATCATTATAAATCGAAGGTGGAGGAAGAATCAAGAACAAGGAGGAAAGAGAGCAAGTACATAAATATATATGAGAGTTCTTCAGGTGTTTAACAACAAGTCAAGATTATCTTGGATTGAAGATCCACAATTTTGAGCTTCATTTTCTCGGGTGATATAATGAATTCTAGTTTGTTTTTGGAATTTCATGTATTCTCATTAATTACTATGGAAGAGTAAATTTTCAGATCTGGGTTTTGTTGAACTCTAATTTTATCTTGTGGTGAGGATTTGGGCTTAATAAAATATTGATGTTCTTTTGTTCAAATGCATGTTCCTTAACTGTTTCTTAAGTTTGTATATCCGAAATGCAAATTCATGCATGATTTTCGTTTAAGCTAATTGAAAGATTGCTTTTATGAATTGATCTATGCAATTGATGAGATTCGTTTGTAATTCTAGACATAGAACAGCAAGAATCTTCTATGACTATTGAAATTCCAATGAGTTCATGTTCTTAATGCAGGCTTAAGTTGCTATTGATTGAGGAGAAATCCTAATTGATTAACTTAGGTTTAGAAAAATTGATATATTTGAAAGAATTATCATTTTGTTTGAGAAACTCAGCAGCTTAAGAACTAAATCAAATTTGTAATTTACAAGGATTCACATGATAAATTAGATGAAGACAAAACCTGGATTGTTTGTGTTAATTGAATCTTGCTTGTTATTAGTGCTAGTGTATTTGTTTCTCCTAGTAAATTAAATATAGTTAGCAGTAGTAATAGGAAATCATCAAAATTGTCAGTTACATAGTAGAGAAATGGTAATATTGGTACTTGATATCCAGATCCTAGAGGATGACACCCGTATTAATTCTATTATGCAATTGATAGGTACACTGCCTATTGCATTTATAGTGAATTAAGAACGGGCCTTTATAAATTTAAAACTACGCTTGAAGGCAACTATCAGTAACAATCTACAGAACTTGACATAATATTCATCAATGGTTTTATTTCCTTGCCTTAAATTTAGCCAATCTGCAATCATCCTTTCCCTGACTAAGTTTGGAAAGTATTTTGAAAGAAATATATCCTTAAATGTTGTTCAAGATATAGGTTGATGCAAATTCCCACTTATTAGTCTCCACTAGTTGTAAGCTTCTTTCTTCATCATATACACAGCTAAATCTACCTTCTTTTCTTCAAGAGTATCACAAGCTATAAAGGCATTCTCTAGTTATTGAATCTAACTTTCTACTGTAGTTGGATCCATGCTTGTTCCATCAAAGTCGGGAACCAACTTACTAAAATCATATAGCTTGATTTGGTTGGCTTGATCATTTATAGGTATATTTTCATTTTGCCTTGCTCCTTGTTGAATATGTTGCTGCATAAAGTGTTGTTGTTTGTAGTCGGATTCGTGCTTGTACCATTAAAGTCAGGAACCAACTTACTAAAATCATATAGCTTGATTTGGTTGGCTAGATCATTTATAGGTAGGTTTTCATTCTGCCTTGCTCTTTGTTGATTATGTTGCTGCATAAAGTGTTATTGTTGCTGAAACACCATCATCTAATACTATTGCATAATAGCTACCATATCTCTTAACATACCATAAGTAGATGCTAGATCATTTGTAGAGAATTGGAGAATTTGGGAAAAGGTGGCATGGAAGGAGGCGGTGGAAATTGAGTTAATGGGGGAACTGTGAAGCCGGTGCCATTGTAGGAGATGGAGTAGATTTGGTACTTGGAGTAGTAGAGGAGGTAGGAGCTGATGTAGATGAAGACTGAGGTAGCGGAGTCATGATCTCTCTATCAGCTTGTTGTCGAGTAGATCTCTGTTACCTATCCATCTTGAACATATGCATATAATACATTTATGACACACACATATGGAATTTAAACCATGCTTAAAGTTTATTAAATTCACATTCATATTTACATGCATTAGCAAGCAATTAAACAAACAAGCAAGCAAGCAACAAACATAACAAACACATAATAAAGCAAGAAAACACAACTACTCAAGCAAGCTTAACTCTTTTTTATGCTACCTATTTGTGTCTAGATCAAGTCTCAATTGAACTATTACATTTAGGCAAACAATTGTTCAAACTCTGCTCTGATACCATCTATAAGGACCCGACCTCACCCTGATAGTTAAAATAGGTGATTACAGATCCCCAACCACATATAACCTGTAGTATTATATGTAAGGTTGTCCTTAAAGAAGTGTTTGAATAATTGTTTGTCTAAATCTTCAAAAGAACAAACTTGAAAACTATTAACTTTAAGACTTTGAAGAGAAACAAACATCTTCATCATATACGTTTCATAAGAAATATAAACTTAAAACATACATAGTTAAGTATAGATATTACATACAAAGGCTAATAACAAGCATTATACAAAAGACATAAGAGATAGACAAAGCTATAATACCTATTACATATGTCTAAATACTCCATTAAGTTAGTCTACTACAAATGGAAATCCATCAAGGTCCATGGTCAACATCTAATCCTCCAAATCGTTTAGGAAGTCCTCAAAGTCTATACCATAGCTCATATTCGCATAAAATTCATCAATGCCATCACCACCTAAAATTGATAAAGCATGAGCTAAAGGCCCAGTGCACAAGTAACGAAAACACAAGCTTAATGGCATACAAGCTTAGGCTGCATGCAAATGCCATAACCATTAAGTTATTAGATAATCTTTAGTTAGCTAAACAACACTGGAGTATTCAAACTCCAGACAATAAGGGTATTTAGGGGAACCTGAGTAATGATCTTGATGCTTAGGGGGTTTATATAAGTAGCTCGGGTACTTATATCTCCTAAATAAATCTATCCAATAACGAATAAGGAGCTTCCTCTAGGGTTTTTAGTTATTTCACAACTTTACTTAACTTAATCCATAATATCACCTAATTCAAATGTTCCCATAAACAATTGAATTAAATCATATTATTTCTCTTTAAGAATAAGCAAATGTTAACGTTATACCGATACCAAATATCCTATCGAATACTCATGGAACCACTTATGAAAGTCATTGCATCATGACGGGGGTGGTCTAAGAGCTTAAACTACCATACCCCCAATCTGAGCAGGGTACCGCTCCCCGAATCGGATTCAACGGCATAAAAGACAATCATATAAACAATTCTTAAGTTTTCAAGTTAAAATAGACTTAAAATATGCCTATCCTAAGCAAAGAATCAAGCATGTTACCATGTACTTGTGTTATGAAGAGAACCAATAGAAGCACTCAAAGGAGTATCTATCATTGTTTCAAGGAAATTCAATTCAAATCAATATAAACACTTTAGATCATACATAGAACATAACTAATTCTAGGCTTAACATTCATGGGAATTCAAATGAACCCAAATCAAGGACATAAGATATCATTTATACATCTAACAAACTCATACAAACCCATAAAATCATCACAAGACAAATTAACAAGCTAAAGAAATGGTTTGATGAAGTTTTAAAAATGGAAAATTGTAGGGAATACGCTGGCCTTTTAACACCGGCAGCGTTAAGGCTGTGTGGTCTGCACAAAAATTTTACGCTTGCCATCGCTAGTAGCGTTCAGCCAAATGCCAACAGTGTTGTGGTCTACGCCAGTGGCTTTGAGCTGGTGTAAACTACAACTCAAATTTATCAAAATTTTCGAGAGTTCCATGGGGTTAGTCCACACTCGTAGATACCCCTAACACCGATAGTGTTGCTGTGTTTGCTGGCTATGTTGACCCTTATACTGGTGGCGTTGAGGTGACATACACTGCAGCATAGATTTTCGAAAAAGTTGCAGACCTCCCCTGTTCAAAAACATAAATTTTACTACATTTCTCACTTTTAAACTTCCTTTAAACTCATTTCCAACACCAAACCTTAACCTATATGTATTCTAACTTCTTTTAACAACACAAAATCTTCACTTCAACATCATCAAACACTCATATCCACCATTTCAACACAAATCATCATCCACCCTCATTAAGCCAATCTATCCTTCTCTAAACCATCTTAATCCTACTTATTTCTAACTTCATGCACTCCAACCCTACTTGTTACCTATTTAGCACATATCAACAACTTTTATATCATCAAAATCCTACCTCATATACAAATAACACATGAAATTCCTTAAGAACTCATTTCAACATGCATATTCATTGTAACTTAAAATTCACATGTTTAAAAAAACTTAAACAAGCAAATGAGTTTTCAAACAAGTATAAACTTACCTCAGGAAGCTTTGGCTTGTTGAGAAACACTTGAACCTAAGAGCTTGTCTTGCTGAGAGCTTAGGTGATATTGTTTAAAGAGACAAAGGAAGAAAGTTTGGGAAAAGATAGGAAAATTTGTATGGAATTTTGGTCTGATTTTGGAGGAGTGTTTTCTACAAATTATGGGGCTCATACTTATCCAAATCTTGACATTTGGGGCAACTGAAATGGAGGCTTCATTTTCCATGGGTTTGGACTTGTTTTCGGCCAAGAATCAATGCATTTGGGGCTTGTTTTTGTCCAAAATTTTCTGCTAAGTTTGGAAATATATATGAAATATATTTAACTTGTTTTAAACTAATTTTCATATACTTCATTACACTTATAATTCATAGACACAATATTTATCCACACTAAGATATTTCAATATTTAAATACATCAATACAACACATATTTCGTATACTAACACTAGCATATTCTATGTATTGGCTTTCATATGCTCATCCTATTAATCACATATGCTCATAAAATTTGTTATTTAAAACAAATAAAATATATGCATGAGAATTTAATTAGTAGTAAAATTAGGTTATTTCACTTTTGGAAGGGAGAGATTAGGATAAAGCTTTTGTAAAATTACCAATGTCTCGGAATGGTGCAAGACTTCTACAATGCAACTAGGCAGCACCTGCCCTTAGCTGAAGGTGTTTCCAAAGCTTTAAGATGTGCCTCTGCCCATCTCTAACATCAACATATCTGTGAGAGGCGTTGGGAAAGGTTCGACCACTTGCAATTAGCAAGAGACAGAATTAATTTTCGCCTTTTGTAAATGTACTTTGTGAAAGTAACTTAAGGTTTATCCATTGAAAGAAAAGAACAGACTGCTACAACTAAAGTGGAAAGAACAATGGGATGATTAGGTTCGGACCCGAGATCACATAGCACAGATTGAAGTACTTCAACTATGGTAGTTTGAGCCAATAATAGATATTGTGGTCTAGTGAATTAGTCTATTTGAATGCATTTTTAAATGGATTGATCATGACTCGTACTTTGTATGAAAATTCACAACATCCTCAAGAACTTGAAGCATTTCCTGGAATTTAAAGTAAATATATCAGAATGAGGAGCACATTTGCTTGAGTTTAGCTAATTTCTCCGATGGCTAAGTATTCCATGAAATCAACAACACTCAAAACTTTATCAATACACTACTGCAAGATTGGAGAACAACGTATGTAATGGGTTGAGTTTGGCTACATAAGCTGCTTAAGGAAAAGGAAGGGGAAAACATCACTCTAGTTCAGTCTATTCTGAACTTAGCTGCAGTTATGTACTTGTTATGAGATTCAAAAACATTTCCACACTGAAAGTCATTGCAGGCTGTAAGAGGAGGCCTAATACCACTCCGGGATGAAGAGTTACTGAATCAATACCATTTTCTTTTGCAAACTTTTACGCAGCTTTCTCTGCTAAGGTTTTCGAAAGAACATATCATAGCTGACGTCAAAAGGAACAAGAAAAGAAAAGGGCGTAAATGAATGATCTGAACTAGTGCACTAGACGTTTCTTGCGGTACCTACAACTTTCTTAAAATGTTAGTGCAAGACAATAGATTTTATTCGAAGACTTAAAAAGAGCCTTTGATTCCTCGGCAAAGACTGGATCTGAAAACCAAGTCTCATCAACAACTACACCAGATGTCAATGGCTTTCCGTTGTATGCAGAAGAAACTATGGAAGAGGTCATGACCACCCTATTAATTGTAGAAACCTTTGCACAGGAGGCCAGAACATTAAGAGTTCCCTTAACTGCAGGATCAAGTAACTCTACCTTCAATATAGCAAAATGATTAATGTCATGTTTGGTACCTAAATTTTCTTCAAATGTATAATTAACAACCTGAACTTTAAATAGTCAATTTATTACCATCATTAATACTATCTCAGCTAATAGTTAACTTTGCTAAGTTGACATTTCGAGTGAATGGGAATTGATACGTATCAAATAGCTAGGAAAAAAATGAAAAAAAAATAAACAGTTAAGCTGGTAGATCAGCATACACATTAAAATTGTTGAGAGTTAATCTATCTACTTGATTGTCTAATTTGAGATATATGTATTAATCAACTTATTTAATTGTCTAATTATATAGCTTTTTTGTTGATTACTTGACATGTGTCACTTTTCCGTCTATTGAGAGTGCCAACTCAGCAAACTAAGTTAGTTGAAGTAGTATTAATAAACATGAAATTTAGAGTGTTAAATTTACTACTTTAATGTTTCAATAGTAAATTATACATTAAGGAAAATTTTAGATACTAAATGCGATATTAACCCTGCATGAAAACCTGATATTCAATATGTATGATTTTTTTTTTTTTTGGCTATTATAATGTAGGAGTGGAGATTCAAATTTGGTAGCTCTCACTTGAGAGATCAGAGGAGATACTACTAAGCTACAATGCAATTTGCTTAAATTGTGCGATTATTAAACCTTCTTTCCGACATTTTAGTTTTTAACAGTTATTATGTATTATATTTCAAGGAAAATAAGCACTAGATTCGGATGAATAAGAGAAGAACCTTGAGATCTTGTGGAGTTAAAAGTACAGGGGATGCTCTATGGAAGACACCTTCACATCCATGGACAACAGAATCAAATGATCCCTCTTCCATCAAATTTGCTTTAAACAACTGAAGTCTTTCCTTTGCTCCATTCAGAGCAACCAAATGTCTGGTTTTATGAGGACCATCTTCACATGTTAAAAAATAAAATAAAGAAAGTAAAAACACCTTAGGAAATATCCAATTGAAATATTCCTAGTCAATAGTCATAACTACTAAATTAATTTATCTGTCTGATTGTAACAAGGGTTCTCTTGCAATGGTACTATGATAATTCATAAAAGCAAACTGCTATGACCATGTCTATATGATCTAAAGGTTTAAACTTATACAATAATATATATACATGTTTTAAATAAGATTGGTTATCGTTTTGAAGTTGGATATTCAGATAACAAAGATATATCATAGACACTAAAAAATAAATAAAAGTTGAGAAAAGTGAAGACAGGGAAATGAACTACTGACTTGGATCACGAACTGTGGCTTTGACAGTATAACCATGATGTAATAGCAGCTTGACTAACCAAGATGCAACGTAGCCCTATGCTCCTGTTACACACACCACTTTCTTCCTTTCCATGTCCATAGGAAACTAATCATCAAAACGTCATAAATTAAATTCTATACAACCTTTATGTACTGGTATTTGTTTTCACATACCTGTACATGCCATATATAACATTTATTTATTTTTTTTTCTGCCAGGAATGAAATTTGTTATTTTAATTTCTTAATATTATTGATGGAAAATGTTTGAAATCCTAAAGTGCTTACCAGAGAAAGTGTACCTAGCCGTAGGCAATGTTTTCGTGACTATTGACACCATTTACTTGGCTTCGTGACTATTTTTACTATCTTATTAAGACCATATTTAGTAAGTCAAGAAAAAAAAAAAGCTAAAAGTCATGGTTCTTGCGGATAAAGTGAGGTGTTTCCACAAGCACCGTTGCTCTGCAAAGTAATTTCATTTCTTTCTTACCTTTTTTTTTTTTTTTTTAACTTTGACATAAACATATAATTTTCAACCATTTGAAAAATGATTGTTCTAGCCTAAATGAAAATATGACCGCTCTTAAATAATATATGACCGTTCTAGTCAATGTAATGATAACTTTTTATTTAAATTTCTTCATCTATAAAATATATAAAAATTTACAATTTTTTTACTTTTAAAATTTACCACAATTTCTTATCATTCTAAAAATCTCTCTATTCACAAATTGTATACATGGACCCACATAATTCTCAAAATTTGCCATATGTTAATGATTCACCAAACTAATAAATTTTCAAAGGCCAATGATAAACTCATATTTTACTTACTTTTCATGAATCAAATTTCCTTAATTATTATATATTTTGATAGAAATCACAAGGAATTGGTACTCAATTGCTCTCATTTGATTTTTCAGGTCATAAAAGACTTAACAAACAAAATATAAGAAAATTGGGAGAAGTTGTGCAAATTTAAGAAACAGAACATTCAAGACATGCCAAATAGAGACCTACGCTACTAGTGTTAAGCCGACCTTGGTTGTGATTAGGAAGCAAAATGTTAAGGCTGGCATGAACGATGACAGCATACAAGACAAGTTCCATTGGCTTTTGCAATTTCATTGTATGCCAGCAAAACCAAATTCAAAGCCGCCAGCGTTGAGGCGGTGTTGGTTGTCCACAAAATGCATTTCTTTAAAGTCGAAGCCAACACTGTTAGCATTCGAAGAAGACTTCATTAGCTTTCATCCTACACTAGCAAATCTTCATTCTATGCCACCGGCGTAGAAGTGGTGCACAATACGTACATAATCAAAATTTTAAGCACTGGCATCAACACTATTAGTGTAGATTTTAGAGTGTCACCAGTTTACATTGAATGCTGGCCAGATCTATATCAAAGCCGCCAGCGTAGACCATGTAAACGCCAGTGTACATGCTGTTTTTTGTAATTCCAATTCTTCATTTTATAAGAAGCTATGACCATATCTGATTTGAAGAATTCAAGAGCTTTGAGAAATCATTAGAAAAAAGAGAGATTAATAATGTGTTTGTATGTTTCAATCTTAGGGCACTAAAACCCTAATGTTCTAGCAAATTTTAGAGGTGATTAGGGTTTAGAAATAATCAAGCAATTGCCTTAATTTTGGGTTGATGGATTTGAAGACAAGACGAAAATAATTGTTTTTGAGGTGTTTTCTTATCCATGATCTGTTATATGTATGCTTGATTGTATGTTTGAGATGCTATTCTTTATTGATATATGAACATGCATGAATGGATTTGATGATTTGAATATTTTGACTTATTGTGATGTTGATCTTGATTATTTGGGAATTTTATTATTATTACTTGTAGTTTGTTTGATTTATGAATGGCCAACATGAGTTAGATGGATAGGATTAGAGATACCCTAGAGGGATTCGATAATCTGCATAAGTAAATCTTGGATTTTTGAAAAGGATTTGTCATGGGGATATGCATGTTTTTGATGAAATTCATGAACTCACTTTTCTCAATGTAGTTAGGGTTACAGATTTAGGTTACTTGGCGGTGCTTAGTTTATAATTTTAACTAGAATAGCATTTTTGGTGAGAGCGAATTTCTATGTACCTAAGGATTGTAGATAAATTGCCTTAACAGGATAGTTTATGCTATGATTCGAATTTTTGCTATTCCGGGAGGTGGGCGAATTATAGTGAGTTTGATTAAATCTGAAATATTCAGTTTTAATATCAACTTTAGGCATGATTCAATTCAAATGAGAATATAAATGCATTGTTCTTAATTGTTGTTGCATCTCCTAAACATGTATCCCTCGTTGTTGTTGCTAGAATATAAGGTTTTAGTTGTTCAAAATCATCAATTAGTTTATACTTTAGTTAAATCATCATAGATTAATTAAAAATCTTAAATTGGATAGCTTAGCTCAGGGTAAAATTTAATTTCTAGTAATTAGTCATTAACTCCCTATAGATTGACTTGGTCTTACCAGTTTATTTACTGCATTTGCACCTGGTTTTTACTGGCCAATTAATATTGCGCCTATATTTAAAAGTTGAAAATTATAAGAGTGTAGTTTGGTGTAGTCCAGTTAGCCAACTACTTCACAACACCATATTTTCGATATATATCTTAGTTTTCATTTGAAAACTTTCAACAATACAACCTGATAGGAAATTCTCCACTGCAACTAAATTTTGATCAATTGCCACAAATACCAATTAGTACAAGCTCCCAATATCCATAATATTCTATACAAATAAGAAAAAGAACATCGAAAGCAAATCGAATTGGAAAAATCAATAGTGATGCTGATACATCGTCAATAGAGGATGTATAGAATGAATGCATAAAAGAGATGCATAAAGAGATCATTAAAACAAGAAGGAATTGTTAATCTAGATAAGGTCGGATACCTAAAATCTCAGTCACAACGACAATTGCAGCCAAAATTGTAGATGCGATTTTAGGTCCGTGGCTTGAATCGTGGCCATGATTTTGGCCATGGTTATTGCATGGCCACGGTTTTAGGTATTCGATCTTCAATTAGTCATAATATTCAACATATAACTCATAATTCTTATTATAATATACCTAGATTAAGCTTATTCGGAGGGCTACATTAGTTACAAAATTTACCTGTTATTGCAAATTTACTTGTAATTGCAAATTTGAGGCCCAAAAAACATTGTTTATGGCTCGAAATCGTCATTTTAATTATTTATTGTATTTTTTTTGAATTATCGCATTTCTTAATTTATCTTAAATATTATTCTTGAAGCAACTATTGTGAAGTAATCAAATTAAAATACTTTTTAAATATAACAAATTAAAAATCATTATTACTATATGCAAATAAAAAAATTACAATTTAATTTATTTCCACATTTATTTAACATAGTGAGAAAAATATTAAAGGTATTATTTAAAAATGACAATATAACATGGGAATCGCAAAAAAGTATTAAAAATTATGAAGAAACTTTGTTTAAGTAATTCATAGATAAAGTGGAGAGTTGCTTAAAAGGAGGGTTACTTGAAAAGTTGACATGACATATTAAGTAACTCCTTAAGTGACTTACGGATAAATGTAGTTTAATATTATTTATTTGGTTTCATGATGTGAATGAAGTTGCCTATCAATACTAGATAGAGTTTGGGACATTTGTAAAAACTCAATGATATGTTGTATTTTATATTTTTGCAAACATAACAAACTTTGTTAATAATGTAGTAAAATGGCTACGAAAAATTTAGGGGAAAATGCAAAAACATTTCCTAAATTTTAGAGGTGGCGCGGATTGACCTATTTGAACTTTGAAAACATAGTTTTTGACCCCCTAAACTATAAATAATTTGTAAGTTTAAGACATTCCGTTCTTTTTTGTTCTTTTTCATACAAATTTGTATAAATTTGTACAAATGTTGTAAAAAAAGACAATGAAATAGTACAATATATATATATTTAATAGAAAAGTATAAAATATCCTCAACTAGCAAATTATTTATAGTTTAGGGATTCAAAAACCATGCTTTCGAAATTTAGAGGGTCAATCCGTGCTAACTTTGAAGTTTGGGGGTTGTTTTTGCATTTAACTGAAAAATTTGATTAGATATTAAATTGACCATTTTAAAGTTTAGGTATTTAATTGCATATTTTTCCAAAGTTCAAGTACCATTCACCACATTTTTGCCAATGTTCAGGTATCATTTGTAACATTATCTTTACGATGGAAAGAAATAGATTGCTCCTGTAGAACATGAGCTTGGCATGGAAATAAGTTTAGTTAGCCTAATTTTAATATAGACTGTAAATGCATCAACCAATTATAAAAACTTAGTTAGTTTCAATTTGATATTTTCTCAAGTTTAATTTGTTTTGATGGTTTTAAACATAACGGATATGCTAGCCAAGAACCTTGGTTTGAATGAAAACCTTAACCCACTGAATACATACTGTTAGAAACCTTTGTATAAATGAAGTGAATGCCATACGAATTCAAATTTTTGATAAGTTCAAAGCAAATGATAGGATATCACTTAACTAATAATTCCATTATATTCATTGATTGAATGCTAAATACAACTAGTTATGGGCATAAAATAAAATCTGAGGTATATCAAATAGAAAAGGAAACAATGTGATATCATATAAATTTGAAAACAGAATTTCCCCACAAGGAAAATCCTAATAATATAAATAAAAATAACATCCTAATAACATGTCATTGAATGGCTAATTCCTATATAACATCATAAAACAGAATTTAGGAAACTCTAAATATCTACATATTGAGCAATTAATAAAGAAAACTTTGATAAAAGTTAGCAAGAACAAGAATTTGGTGCCAAAATTAGTTGAATCTTCATATGTGAAATTTCCACTCAAATCTTCATGCATAAGTTAAGAAGGTTTGAACAATTCTTAGACTTGTTTATATTAAAATTGGACTTCTTTTATTTTTTATAAGCCTTTAGACTTATCCAAATCATACTTAAGCCCAGGGAGAACTAGGGAGGAAAAAAGGTTTCAATAGGAGCTATTGCATCCTTATGAGCTATTGGATAGTCATTAGTATTAAATTTGGGCCATACATCTCGGTACCATTTCATGGTCAAGATCAACCTCTAAATTTTGCAAGAAAGAGGCTTTCTTCTCGTTCGACACTTACGGAGCACAAGCTAACTTGAGACAAGTATAAAAGCTTTGTGAAATTGCTGAAAATAAAAGCATTGTATTGATAAAAAACGATAAAACAAACATGAAGAACATCGAGTTTGATGCCTTGTTACACATGCATGCTTAAGAGATTAAATCTAATACTTCTCCTAAATGGATTGACATGTCTCTTGCACATAATTAGCTAGTTATAACAACCCCCACATAAAAAACTTACATCATATCTTAGGTTATGAAAAAATGGTTTTCATAACACTTTTGCTTAATTATATTAATACCAACTTCACAAATCTCTTGCCTGTGTTAATGTACGTAAGTTTTTAAAGAATTTAGTACTTGTGATATAATATTACACATAAGGTATGCTTGTTTTCTTAAGTTATAAATTAGGACTCAATCTTTTAGTCTAACTATTAATGCACTCCATCACCGACCCCGTTCTGCTTTTTCCTCTTTCTCTAGTTTCTTGCTGGACCTTTTTAGAATCTATTCACTTCAATTCATGCCGTAAAAATAACTTTAGGTAAAATTAATTGAAATATTTAGTCTCTTTAATTCATAATGGTTTCCAAAGAAAATAATGAAAAAGGTTAATCTAATTCAAACTCTTCTCTTTCAATATATATTAGATTATAAAGTAAAGAGTTTTTTTTTTTTTTCAATAAGAAAATAGCTTAGCCTTTTCTATTTCTTTATTTTCATATGCATTATATATTTTTTATAACTATTTATGTTTTTTTTTTAATAAATAAAATAACTTAGCCGTTTCTATTTCTTTACTTTTATAATGGATTTATATTTTTATAACTATTTTAAATATATTTCTAAGTTTTAAAAATATAATTTGTGGAAAACTTACGTTCTACATGCTTATTCTATTTATCCTATATATTCTCTGGTAATTTAACAGCCTTGATCACAACTTTGTAGGAGAATTAAGGAGAGTTTAATAGATATTTAGAATGTTATATTATTTAGATAAAAATACTTCCTCGCCTAGGCCAAATATGATAATTGTTTCATAAAAACAAAAAGAAATTTTAAAATGATAATAAATATTATTACAAGATAATAACGGACTACCAATTTATCCACGTGATGAATCAGAGTAACAACCTCTTGTGACATTTCAAGTGTTTATGACGGACCTGCCACACATGCTTTCTTAACTTATTTATTATATGCTTTTAAAGCCAAAGATAACAAACGTATCCTTGACGTGATTTTTCTATAGCTGTGAGAAACGTGAGATCTTGGCCTGGAAGGTGGAAAATGAGCCGGGTCAGAACATGGCTTGACATGAACATAATATATACAGCGGCAACCCACTTGCCACTCATTATAAATAGAATTAATTGAATTTTGCTCAACTTTGTAGTTTCAAGCTTAAGTTTGAACTGTTTCAATAATCTTGGATTTTTGAAGGGATTTGTCATGGGATATGCATGTTTATGATAAATTCATGAACTCACTTTTCTTAATGTAGTTAAGGTTATAGATTTAGGTCACTTGGCGGTGCTTAGTTTATAATTTTAACTAGAATAGCACTTTTGGTGAGATGAGCGAATTGCTATGTACCTAGGATTGTAGATAAATTGCCTTGACAAGATGTTTATGCTACGATTTGATTATTTTGCTACTCCAGAAGGTGGGCAAATTATAGTGAGTTTGATTAAATCCTAAATAATCAGTTTTAATATCAACTTTAGGCATGATTCAATTAAAATGAGAATAGAAATGCATTGTTCTTGATTGTTGTTACATCTCCTAAACTCGTATCCCTCATTGTTGTTGCTAGAATATAAGGTTTTAGTTGTTCAAAATCATCAATTGTTATACTTTAGTTAAATCATCATAGATTAATTAAAATCTTAAATTGGATATCTTAGCTTAGGTAAAATTCAATATCCTAGTAATTAGTCATTAGCTCCTTGTAGATTGACTTTGTCTTACCAGTTTATTTACTGCATTTGCACCCGGTTTTTATTGGCCAATTAATATTGCGCCTATATTTAAAAGTTGAAAATTATAAGAGCGTAGTTTGGTGCAGTCCAATTAGCCAACTACTTCACAACACCTTATTTTCGATATATATCTCAATTTTCACTTGAAAACTTTCAACAATACAACCTGATAGGAAATTCTCACTGTAACTAGATTTTGATCAATTGCCATAAATACCAATTAGTACAAGCTCACAATACCCATAATATTCTATGCAAATAAGAAAAAGAACATCGAAAGGAAATCGAATTGAAAAAATCAATAATGATGCTATACATCGTCAATAGAGGATGTATGGAATGAATGCATAAAAGAGATACGTAGAGAGATCATTAAACAAGAAGGAATTATTAATCTAGATAGGTCGGATACCCAAAATCGCAGTCACAACGACAATTGCAGCCAAAATTGTAGCTGCGATTTTAGGTTCGTGGCTTGAACTGTGGCCATGATTTTGACCACGGTTGTTGCTATGGCCACGGTTTTAGGTATCTAATCTTCAATTAGTCATAATATTCAACATATAACTTAGAATTCTTATTATAATATACCTAGATTAAGCTTATTCGGAGGGCTACATAGTTACAAAATCTACCTGTAATTGCAAATTTGAGGCCAAAAAACATTGTTTAGGGCCGAAATCGTCATTTTAATTATTTCACGTTTTTTTTTTTGAATTATCGCATTTCTTAATTTATCTTAATATTATTCTTGAATCAACTATTGTGAAGTCATCAAATTAAAATACTTTTTTAATATAACAAATTAAAAATCATTATTACTATATGCAAATAAAAAATTACAATTTAATTTATTTCCACATTTATTTAAACATAGTGAGAAAAATATTAAAAGTATTATTTAAAAATGACAATATAAACATGGGAATCGAAAAAAAGTATTAAAAATTATGAAAAAACTTTGTTTAAGTAATTCATAGATAAAGTGGGAGAGTTGCTTAAAAGGAAGGTTACTTGAAAAGTTGACATGACATGTTAAGTAACTCTTAAGTGACTTACGAATAAAAGTGGTTTAATATTGTTTGTTTGGTTCTGATGTGGATGAAGTTGCCTATCAATACTAGATAGAGTTTGGGACATTTGTTAAAAACTCAATGATATGTTGTATTTTATATTTTTTGCAAACATAACAAACTTTGTTATAATGTATTAAAAATAGCTACGAAAAATTTAGGGGAAAATGTAAAAAAATTTCCTAAACTTTATGGGTGGCGCAGATTGGCCTATTTGAACTTTGAAAACATGGTTTTTGACCCCCCTAAACTAAATAATTTGTAAAATTAAGACATCTCGTTCTTTTTTGTTCTTTTTCATACAAATTTGTATAAATTTGTACAAATGTTGTAAAAAAGGACAATGAAATAGTACAATATATATATTTAATAGAAAAGTATAAAATATCCTCAACTAGCAAATTGTTTATAGTTTAAGGATTCAAAAACCATGCTTTCGAAATTTAGAGGGTCAATCTGTGCTAACTTTGAAGTTTGGGGGTTGTTTTTGCATTTAATTGAAAAATTTGATTGGATATTAAATTGAACATTTTAAAGTTTAGGTATTTAATTGCATATTTTTTCAAAATTCAAGTCCATTCACCACATTTTTGCCAATGTTCAGGTATCATTTGTAACATTATCTTTACGATGGAAAGAAATAGATTGCTCCTGTAGAACATGAGCTTGGCATTGAAATAAGTTTAGTTGGCCTAATTTTAATATAGACTGTAAATGCGTCAACCAATTATAAAATCTTAGTTAGTTTCAATTTGATATTTTCTCAAGTTTAATTTGTTTTGATGGTTTTAAACATAAATCGATATGCTAACCAAGAACCTTGGTTTGAATGAAAACCTCAACCCACTGATACACACAGTTAGAAACCTTTGTATAAATGAAGTGAATGCCATAGGAATTCAAATTTTTGATAAGTTCAAAGCAAATGATAGGATATCACTTAACTAATAATTCCATAATTCATTGATTGAATTGCTAAATACAACTAGTTATGGGCATAAAATAAAATCTGAGGTAATCTAAATAGAAAAGGAAACAATGTGATATCATATAAATTTGGAAACAGAATTTCCCCACAAGAAAATCCTAATAATATAAATAAAAATAACATCCTAATAACATGTCATTGAATGGCTAATTCCTAATATAAACTCATAACAGAATTTAGGAAACTAAATATCTACATATTGAGCAATTAATAAAAGAAAATTTTGACGAAAGTTACAAGAACAATGATTTTGGTGCCAAAATTAGTTGAATCTTCATAATGTGAAATTTTCACTCAAATCTTCATGCATAAGTTAAGAAGGTTTGAACAATTCTTAGACTTGTTTATATTAAAATTGGGCTTCTTTATTTTTTATAAGCCTTTAGACTTATCCAAATCCTACTTAAGCCTCAGGAGAACTAGAGAGGAAAAAAAGGCTTCAATAGGAGCTATTGCATCCTTATGAGCTATTGGATAGTCATTGGTATTAAATTTGGGCCATACATCTCGGTACCATTCCATGGTCAAGATCAACCTCTAAATTTTGCAAGAAAGAGGCTCTCTTCTCGTTCGACACTTACGGAGCACAAGCTAACTTGAGACAAGTATAAAAGCTTTGTGAAATTGCTGAAAATAAAAGCATTGTATTGATAAAAAACGATAAAACAAACATGAAGAACATCGAGTTTGATGCCTTGTTACACATGCATGCTTAAGAGATTAAATCTAATACTTCTCCTAAATGGACTGACATGTCTCTTGCACATAATTAGCTAGTTATAACAACCCCCACATAAAAAACTTACATCATATCTTAGGTTTATGAAAAAATTGGTTTTCATAACACTTTTGCTTAATTATATTAATACCAACTTCACAAATCTCTTGCCTAGTGTTAATGTACGTAAGTTTTTAAAAGAATTTAGTACTTGTGATATAATATTACACATAAGGTATGCTTGTTTTCTTAAGTTATAAATTAGGACTCAATCTTTTAGTCTAACTATTAATGCACTCCATCACCGACCCCGTTCTGCTTTTTCCTCTTTCTCTAGTTTCTTGCTGGACCTTTTTTAGAATCTATTCACTTCAATTCATGCCGTAAAAATAACTTTAGGTAAAATTAATTGAAATATTTAGTCTCCTTTAATTCATAATGGTTTCCAAAGAAAATAATGAAAAAGGTAATCTAATTCAAACTCTTCTCTTTCAATATATATTAGATTATAAAGTAAAGAGTTTTTTTTTTTTTTCAATAAGAAAATAGCTTAGCCTTTTCTATTTCTTTATTTTCATAATGCATTATATATTTTTATAACTATTTATGTTTTTTTTTAATAAATAAAATAACTTAGCCGTTTCTATTTCTTTACTTTTATAATGGATTTTATATTTTTATAACTATTTTAAATATATTTCTAAGTTTTAAAAATATAATTTGTGGAAAACTTACGTTCTACATGCTTATTCTATTTATCCTATATATTCTCTGGTAATTTAACAGCCTTGATCACAACCTTTGTAGGAGAATAAGGAGAGTTTAATAAGATATTTAGAATGTTATATTATTTAGATAAAAATACTTCCTCGCCTAGGCCAAATATGATAAATTGTTTCATAAAAAACAAAAAGAAATATTATAAAATGATAATAAATATTATTACAAGATAATAACGGACTACCAATTTATCCACGTGATGAATCAGAGTAACAACCTCTTGTGACATTTTCAAGTGTTTATGACGGGACCATGCCACACATGCTTTCTTAACTTATTTATTATATGCTTTTAAAGCCAAAGATAACAAACGTATCCTTGACGTGATTTTTCTATAGCTGTGAGAAACGTGAGATCTTGGCCTGGAAGAGTGGAAAATGAGCCGGGTCAGAACATGGCTTGACATGAACATAATATATACAGCGGCAACCCACTTGCCACTCATTATAAATAGAATTAATTGAATTTTGCTCAACTTTGTAGTTTCAAGCTTAAGTTTGAACTGTTTCAATAACTTGTTGAGTTGAAATCGAATTTATACATAATTTGGCTTGTTGAGTTTATAAAATGGGTAAATTATAATAGAAAATATCTAATCTTTTAAGTGGTTAAACAAATATTTTGCAAATTAAGTCAAATAAGATATCCATTCAAAAAAATTAAGAAAAATGAATAAAAAACTTTCAAAAATTTGATAACCTAAATGAGCCTTACAAAAAAATTTATAATATATTTCTCAATTTTGACTTTCCTTAAATTTACAAGAATAAATTCAGTACAATATTTACTTCTCCAAATATACATCGGCTATCTCATCTACATCATATATGTTGCTTCAAGTTGGTTCCATTTACTTTATATTTAGCAGCCCAGCTGAGATATTAGTTTTATTTAAACCGAAGTAAAATATTCCTTAGCTTGCTATCTTCTTTTTATTCCTGTAAAAAAATATCCGATACACATGTTATGAAATATTTTCTTTATTTTATGATTATTTATTTAGTTTTTAATTTATTTGACACGTGTACACAAATGAAACAATATTATGGGAACAACAAACCCATCTCCCCTCTAATATATAACAAGTAGCATAAATCACTCATCATTATGGATATTTTAATTAGTTTCGGTTAAGACCATATGACTGTTGTAATTCCTATTGGTTGATGGTCCACAATGATCTTTATAAAATAAAGGAAATGAGTTTTTGATAAGCAGCGATTCACTAAGCTTTTTTTTTTTTAATCTTATTGTTTCTTCCAATGTATTAGTTAGGTCATTTTTATCCCTAACGATGACCTCCATGAGGTGCCTAAGACGCGAAATCAATAACTTCAAGAGCTCTTCCCATTCTTAATAAGAGCCAATCCACTTTATTCATACTATTAAAAAGTGTTTTTAACTACTGTTAATTTCACATATAAATAACCAAATTTTATATTTATCAAATAAACAATAATTGGTAAAATAGACAGTGACAGTTAAACATAATAAAAACCGAGTTTTATCCATTAATTAATAATAGGAACCTCAACAACGATGTGATTGGTATACAAAAATTTAGGTTAAAAACCTCATAAAGATGATCTTAAATAATTTAGGAGATCAAAAGCTACCTAAAAGACATAATTCCTTCCGAAGCATAATTAATAAATAAATGTCATGTAACCCAACAAGCTCTTGCGTGATGACAATAATTCTATACTCTTTAGTTGCTGGGCATTTTCCTTGCGAGAAGAAAGGTAAGGTTGGCCAATAATATCTACTAGGTTTTTCTGTAATTCTATCGATTTTTAATCGTTCAATTTGTGATTTGAGCATTGGAGTTTGTATCATATTAACTTTTATCTTAATGATCGAATAAACCGAATGATTATAATGGTAGAAGCTTTTCTCCCAAAACCAAATGAAAATATTTCCTAAAGTTGATGAGAACGTTCTTAATATTAGTAAATATTTTGAAAAAAAACTCCTATGATAGAAAAGATAAGCTCTCCTCAAATATACCAAGTTACTGTCCTCCATTTCACATGATTATTAGTATGCATTAACCCTTTTAAACATGAAAAAAGTATTAACAGGTGCCTCAAGTTTATATGTTCAAATGAAAGCAAATATATAAAGGGGAAAAAAAATATATCCAATAATGTGCATGTGCATAGTCTTTCATTTTGACCTTTAAAGGTGGATTTAAAATACCCGTTGGTGGGTCGTTTCAACAGATACCTAAACTACTGCTAGAGAGATGATAACCTTAAGAAGGACTCTAATTCAACCAAATTGTTCTTAAAGACAGAGAAGTACGTCACGTTTCCATTAGCTGGATAAGGCTTCCCATCCAACGTGTATTATTCATTAAGAAATAGTGCAACACCAGTTATATTAAAATTTTATTGATGCCTATAAAAAAAATAACTATTCACATGAAAATAGTTTAAATGCCTGTTTTAGATTTATAATTTTTTATAATTTTCTTTTTTTTTTCCTAAGCAATTTAATCCTTTGCAGCATTTAAGCAGGTAAGAGCTGCAACATTATTGAAGATTTTTCATTTTAATTTTTTTAATTTGACGAAGGACTTTTATGGTGAATTGTGAATTGTCAAGAAAAGTTAAGCATATATCTAATATATCTTAATGATCTGATATATCTGATTAAACGTGTATATATATATATATATATATATATGATCAGTTTTGAAAAATTATGCAATTATTATAATTTAATTATGCGCGTGAAAGTGAAAGATTGACATGTGATTTTGGATTTATTGGGTCAGTCAACGGCAAATGAGTGAAGAAAAGAAGAAAATAAAGAAAAGAAATAAAACGAAAGTTTCTTGGAATATGGAAATGGGGTCACATTTTTTAATTTACAACGATTAATACCAGGGGAAGGTAAGTTGTGTGGGGAACTAAATAATTGCAAGGTTATGATATGATGTGCTGGCGCATGTAAAAGCAAAGTTGTGTTAGGGAAAAAAGGACAAATAGTTGTGGAGAGAGACACAATTCAAATTTCAGCTTTCACTTTGTGCATTCCTGATATTTTCATGTGAATAGTTATTTTCACATGAGCCACAATGTCATCTTAATCGACACGAGTCGGCATCACGAAAAGCCAATTAGAGAGGGTCACATCACACATGAGCTGCTCAACCCTCTGAACGTATGATTTGCATGTTGGCCCTTTCATAATGGCTGGCTCAAAACAGTTTGTCTTCTTTTTGTCCAACTTGTCAATCGTTATATCAAGTGAAAGCCACTTAAGTTTCATCTAATCTCAAAAATTCAAATGATAGTTTAATACAAACTAGAACACTCGTCGAGTGATCTTATTTACACAACA
Source organism: Combretum micranthum (assembly GCA_024138025.1). Lineage (NCBI taxonomy): Eukaryota > Viridiplantae > Streptophyta > Magnoliopsida > Myrtales > Combretaceae > Combretum > Combretum micranthum. The sequence goes on from JAMXBD010000411.1 coordinate 712,513, forward strand.
ATTGGAAAGGATATAATCTTATAGAGAAACTTCTTTCAATTTTTGGGTTTCGAAAGCATATGATAAGTTATGCGAAGAAAGATAAATTTAAAGGACTATTTATACTATAACATAGAAAACCTAAAATAATAACAAGAAATAAATCGTGCATTATAAGTTGACAATATAGGCTGCTGGTATAAAATAAAAGCTAGCAGCCTAGAATTAATGTTGACGGCTTAAAACTGGAAAGATGAAACTGGAGCAATGCAGACCGGCTCCAATGTCGGTGGGTTATCTTTCAAGGCCGGCGGTGCAAGGGTGGCCTAGTGCTACTTCCTCCTCTCCTTCTTGAACGAATCCCTCTTGTTCAAATATACGCTATTATGTCGTTCATATCATTTTCTCCTACATGCAAAGAACTAGATCCTAAATTCTCTTCTGGATATGATAGAGAATCGTCGGGGTGGAACAGAAAAAGACCAGTAACATTGAAGGTCTTGAAAATATCCATGTTGGTAGGAAGACCAACAAGTATGTATTGTCATTGATCTTCCTCACGGTCTAATAGGGACCATATTTCTTCAGTTGCAACTTATTGTACCTACCTACTGGAAATCGTTCTTTCCTTAAGAATACCATCACTTAATCTCTTACCTCAAACGATTGCATTTTTTGATGTTTGTCTACCGCTTCCTTGTACTTGGCATTGACTTCCTTAATTCTTTCCCTTACTTCAGCTACTAGTGCTCAGCCATATTCTTGGTAGCTATACTGATCTCATATGTCTTGTGCAACTTGATCAGGTCTAGTGCATGTTGCGGTATCTTATTGTAGACTATAGAGAAAGGTGACTTCCTTGTGGTCCTATAGATAGTGCTATTGTAGGAGAACTTTGCTTGAGCTAAAGCTATATCCCATTGTTTTGGCTTTTCTCCATATATACTCCTAATTAAATTACCAAGAGTTCTGTTGATCACTTCTGTTTGCCCATCTATCTATGGATGAGCTGTACTGCTATAGTTTAGAGAGGAATCAAACGTGTACTATAAGGTCCTTTAGAAGTGACTAAGGAATTTGCTGTCCTCGTCTAAATTGATGGAGTTAGGAATTACATGAAGGCGCACCACTTCCTTGAAGAATAACTTCGCAATTGCTTGTGCATTTGCAATTTTCCTACATGGAATGAAGTGAGCCATCTTTGAGAACCTGTCAACAATAACAAACACCAAGTTAGCACCTCATTGGGTATAGGGCAAACCTAATATGAAGTCCATAGATCCTCTTAAATGTTCTTAGGAGTTGGCAGCGATGTGTACAACCTAGTATTCTAGGACTGCCCTTTAGATGTCTAACAAACATAGCATCTTTGTATAATCCTACTAACATCCCACCTTAAATGTGGCTAATAAAATCTGTCAGCTACTGTTGTGATGGTCTTATCCCTACCCAAGTGTCCAACTAGTCTTCTCCCATGCAAATCTCTAATTAGCTTTTCTCTCAGAGAAGACTCTAGGGATACACAGTTGGTTTCCTTTCATCAAGTACCTCTCATGAACATAAAACTCACCACAAGGTTCTTTTATAATACATTTTCCCCAGATATTCTTGAAGTCGGTGTCACTTTCATACAGCTCTTTCAGATGCTCAAACCTAACAATCTTAGTGCTCATAGTCACTAGTAGATCAACTCCTCTACTCAAAGCATCGACCACCTTGTTTTGTATCCTCGACTTATGCTTCAGTTTGAAAGAGAATTTTTATAGAAACTAGATCCATCTAACATGCATGTCTTTGCCAATTCGGGTTTGATTACTCAGGTGCTTTAGAGCGCCACAATCTAAGTATAGGATAAACTCCTTCCCAACCAGGTAATGTTCCTAGACCCCCAACGCCCTTACAATAGAGTAAAACTCCTTGTCATAAGTGGATCAATTCTTCCTGGATTCACATAGCTTCTTATTGAAGAAAGCTACTGGTCTTTTCTCCTATGACAATACAACTCCAATGCCTACCCTACTAGCATCACAATCTACTTCAAACAATTTATGAAAATCGAGGTAGTGCTAGTATAAGGGCACCACACAACTTCTCCTTTAGCACTGCAAAACCAGCCTTAGTTTCTTTACCCCATTGAAACTTCCCTTTCTTTAGGCACTCAGTTAATGGAATAGTAATAGTACTAAAGTGGCTAATCTCAGGAAACCTCTTCGCTCAATTACGATCTTTGGAACATGCCACTCTCTAATAGCCCTCACCTTTTCGTCATCTCTGTAGTCTCGTCCATTAACTACAAACCCCAAGAATAACAGCCTTCTAAACATGAAAATACATTTCTTAAAATTTGCATATAACTTATTCTCCTTTAGTGCAGTTAATACAACGTTTAAATGTCTTACATGCCCTTCTTCAAATTTGTTATAAATTAAGACGTCATCAAAATAACTAATAAAAGTGACAATGAAGGGTTTTTGTACCCGATTCATGACACATATAAAGTGCTTGGTGTGTTTAGAGAAATGGCATTACTAGCCATCATAGAACCCTCCTTTGTCTTGAATGCAGTTTTTCGGCTAATCCTCAGGCTTGATATGATTTTATGGTAGCCACTCCTTAGGTCATCTTGGAAAACACAATCGCCCTACTCAACCTATCCAACATGTCTTCGAATTGGGGTATTTGGAATTTATACCAATAGTGATCTTATTGATGGCCCTGCTATCATACTCAATTCTCTATGGCTATCTTTTCTCAATTTTATTAATGCAAGCACAACACATGGATCATTCTCTCTTTGATAAATAACCTTTTGCAATAACTCTTTACTTTCTCTTACAAAACCTCCATCTCCTTAGGACTCATTTTGTAGTGTGGTAAGTCAGGTAAACTTGCCCTCGGCACCAAAATCAATTTGATGTTGGATGTACCTCATAGGTGGTAGTCCATTTAGCAAGTCCTCAGGCAACTTATCCTCGAACTCCTCCAACACCTCTTTCACTACCCCTGGTATACCACCACCACTACCTCCTTCTACTATTATGATCGGCTTTACTATGAACGTATGCACAACTCTAGCTCCCTTATGGCCTCCTCTATCTTTCTTTCTGAGTGAGGGATAGTCAAAAAAGAGTATTTCTCTTCCTTGATGGTCTTAGGATGATTTGCTACCTTTAAGGAAAGCAGAATATACTTCGCACCCTCCTTCTCTAATTTGTATACATTTTCCTTTCTCGCATGTTGAGCATTCCCATCATACTGCCAAGGCCTCCTAAACAGTAGATGACATGCATTAATATCTACTATATCACAATAAGCATCATCTTTATACTTGTCTAATGAGAATGGTATTCTACACCTCTCTTTCACATCAATCCTCTCATTTGTTTTAATCCATCCTATAATGTATGGGTTAGGGTGTTTCTCCACTAGTAGCTGCAGCAACTTCACAAGCTCCCTACCAATAATGTTTTTGCAGCTTCCACTATCAACTATTAGATCACATACCTTCCCATCTATTGTGCACCTGGTACAAAACAAGTGACATAGAGTGTTCTCCTCCTACTTAGGTGTCAACATTAGTTTCCTAATAACATATGCTTGCTCAACCTCCTTCTCATCCTTATCATAGTACTTATTCTCTCCATCGGGCTCACAGTAGAACTCTTCATCTCTCTCAACAATATTTACTCTTCTCCTACTAGGACACCCGTTCGACCAGTGCCTTGGCTGGTTACAACAGTAACACTTGCCCAAAATAGGCTTTGCATATGAATTGTTTTGTTTATGAGTATCCTTAACCTCAACATGTTTCTTGCTTACAGCCTTATCCTCTCTCTTCTCACTACTCCTACCTTGTTTCTCCTCGATACTCTTACTTTCTGCCATATTTTTGCTGTTACTCATTTCCTTAACTCTATATTTTCTACTATTCCCTCAAACTTAGTACTCTCGTGTAACTAAGGGTGTACATGGTTTAGTTCGATTCGATTTGCTCAACGAACCAAACCGCACCATATTTTATGGTTCGGTTTTTCTTTTAAATTCAAACGTAATCATATGGTTCGGTTCATAACTTTTTCCAACCGAAAAAAATAGTTTAGAATGGTTTGGTTTGTAGTTCAGACCGTTTTTATTCATAAAATAAAAAATATGTTCTATCGAAAAACTTTGATTACATATTTCTTATCACTAATGCAAGTATAACTAATAATATTTAAAATTAATTATTTACCATATAAATATGCAAAACTTATAAGAAGGAAGTGATTTCATCCATTATAAAATACTAGTCTCATTTTTTTAAATAATCTTGAACTACAATGGTATACTAGACTTTATTTTAATATAAGACACAAAATTCAATTCATTGTATACTTCTAACTAGTATATTATCAATCATATATATCAATAAGCAACTAAATAATAGAAGTAGATTAATTAGTAAGACAAAGGGAAAAAATATTCAAGAGTTAGAATACTAGAGGCGAAAATCTAAAATCCATCTTATTTGTAAACAACATAACAATTAAAACATAATATAACAAATCTAATTTTATTATTATGAATGATACATATCTTAATCACAAATTAAAAAAAATTAATTTTTTAATGAAACAATTAAGAGTAAAAATAATATGTTGCGAATTGTTTGCTCTTCATCGAATCAAACCACAAATAGAACTATTTCAAAAAATAACCAAAATCTTAGTTTGGTTTACGGTTCAGTCGGTTTTTTTGCATAACCCTACCTGTAACATCATCTCTACCCTTAGAGCCATGTTCTTCACTTCACTTAAGTTTCTTAGCACGCTTACACCAATCTTATTTCTAATATGCAACTTCACGCTATCTATGTACCTTGTCACTTGTTGGCCTTCACTCTCTCTAAAATCGTTTTGCTGTGCTAGTTTCATAAATTCAGGTGTGTAGTAATGAACTGAACGTTGTCCTTAGCGACAACACTGATACTGCTGGAAAAGAATCTGCTCGTAATCAACTGGTAAGAAATCCCTAGGTAACAATTGTTTCATACAAAACCACGTCCGCATAGGCTCCCTACCCTCTCACTATCTCCTACTTTGCAACCTCACCAACCACGTTGAAGCTCCACCTTTCTACCGATATGTTACTAATCTAACCCTACACTCCTTAGGAATCTCCATGTAATTGAAAAATCCATCTACTTTAGCTAGCCAATCTAAGAATTCTTCACAATTGAAATTACCACTAAAGTTAGAAATATCTACCTTTAGGTAGAAATCACCATTGCCTCCTTGATCATACTTATAGTAGCCACTTTGGTATTTGCCATCGCTGCCTCTCCTCCGCAATTGCCTTCAATCATATAAAATCGAATCTTCTTCGTTTGATTTGAAAATATACACTAGGAATAATCGGGCTAGGGGGGGATGGGATGAATTCAGTATTATGCCAAAAACTCAAATTTTAAAAATTTGAAACTTTAAATCTGCCGAATAAGTACTTTAAAAAAAATTTGCAGTGGATAATAGGATAATAAATACGGAAGATATAAAGATAAGAAGCAAGGAAAAAAATTAACATGGAGTTTCGGCCCTTTGCTTACTCTCCATGGTTCACCAAATTGCCTCTTTCAAGGTCTTCACCACCACTATACTAATTTTAAAGAGTTAGCTCAAGATGAGCAATATTACACATACAAGAAATAAGTAATATTTCCTTTCTCTCTCTAAGTGGTTTTGTATGAATAGCTATAAAATGAACTAAGCACTAGAGTATTTTTCTCTCTCTTAATATTTGCAAATATTATGTACAAGAGAATAAGAAAAAATGAATTTGTTTGATCGTAGTTAATGAGCTCGTAAATTAATTTGGCACTCTATTCTTCTCTATTGGTCTTCTGGACTTTGTATATAAATAGCTTTTGAAAATTCAAAAGTTCGTTAGACACAACATCTATAATCTCTCATGTATTAAATAAACTCCAATGGCTCTTTTTTGTTTACATCAGCTTTATCACACCTTAAATGCTTTGTCGCGCATCACTTGTCACGCCCAAACATGACTCACGATAGCCTTTCACATGTATGCATCTTTGAACCTCAAATTTGAACATGTTGAGCCCTAATTTTTTATATGTCGAGGCCTATATTTAACCCTTAACAATTACTCTGATATTTGCCTTGGTTGTAGGGGTGTCAAGCCCTAAATCTTGATATGTTGAGGCCTAAACTTGACCCTTGATATGCTCTATTTTGCCCTTGACATGCCCTATTTTGCCCTAGACATGCTCCTGTTTTACCTTAACATGCTCCTATTTTGCTAAAAGTCTATAGAAAAACTTCTACGAATATGCACAAAAACACACACACACACACACACACATATATTTATAACTAATTAATTGTAGATTATAATAAATAAATAGTTGATTATGCATTAAATTGTCTCATCAAAATTTACATTAAACTCTCAAGTCCAACAATCTCTCCCTTTTTGATGAGGATAATTTATGCACAATTAACTCATATACTACAATATACTCCCTTTCAATTAAGCATCCAGGTTCTAAGAAAATTTTCAATTTTTTCAGTTTTTAAAATAGACATTTGATGGGATTGGGGGGGGAGGGAAGGGATGGGGATACAAACTACACTTAATATGTCAAATTCTCCCGTATCAAAACATTCTTCATGCATATTATTAGTTGTGCACCCACTTTTCTCCCTTTGTGCTTATAAAAAATACATACATGTCATATTTAATATATGCAAATAAGAAGAGATGCACAGATATGTAACACAGCCCAAACAGATGCCTCAACAGAGGACTTTACACACCACTTACCTATACTCACATAGGACTCCACTATACTTGCCTATTCTCTAATAGGACTCTACCACACTTGCCTATATATTGATAGGACTTTTCACACATGCTTATGCTCACATAGGACTTTACCACCCTTGCCTATACTTTGATAGGACTTCACCATAAATGCCTATACACCGATAGGACTTCACAAACATGCCTATGCTCACATAGGACTTCACCACACTTGCCAAAATCTTATAGGACTTCACCATAAATGCCTATGCATCGATAGGACTTCACCACAAATGCCTCAACACATGAGGACTTCACCAAAAATAGCAAGCTTACATAACCGCAATCACATTAAATCATTATCTTCACAAAACTAGATATGCAACAATCAAAATAAGCCATTATAGAAACAAATTAGCAGATTCAAAACAAGCACATACCAGATTTTTAGGCATATATCATATTTAGCAGCTTATTTAACCCAAAATTTTGTTTTATGTCAACTTAATTCAATAATACTTAACACTTATCTTGCTTGATAATTCCCAATTCTCTTTTTAAAGTGTAGAAATGATCTTCACTCAAGGGTTTAATAAAATTTTAAACAATCTAATTATTTGTATCAATAAATTCCAAGCTGATATCTTTGTTTAGAACATGATCTTTAATGAAATGATGTCTAATTTCAATATACTTGGTCCTTGAGTATTGAATCAGATTTTTAGTTAAATTTATAACACTTATATTATCATAAAGAATTAGAACATTTTTAAAATTCAAACTATAATCAAGCAAGGTTTGTTTTATCCATAAAATTTGTGCACAACAACTACCGACTGCAATATACTCAACCTCAGCAGTTGAAAGTGCAATTGAGTTTTGTTTCTTTGAGTGCCAAGATATTAAAGAATTTTCAAGAAAATGGCATGTGCCTCTTGTGCTTTTCCTATTTACTTTACATCCAACAAAGTCAAAATTAGAGTATCCAATAAGATTAAAAGAAGTCAATTTTTGATACCATAAGCCAATTTCAATCATGCCATCAAGATACTTAAAAATTCATTTTACTGCATTTAAGTGTGATTCTTTAGGGCAAGATTAATATCATGCACATATACATACAGAGAACATGATGCCAAGTCTAGAAGCTGTCAAATATAATAAACTGCCTATCATGTCTCTATACATCTTTTTCACAAGCATTTTTACCTTTTTCATCTTTATCAAGCTTAATACTTGTGCTCATAGGTGTTAGGTTTTGATTCGCAATTATCCATTTTGAACCTTTTTAACAAATCTATTGTGTATTTAACTTGATTGATAAAGGTTCCATTTTCAACTTATTTGATTTGGAAACCAAAAAAATAATTGAGTTCCCGATCATACTCATTTTCAAATTCATTTTTCATGGCCTCAACAAAATCTTTTATAAGACTCATATTTGTAGCTCCAAACACAATGTCATCAACATAGATTTGTACAATTGATGTATCACACTTGTGATTTTTGATAAATAAAGTTGCATCGACTTTTCTCTTGAAAAATCGTTGTTTAATAGGAAGTTATTTAGTTTTTCATACCAAGCTCTAGGAGCTTGCTTTAGTCCATAAAGATCTTTGTTTAATTTAAAAACATGATTGGGGAAATCACTGTTTTCAAAACCATGTGGTTGCTCTATATAGACTTCTTCCTTTATAAAACCATCTAAAAAGGTGCTTTTGACATCCATTTGAAAAAGAGTAAAATTCTTAAAAGTAGCAAAAGCCAAAAGCATTCTTGTGGATTCTAATTGAGCAACTAGAGCAAAGGTCTCATCAAAATCACTTCCTTCTTCTTGATTATAGCCTTTAGCAACCAATCTAGCCTTATTTCTTGTTATTAAACTAGTTTCATCAAGCTTGTTTCTATAAACCTATTTTGTTCCTATAACAGATCTATTTTCAGATTTAGGAGCCAAAAACCATACATCATTTCTTGTGAACTGGTTTATTTCATCTTGCATTTCATTAATCCAAAACTTATCTTTTAAGGCTTCATCAACATTTTTAGGTTCAAACTATGATAGAAAACCAGATTGCTTAAATTCTTTAAAGATGATCTTGTTTGCACACGATTAGAAGGTTCTCCAATTATTAAATCTTTAGGATATGATTTAGAATACTTCCACTCTTTAGGCAAATTAGCGTAATCAGATTCATGCATATCATTATCCATTTTTTTTTCATTAACTTCTTTGTCATTGTTTTTAAGAGAAATATCATTCAAATCAGCACATATATCATCAATATCATCTTGTAAACATGCATCAGGCAAAGAATCATCAAATATAACATGAATAAATTCTTCAACAACTAAAAATCTTTTGTTAGAAACTCTATAAGTTTTACTTGTTGAAGAATATCCCAAGAAAATTCCTTCATCACTTTTTGAGTCGAATTTAGCCAATTGTTCTTTGCCATTGTTTAAAATATAACATTTTGTGCCAAAAGGATAAAAATGATATGTTAGGCCTTTTGCCTTTCCAAAGTTTATAAGGGGTTTTCTTTAAAATTGACCTTATAAAAATTTTGTTTGAAATACAACATGTTGTATTTACAGCTTCAACCTAAAAATATTTTGGCAAATTATTTTCACATAACATGGTTCTAGCCATTTCAATTAATGTTCTATTTTTCCTTTCGGCTATACCATTTTGTTGTGGGGTTCTAGGAGCTGAAAATGTGTGTTTAATACCATAGTTATAACAAAAATCTTTCATTTCGTGATTTTTAAATGCTCCCTCATGGTCACTTCGAATTGTAACAATGTTAAGCCTTTTTCATTTTGTACTTTGTTGCAATATCTAAAAAAGACATGATTTGTTTCGTCTTTAGATACAAGAAAGAAAGTCCAAGTTTGTCTAGTAAAATCATCAATAATAACTAAGTTATATTTCTTTCCTCCCAAACTTAAGGTTTGAGTAAGACCAAATAAATCCATGTGCAAAAGTTTTAATGGCCTAGATGTAGAAACCACATCCTTAGACTTAAAGGAAGTCTTAGTTTGTTTTTCCTTTTGACATGCATGGCAGATCTTGTCTTTCTGAAAATATATTTGGTAAACCTGTGACAAGATCCTTTTTAGCAAGTTTTGAAATAATACCTATTGTAGCATGTTCTAGTTTTCTATGCCATAACCAACTATTGTCATTTTGAGAATAAAGACAAGTTTCATTTGAAGATTTGAAAACATTTAAATTGATTTTGTAAACATTTCCTTGTCTATATCCTTTAAACAAACTTGGTTATTGTCAATTCTTTTAATAGAACATCTTCTAGCACAAAATGTACTTTAAAACCACTGTCACACAATTGACTAACACTCAACAAATTATGTTTCAGATTATCAACAAGCAAAACATTTTTAATACATAAATCTTTGTTAATGAGGATTGTAGATTTTTCGTTATCCCCAAAGGTAACACTTCCTTGATTCTTCAAGTCTAGTGATGTGAATTTAGACACGTCTTCTGTCATGTTTCTCGAACAACCATTATCCAAGTACCATTTATTACTTCCACTTGAGGATCTTAGCAAAACAGATCATTACTTATTTGGTATCCATTTGAATTTGTATCCTTTTTAGTTAGGGGGTATAAATACTTCACTTTTTGGAATCTAAACAAATCGGCTTTTATGATTCAAATTTACAGATTTTCTTATTGCATAATTTTGTGCAATATGACCTATTTTGCCATAGTAATTACATGTCTTATAGGTAGCTTTAACAAATTTTGTTTTGAGGGACTTGCAATTATTTTGTTCACCATAGCCAATTTCAAATCTATTTGAGTCACACTTTTGGCTCCCAAGCAGTGTGTTCAAATTTTTCTTTCCATTTATGAATTTGGTTATTATGGCTTTTGAATAATCTAAGCTGGTTTTCAACATTTTATTTTCATTTCTCAAATATTCCAGCTCTTTAATTATTTTATTATTATAATTTTTAGCACATGCAACATTGTTATCTTTTATAGTTTTGATTTCAATATTAAATAGATCATTTTCAACATTTAATTTCTCATTTAACTCCTTTAATTCATTATTTTTACTCTTTAAGGTTTTACATTTTGCATTCATCTTTTCATTTTCTATTTTCAGACTGTTTATCTTAATATTTATTCTTTCATTATCAGCTTTAATGTCTTCATACTTAGTCTGAAAAGTTTCTTATTATTCTCTAACTTCTATCATCAAATTCTTTAGCATGTTATTTTTCTTCTCTGCTTTCAATAGCTTACTACAGGCTTTTTCATACATAGCATGTAGTTCACTATAAGAAGGAGAGCAAGGATGATACCTCATTATCTAAGGCCATGAAGCAGACATTCTCAGCATCTGAATCTGATGAGTCCTCGTTACTCCAAGTTGCTATGTAAGCCTTCTTATTCTCCACTTAGATCTCTTCTTGAGCAGTGGACAATACTGCTGGATGTGTCTTGTCTTTTGGCGGTTGCAACATGTGATCAAATCCTTCCTCTTGTGCTTGGAAGAGTTGTCATCATCCTTTATCTTCTTAGATTTTGGCCTCATAAATTTTCTCATCTTCTTAGCCATGATGACAAGATCTTCTTATTCATCTTCATGTTCTTCATCACTTCAATCTTATCTTGTGGCTTTCAGAGCAATGGCCTTCTTATTACCTTCTTCGCCTTGTTTCTTGATGAGCTCATGGGTTTTGAGAACACCAAGAAGCTCCTCCTTGCTTAAGGCGTTGAGATTTCTTGCTTCCTCTATGGCAATCCTTTTTGCTTCCCAATCATTTGCAAATGACCTGAGAAGTTTATAATTAATTTCCAAATTAGTGAAGTTTTTCCCAAGCACACTTAAAAGATTTATAATATTAATAAATCTGTTGTGCATTTCATCAATAGTTTCATTTGCGAGCATTTTAAAATTTTCGAACTCTCCACATAAGAGACTTAATTCTGTGTCTCTAACTCTGGATGTTCCTTCATACGTCTTTTCAATCTCATCGCAAATTTCTTTTGCAGAAGAACATGTAAAAAATTTATTAAAGTCACTTTCATTTAAACCACAATGTAAAATATTCATAGCAATTTTGTTTAAATCAAGCTTTTTCCAATCATCTTTTGTAAAATCAGCTTTTGATTTTCCTTCAATTTTAAAAGGCCTGTTTTCAATAACATTCTATATCAATCTATTTTGGGCTTTTAAAAATATTTTCATCCTATACTTTTAGTATGGGTAATTACCCCACATAGACACCGATGTCTATTTATTGCTTGCCCCTCTAAATGTCCTAGTGTATTTGTAGCCATGATCTTTACTTTATTTCGTGGTTAAGTGTATAAAAATAGAGACAGACTCTGATACTAATTGAAAATATATACTAAGAATACTCAGAGGGGAGTGGGGGTGGAGGTGAATTGAGTATTTTGATCGAAACTTGAATTTTAAAAATTTGAAAAATTAAAGCAGCAGAATAAGAAATTGAAAACAAATTATGGAAGATAAAAAAAATAATAAATACAACAGGTATAAATAGAAGAAGAAAGGTAAAAAATTAATGTGGAGTTCAGCCCTTTGCTTACTCTCCACGGTCCACTAAATTACCTCTTTCGAGGTCTTCACCGTTACTATATTAATTTCAAAGAGTTAGCTCAAGATAAGCAATATTACACATACAGGAAATAAGAAATATTTCCTTTCTCTCTCTAAGTGCATTTGTATGAATAGCTATAAAATGAACTAAGCACTAGAGTATTTTTCTCTCTCTTAATATTTGCAAATACTATGTACAAGAGAACAAAGAAAAAAGAATTTGTTTTATCGTAGTTAGTAAGCTCGTAAAATAATTTGGCACTCTATTCTTCTCTATTGGTTTTCTAGACTTCGTATATAGATAGACTTTGAAAATTCAAAAGTCCATTAGACAAAAAGTCTATAATCTCTCATGATACCATTCTGACGCAGCAAGTTAGCGTAAACACAAACTAGAATACTCATCGAGATCTTATTTACACAACAATTGCAAAGGATACAATCTTAAAGAAAAACTTTCTCAATTTTTGGGTTTAAAAGCATATCATAAGTTATAAAAAGAAAGATAAGTTTAAAGAACTATTTATATTATTACATGGAAAACCTAAAAAGATAATAAGAAATAAATCGTGCATCATAAGTTGACAATATAGGCTAGCAGTATAAAATAAAAGTTAGCGGCCTAGAATTAACGCTGACGGTTTAAAAATCAAAGATGAAGCTAGAGCAATGTAGGCCAGCTCCAATGCTGGCGATGTAGCCCATAAATGCCAGCGACTTATCTTCCAACATCGGCAGTGCAAAGGCGGCCTAGTATTGCTTCCTCCTCTTTTGGTTGGATGACTCTATCTTGTCAAATATTTATCTACTATGTGAACCGCATCACATGCGTACATAACATGTGGTATGTAATGCCTTATACATTACGCACAACGTTCACATATACTATTCTGATTTCCCACTGAAGTAACTTCAGAGCGAAGATGATCAAGACTAATATATCCAGCGATGCTAAATTGATTATTTGCATCATGATTATTGTGCTAAACGAGTGACAAAAACATGTACAGTACTAACACACTACGTGTTTATACCATATGCTAAAATCATCCAAACCACACTTTTAGTTGAGCTACTAAGATTTTCTAGAATCATATTTACCATACCACAGTGGTGACGATATAAATGTTGCGGATCGAAAATGGGACACATGGACCTATAATAATCTAGGTATAGGCCTTCAATCAGACATGGCCATCAGTGTCTTATATCACAATCATTTTCTGTAGAAGTCTCAACCATAATTCAACGTTAATCCCCATCACAAAGTCCTTATCCATAAAATATTAGATGGTGACAATGTTCCGTTGTAATTTGGGTTATTAAGAAGTTAGCCTGTTATAAACTCCAAAGAAGAATATATACTCACTGCTATGCCAATGATGATAAGAAACTAATAATATTACGGCTCATATAAATTGATAATGTCGTTTTTGCATTCGATTGGATCATTGAAGTCCTCTTATCGTCATATTGGCTCGGTGGTGATCCGCAAATATGATTTGAGAATCAAGTTTCGATAGCGATAACAAAAGCAAATATAAGAAGAGGGTTTTATAAATATTCTATGTCTTCATTTGAAAATAGGTATCGCGATATTATCGATTTCTTATGATAAGCAGGATGAGGATTAGGAGATATTAATTTTCAAACACTGTTATTATGCATTACAAAAAAGTTAATAAATATTTATAGAAGAGTATTATTTAAAAAATTTAAAAAACATCAAGCAATAACTAATAATAATTTCTTAACAGCACTATTTTTGAAAAAGTTGTGATTACTCTCAAATATAGATCGTAGAACTCTAATCACAAGATATGCTTTTTGGTGTAGTGGCTTAGAGTTCGTTGAAACTCCAAAGTTAAGCGTGCTCTGTGCAAAGCAATTCCATGATGGGTGATACTCTGAGAAGTGTTGGCATCAAAAGGACAAAACCGTGCGGTGTATGGCCAAAGCGGACAATATCTCGGTGTGTGGAGTTCTCGGCATTACAGGTGGTATCAAAGTAGTTCACCAGCCAAAAGTGAAAGAGCGTGTCCTCATTGCTTGGTGTGGTTTTGGACTTGTGTAACGAGATTGACGAGGCGCCTTTTGGTGTAGTGGTTTGGAATTCATCGAAACTCTAAAGTTAAGCGTACTCTGTGATGAGTGATCCTCTAGGAAGTGTTGCCACCAAAATGACAAAACCGTGTGACATATGGCCAAAATGGACAATACCTCGATGTGCAAAATTCTAGGGCATTACAAAAGTCAAATTGTAAAAGTTCTAGATAAAAAAATTTTACAAAATTATATATTATAATAGAAATTATAAGTGAGTGCTTGCTTCCAATTCTTTGTAACTTTCTTATAATAAAATTAGGTTGTGGTATATATAACATCTATTTTAATTTAATATATACAAGATATAAACTTTAAAGTGTCTTGTACCCATTTCATAAAAATTAAGTTAATAATAAAACATAACTAAATATGATATTTTTAATTTATCACAAACATATGCAAGGTTCAAGCTTATTTACTTATTGTAGAAATTAAAAACCCTAAAGTATAAGATAGTAACATTCTTGTACCATCTCTATTTTTCGAAAGTACTATTATTGACTATTTAACTCTGTAGTCTCAAATGCTGTAACATATAATATAATGAGTCATATGGACTGTTTCATCATTATAGGCATAAGTACATTGGAATTTGACATGGAGGAACTTTTCTTTTATTTATTTTGGTAGTTTTAGTAATATATGATGGATCATATATATATATAATATATATATAGGAAATTTTTATATATTTTTATCCACCATTAAATATGACATATGAACTATCACTCTGGGGGTCTAGCATATTTTTTAAGAATGAAGCAAAGACGATGCAATATAATAAGAAAATATAATACATAGGAAAATCTTCTATATAATCTATGTTTTGACTTTCGTGACCAAGCCTTAATGATTCGTTACATCCCACGCGGTCTTTCTTTTGATAGCAAAAACAATTACGAGGCTTCGTCGTATTATTCCCTAACATTTAGGAGAGATGACAAAAAAGGCAACAAAAAGTCTACGGATGCACCACTAATTAAAAAAAAAAAAAAAACGAGGTTATAACTGTTCAAAGATTTAAAATACTATTTTTTAGGGGTAAAATAACCATCATACGGCATATATACACATATATTAAAGAACAGGGTAAAAAAAAATTAATAATAAAAACATAGAAGGATATAGACATCGGCACGGTTCGGGTCGGTTCTGGACCCGAACCGGAACCGCCGGTTCACGGTTCCACATTTCGTGGAACCGGAATAGGAACCGCCAGAGCCGGGCGGTTCACGGTTCCAAGGAACCGTCGGTTCTGGCGGTTCCGGTTCCGGTTCCACGAACCGGTTTTTTTTTTTTTTTTTTTTTTTTTTTTTTTTTTTTCTGGTGAAGAAAATAAAAAAACCCAAAACCTTATCACGGCCTTGTCGGTTTTAGTCAACAAGAAATGTATTAAGTAACAAAAGATGCCATGATCAAGCTACATTTGATACTACATGTTCTAACATGCCTGATTTCTTGTTCTATTGCTAAATTTACTTTACCTTTCAAGCGCGGCTAGGTTCATTGAATTTAGTCCTCTTGCACTTAATTCACCTAAATAAATACTATGAGGCAGTGTTCAAAAATAGATGTTTAGATAATTGCTGAGTAAACTGCTAATTAAGAAAGTTAAACAATCTCCACGCCCAGAACCTGCATGTCCTCTTCTTTTTTTTTTAATTAAAATATATAAGGCGGTTCCGGACCCATTGGAACCGCCGGTTCCACCACACGAACCGCTTGGACCCGCCGGTTCCGGCGGGTCCTTAGATGGTTCGGAACCGTCATCGACGGGGCGGTTCCCGGGTCAGGAATCGCCGGTGACGGTTCGGGGCGGTTCCCGGTTCGGAACCGCCCCGTGATGATGTCTAGATATTAAAGAACAGGGTAAAAAAAAATTAATAATAAAAACATAGAAGGATATTTGAGTTGGCGATAGATGGGATCTTGTTACAATTATTAAAAAGAAAAAAAAAACTCCAAAAAATACATGTACAAAAGTGAAGATTTTTATTAGATTTGTATTTTGGTGTTATTGTATTGCATACCTAATAAAGAGTCAGTTTATTTCCTGTAACGCCCTAAACTAAGGCATTACAACCCGCCACGTGTCCCTCTCTTAAAAGAGACACGCAAAGGCTCTAAATCTCAATACCACAAAATATAAACATATAAAAATCTCCATGAACCCACATTTAAGAGCACTCTAAAAGGAAAAAAACCTGTGAGACCTGTAATTTATAACTTTCAAATATCTCCTATAATATAAACTAAATCCGAGTTGGCAAAACCAAAGCCAACAATAATCCAGAAAAGGTCTATCTTCCAACTAAAAACATATAATCCTGTTTAATAAACTATTACATAAAAACCAATACTTCAAATCCTCAAAAAGATAACTAATCAAAATATTGTTTCAAAAATCTTCAATAACTCAAGAAATCTTTTTTTTTTTTTACATGTCCTGTATAACATCCTATTCCTCTGCAGTATAGTCAGGTCCACTATCGCTATCCCATGATCAAAATACAAGTCATAACCAGACAAGTCATAAACAATATCTCCATCACCTGTACCTGAAAAAGGAAGGAATGAGCGAAAACGCCCAGTACGCCAGTCCACAAATAATATGCAAATGCACAAACAACATGTATAGATACGTGCAACTAACTAAATGCAAACAACAGGATTATTATCTTCATTAAGCCTGCAAAACAACACAGTTCAGAATCATAGATCTCTGATCCCAAACTTGGAGTTACTCAGACTCATGAAAAACAACCATATATCGAAAATAAATAATTATACATATATTGGTGAATGGGTACTCCCCAACCACCCGCGGCCATACTGCCAATAAACCTATATCTACCAGAATCATCTCCAAGTGCAACTCCACTAGGGACAACGGCACACAAGGATCATCAGGGTGCCTCACCAGTATCACTGTCTGCCAGGTCTTTACTGGTCAAAGCCACAGACATCCAGAAAAACAATTTAAGCCAAATAGAATTAAGTTCATTTATATATTTGTTCCTACAGGCAACAATCAGAAAACTAAACCTGCAAGCAAATACAACAAACAAGGAAAGGTCGTACCTTTTCCAATTTCAGGAACAATCTCTCTAAATCCACAAATTCTTAAAGACAACAAGAAATCTCCCATTCTCCTCTCAAGAAATCACAACCGTAGAATATCTTTGATCAATTCCTTTGATTTGACTCTAAATCCAAAAAAAATTGCCAAAGACCGCAAAGAAACCGTAACCCTTGAATGGATCTCAAATTCCTAATCGTTCTCCTCAAGATTCAGATCTGATCTTCAATCTTCCTTAAACACCCACTCTTCAGATCTCTAAGAAAATTAGAACCGTTTCTCAAATTCTTCTTAAAAACAAAAGAAAATCCTAAAATAATTCATAGATTGAAAGACTTTAAAGGAAAGATATGATTTTGATTATCTGAATCCGATCTTCTAAGATCTCCTTTGACCAATAGAATCAAATCTCCAAATTCGATATGTATGTTTTCCAATTCTGATCTGGACTTCTAAATCCTTTGGCGGCTATAAACTCTTAAAGGATAAGAATCTAGGTCTAGGGTTTTGTTGAAGAAAAGATAAAGAAAGAATATATAGGGATTTGTGACTTTTGATCTTCTGTCATGTGTCTGTCATGTGATCAAAATTGTATCAAAATTATATTTTTGTTGATAAAGAAAGAATATATAAGTCGACGGTTTTCAACCATCTTAAACGTACTCCAAATCTCTTAGGGTTTTGACTAAGGAATGGTGTGACAAACTCGCAGGTTAAGGATATATTTATAGAGACATGTTGTTTAGGAAAAACCCTAGGTTCATATCCAATTTAGGCTGCCAAATTCCATTCTTAATCAAGTTTTTGCCATGTGAACATAACAAAATTATATTTCAACTTTGACTATAAAACCTTTTTATTTAATATCATTTGACTCTTTGACTCTTCTTAATAATCCTTTTATATACTTTAGGATTGACCATAAAATCCTCTTATTTTATATCAAATGACAAATTTGCCCTTCTTTATAATTTATTTATCTTTATATTACATTTCCTATAAATTTTTGAGTTTATTAGTTAGTTAATTGCAAAATGGATAAAATTAAGGTAAAATTCCTTTTGCATAAACTATTATGGCCATTTCACCAATACTTTTAAACAAAATTAAATGAAAGGATTTTTCTAAGATAGACGTAAAAGTTCTTATATTAGTGCTTTACTACATATATAAGATTTTGCAAAGAAACCTCTATAATAGAAAGGAGAAAATCGCGCCGCATATGCCAAGTTATGGTCGTCCACATGTAAGGTGTCTCAAGTAATTTGTTTAAATACGAACAAATAAGAAAAGACAACGCATTTTCGCATTTTCATAAATCTTCTTAAGTTAAGATATGTATGATCAATTTTGAAAAATATGGATACTTTTGATTTTAACATTTAATAAGTGCACCTAAAAACCGTTTGTTTGGTCCTTTCCAAATTCCAATGTACCTAAATCACAGCTAGAGGGATGACAACTTTGACAGGGACTTCAACCAAAAGCGTTTTTTAAAAGTAGGAGAAGGGCATCACGTTTATATATTAGTTTGATGGGCTTCACATTCAATGCCACCTTGTCCACACATCCTATCGCCTATATATATATATGTCTATGCAGCGTAGCATCTTCTGCCAAACATCAAGTACTGTTATTTTTGTCCACGCTATTTGATTAACAATTCAAGAGTGGCTTATTAAGAGAAATAAAAGATGATTAAGAGTATCGTAGATGCTATCAAAGGGGAAAGTGCTGATGATGGGAAGAAGATACATGGAAGAGTCGTGTTGATGAAGAAGAATGTTTTGGACTTCAATGATTTCAATGCGTCGGTTCTTGATGATGTTCATGAGTTGTTAGGGCAAAAAGTTTCCCTTCAGCTTGTTAGCTCTGAAAATGGTGATCCGGGTAAGTGTGTGTGCTCTCGTTTTTTCGGTTAGTAATCTGGTTTTCTCAATTTTCATCGATTTACTATTCTCATATGATCAAATAGAAATCAAGCGAGTGAGTTGGATGTTATAAGACATCCTGTTGATGAAGGAGGTGTAATCTTAAAATGAGAATCTAACATACCTGGAAAAATAGATACGATGATATGCACACAAGTATCAGATTATCATTTTAAAATGAATTTATAGTATTCTAAAATACCCTTGATTTTTACATCCGTATATTCCAAAAAAGTGAAAGAAAAAGGAAAAACAAAGATAAAAATCTGAAAAGTGTGATGTAAAATAAAAAAAAATGAAAGGAAGAAATCAAAACACTAAAAATATGCTAACGGCAATTTATTTGTTTCGTTGAAGAAGTCTCCATTTATCCTTTAAATTAATAATAAAAAAAAAACATGTTAATTGAGGAAGAAGGATGTATCGTGTGTATAGTACAGTTAGATTTTCCAATTAAATTACATTATCTTACAGTTTAGTCATTAAACTCCTTGTCGATGAACTCAATAATTAATTTTTTATTTCTAAATTAAGCTGCACAAAAAAAAAAAAAAAAGGATTTTCATTACTCACTGCCTAGCCTATTCAGATATTTGGTGTGAGATCCAATGCATTCTTTTGCCCTTTCTCCAGTGATTTCACTATCCTAACCATTTCCAAGGAGTCATTCATGGTTCATTCCCTCGTTGGGATTACTTTTTAAGTTTGGGTAACTATAAATCCATTAACTTTTGGGTTTGCCTTTAAATTGTACATCCGTCAGACTTCGACCATTAATTGTGACATCCCATTTTACCCAAACGATAGAGTACGAAAAGCTACATCTATCATACAAGTATTAAAGAAGATAATTAATTAAATGAAATAATTAAATTATTTAATTTGATATTTCATAAATACATGTTTTCATAAAATTGTTTAAAAATTTTTCACTATCCTATCTTAAAGTTGGAACTTTTGTTTGTTTCGTTATATTTTGGTAATTTTAGCATCATATTTTTTTTTCAAATAAATATTTATTAAGAAATAGATACTGATGCGGTTTTATCCATAAATTGATCAAATAGATACGACACAGATTTAATTCAAATGTTGATTAGATACAAATACGATATAGATAAAAATCTGACAATTCAAACACATCCTAAACATTGATACATACACACTTTAACTCTTCTTCTTACCATTCTATGGTACTTTTCCTAATAGAATTTTACCATGCCATCAAAATCGTTTTATAGCATAACTCTTTAATGTAACTTTTTTTTTCCAAAATATATTTTATTTTATAGCCACTAAACACACCTATTTGACTTTAATAATATAAATATATATAGATATATATTTGCCAACTACTTGTTATAAACCATTATAACTTTTCTTCTACAATCCATTAAGAATTTACAATAATAATCCCTATTACAATATCCTTTTCAACTTCTAAGGTTTAGGGTCTTTTAACTTATTAACTTATTTGATAAATTGGTTAAATAATTAAAAAAATTAACTCATAAATTTATCAAATGGTGACCAGAATTATTATGTTATAAACCTTATAGAGTTTTGATAATATCATTAAATATAATGTCAAAATCATCCGTCCAACTTCTAGTTGTTTTAAATTTGACACTTGTTACTAAATACTATATCTAATCGATGTTTAACTCATCAAATTTAATATATTATATATATATACACACATATCATGTTGACGTCTAAGTCAAGAATAACGTCCGAAAAGGTCATTATGACTTAGGCAAACACAAGTGGTTGTCCAATTCTCACAATCGACAAAGTAGTAGTGGAATTATTTATCATCTAATAAATCCCTTATGAAATTAAAAGAAAAAGAATTAAAATTAACACCTCATCATCTGTTCGATTCAGTGATAAACAACTATTAATATTATTTTAATAAATAATAATGACACTGAAAAGTTTTTAAAAAACAACTTGATATTTTAATTTATAATTAATTAATCAGACTAGTTGCTGTACAACTGAAGCATGAATGGTAGCTTGGCCGCGAAGCGTGGCTACTCGAGAATTTCCGTCTCAATAAATGTGGACGGACCATCAGGTAGCCATCAATATCAATTCTAGCAATCGTTTTCTGAACGTCTCAACTGTAAGTCGACAAAACTCCCCATCACAAAATCCTCCTCAATATAATAATAGGGAAAAAAATAATAATAAAAAAGTACGAATGTCTTATAAATAACTTAAAATTATTAATAACTAGTCTTATAATAATATAAGATGGACAAAATTTAATTTACTCTTCTCATATAATCACCGGAAAAAAAAAGAAAAAAAATTTATATGAAAGAGTCATCCAAATCCGAGAAAATTTTTGTATGGTCACGATGTCATTATAACACTAGATCCGTCCGGTGAAAAGAAAAGGAAAAATCGTCTAAACAATAAAATGAATCGACTATTTAGAATAATCAAATAATCATTTTCAATTTTTTTATACATAACCAAATTCGACTGAAAAATGAAATCTGGATCGATACTACATTCCAACTTTCAAAATAAAAATATTTTTATTCTTTGAGAATGAAAAAATAAATCAAATTAAATTAGATCTCTGCATGTAAATAATGGATTCCTAAATGAAAACTCAAAATGGATAAAACAGATAATTCAATTAATCCATTAAGTCATCGATGCCAGAGATAGATCGGCATAATAATTAAAGACATAATTTGTTTAAAATATTTAATACATATATATATAAATATATAGATTTTTAAGTATAATTAAATTTACAAAAATGTAAGATGAACTCGATTTAATATCACTGTTAATTTGTTACCTTTTCCCTTCTTTCGCTCTCTCGATTTAGAAATAAATTGCAATCCAAATTATTCAACTACAAACTATGTAGAAGAATATCCTTGTTTTTTAGATAATACATGTTATTCTTTATCTATATAGAAAAAAAAAAAATGAAAGTAACTAACACCCGGCATGGGAAAAAAAAAAAGGATTTTAAAAAGAATACACATATTGGATAAACACGTTAAACAAGCAATGTATAAACGATCTAAATAAGATATAAATTGATATAATAATTAAATAAACGAACTATTTAGAATTCTTCAATGAATTATTCATTTGATACCACAATATTTAGAAAGTGGATTAATTGAGACCACTATTAATACAAGCCAACCAACAAAAATTTAATCAAAACTCAGAAAAGATCAATTACGTTGTGACACGTGTTCATGCGACATCAATTGATCTATTTCCTTAAATATTGTGACTTCAAACGAACACTCGAAATATTGTGAACTCAAATGAACTTTCCTCCAAAAGTTGTGATTTTTCGGTATAATTAATCTACCTAAGAATATACTACTCTTTAACCCATTTTCATTTAAAACTATTAAGGATGTGCAATTATTATATACAAGCACATCCTTTTGAATTGAAATATTAGCAATGTGAGACTAGAATAACACTAAAAAGAGATTTATAAAAAAAAAAAAGTTTCAATTTAAAAGTGAGATTGCTCTATTAGATGGGCTTTATATAAAGCATGTGATATGTTTTTAAATTATATTTATTATGTGTTATTATCAAGAATGCATTAAATAATTGTGAATAGATAATAATTTTTATTTACATAGAAAACAATTTAAACATTAAATATTAGTTATAGCCCATTCACTTGACATGAATAGCTATTCATTCCCTCCTCGTTAGACGTAAAGCTATTATTACGGTGTTAACTTGAGGAGAGTGACAATTCATAATGAATTGCTATTATGCAAAATGATGAATAACAATTCATGTCCTTTACTCCATGAATTGCCATTCAATAGTTTATTTTAGACTTTGTCATATTTGAAAATATCACCTATACAATTATTCTCTCTTTATAATAAATATAGTAGATATTATAGATATTTACCTTTTACCTAATAAATACTAGTTTTACTCTTTATACCAAGAAAACATTGTAATTACTATTACAACTCTATTACATTCTCTTTGAATTGAAATTTCATTCCCCCTTTATCCATCTAGCGAAGTAAACGAGCCATTAGTTTTTTCAACTTTTCTTTACTTTATATTTTCATTTGGTTTTTATTTCTTATATTTATAATAAAAAATATATTTTTAATTTTTTATTTTTTTAAATAGGTTCTAGTGGACTTGTTGAGTCCTCAGGTCTGGTCAGTAGATTCAGCTAGGACTCATGGGCCATGATAGGTCTAGTAGTGAGGGTGAACCCAACCCGGCCTATCAAGGCAAGTCCAAAGGCAAATCCAAAGTGGCTAGGTCTGGTCTCCATTTAGACTTGAACCTTGGAGACTTCTAGGTACACTCATTAGGACAAGAGCCTATAACTTATATCAATGAAAAGACTCTTTATCCATTTATTTATTTATTTTTTAACCATAAGATGCATCATTTCTACCTAACTTCTTGTGGAAATAAAACATATTTATTATTATAGTATCCTATCACAAACAACAAAAACTATAATTTCTTCTGAATAAAGGGAATTAAAATCAATGCCTTGTATACTGATTTCTAACAATATTTTTCATTGATGATATGCTATATAAGAAAGTGGGACTGCATGTGGTACTATTACTGTACCACAATCTTATTTTGGAGAATATTACCAAATATAGGTGGTCCTTGTACAACTTATCTTTTTACCCACAAACACCAACTTTACTAACCACATAAAGATGCTTTTATTATAGCTATTCCTCCCCCTATCTACATATTTCTGCACTTAGTTGGCGAAATATTTATTTTATGAAATTTCTAGAACTATGAAATCAAGAATCATAAATCCTTCACAAGGCCAAAAGTAGCTATTTCTTGTTTTTTAGCATATTTCTATAATACTCATGATCCTTCACCCAACAGTCAATAAATGGGTCTAACGATATGTTGGTATCACCAATGAATCTTCTGTTGTAAAAAGTGCGAATATGAGGAAAAAATTAAAAAGAGCTGATCATTTTGAATTTTATCCAACATTATACCTCAAACTTTCCTGATGTTTATAATCGAGATTCTCCACAATCCTTCATCAAAAAGCGATTCAGGAGACAATACTATGATGCTATTGAGCAGTGTTACCCAAAAATATGGACATATCATCAGGTAGCCTTAAGCATGCTTGCGCTTGCTAATTGAGAATATGCATCCATGTGTAATATCTCTTTGCTGGTTACTCGAATTCAATATGTACATTTTGACTGGCTCATGAGTTTAATTAATTTAAACTTAAATTTAAATATTAGTTAAGTAGAACTGAATTTATATGTCAATGATATAAACAAAAAATATGCATATATTTTAAAGTAAAATTTTGCATCTAAACAATATTAATCAAAAGGAGTTTGATCTCTCTCAATATTTCTTCAAATTGAGTTTCAACTTCTAATAAATATCGAGTTAGAGCTTGAGTTCAATAATATATCGTCTTAACTCAGACTATGGCCCTACTTCAGCACTAACGATTATTCTATTAAATCCTTTGTCTTTCCATTTTATCCCCCAGAAAATGGTTTGCGAGGAAAACTAGGAAAAAAGAAGTATTTGGAACACTGGATTACGAGAGTCAATCTATTGGCAGAAGGCGAATCTGCATACGGTGTCACTTGATTGGAATGAAGAAATAGGACTTCCAGGGGCTTTCATTATCAGAAATCAACATCATAGTGAATTTTATCTTAAGACACTTACACTTGAGGATGTACAGGCCATGGCCGAGTCCATTTTATCTGCAACTCCTGGATTTATCCATCCAAGTATTATACTACCGATCGTGTCTTCTTCTCTAACAAGGTAAATAAGTTTCGATATATATATATATATATATATAAATAGATGTGTGTGTTCTAGATAGCGTTTCTTGATCTCACCTTGTTGAAAAATATTTGATATGTATCTCACCTTTATATATTTAGACACATTGTAATACCACTCAAATATAGATGATAAAACTCTAATTACATAAGCGTCTTTTGGTATAGTGATTTAGGGTATGTTAGAACTCTAAAGTTAAGCATACTATAGATAGAGCAATCTTAAGACGAATGACCTCTTAAAAAATAGCTAGCATCAAAAGATAAAACCGTGTGATGTATACATCAGTTGGTGAAGTTCTGTGGTGTTACATATGTATTTTTCTTATTTATGTTTAACATGTTACTAGAGGGAGCGTGAATGAGGACATGATTTGGTATCATGAAAACTTTTATGGCCTTTTAATAATGTGTTAGTTAGCATGATGACGTAGTACAACTACTAACAACAAAAAGAAACATTAAATACTTTAAATCCTGGACTGAATTTTCATTCCTACTTTTTTCGCAACTATCATGATTTTGTTTCCTGCCAACGTCATGGCATCGTTGGTATATTGCATACGACAAAAAACAACCATTTTAAATCTATTAGTTATAAATATCATAATCTATACCATATCTAATGATATGATTTAACCTATTTAATTCAGATAACTGTAGTTTCAGAGTAAAGCTTTAAATTTGAATCAATTGAAGTAATTTTATCTATTTATTTAAATCGTTCACCTAGTGAAACTCCATCAAAGTTTGCCATATTTATCAACTAATAAATATATAGTCTATGCTATATTTACTATTTATAATATTAAATTTTTAGATAAGACAGTTGTTTGTTAACCTTTATAAAATTGATGAGCCAAATATTTATTGTGCTATCATAGATTTAATCAAATGAATTTTCATAAAGTAAAAAATCTCTAGTTTCATGAAATAAGATGATTTTTCAATATGCTTGCTAATGTTTTATTTGAATTTGGTGCATGGATTTTCATAGACGTATCTTCCAAGCCAAACACCACCACCTTTAGTGAAATACAGAGAAGCAGGAATTGGTTAACTTGAGAGGAAATGGAATAGGAGAGCGCCAAGAGTGGGATCGTATATATGATTATGCTTACTACAATGATTTAGGAAATCCTGATGAAGGTCCAAAATATGCACGCCTTGTTCTAGGTGGCTCTCAGGAGTTTCCTTATCCTCGCCGTGGAAGGACTGGTCGGCCACCAACTAAAACAGGTTACAGGCTAGTGCTGGCAGATGCATTTAGACCTCTTGCTATTTCATCATTCACTAATGAGATAATGATTCTACAAATGAGATGAAACACCACATTTAACATTATTCCATTCACCAACATAAGCCAAGCAAGTTATATATGCTAAACTTCACTTTAATCGAAGATTAACTATGATTTCTTCTACTGTTTTCACTTTTTTCCATTGGCAGATCCCAAAAGTGAGAGCAGATTACCTGTGCTTGAAAGCGTATCAATCTATGTTCCTAGAGATGAACGATTCGGGCACTTAAAATTGTCCGACTTCCTTGGTTATGGGCTTAAATCAATAGCTCAATTCGTTAAGCCTGAGCTGGAGTCCATCTTTGATAAGACTCCAAAAGAGTTTGATAGCTTCCAGGACGTGCTTGATCTCTATGAGGGAGGTGTTAAATTGCCCGAAGGCCTGTTTGAAAATGTTAGAAGAAATATTCCCCTAGAACTGCTCAAGCAGATACTTCCTACTGATGGGGAAGGGCTCCTTAAATATCCCATGCCAGGAATTCTCAAAGGTAACATGATCAAATCTGAGAACGTTTGCTTTGTGGAATCAAAACTTTATTATGCATAATCTAATCAAGTTTCTTGCTTTTGCCTCAAGCAGAAGACAAGTCTGCATGGAGGACGGACAAAGAATTTGCTAGAGAGATGCTTGCGGAGTTAATCCTCTCATCATTCGCCGTCTCCAAGTAATATTTAACTTGCATTTTTCCATTGTTGTCTACATATTTAAATGTTTACAAATCATATTGCCAGTTTTCTAAATTAACGACAATTATATATATAGGTATGAAAAATTAACTTAATATTTTATTGGGGGAAAATTTCTACAATATAGATATTTTTCAAGGGGTGCAAGTACACTATTTTGAAAATTTGAATCTCTACAATATCCTAATATTTTTTAACTGCACATTGAAGATACTCTGGAGAGCAAAAAACAAGCCTATTTGTGGATTGAAATCGAGTTCTATACTAAAATGCAGGAATTCCCACCCACAAGCATGCTAGACCCCAGACTATATGGCAACCAAACCAGTTCAATAACCAAAGAGCAGATTGAGAATCGATTGAATGGTTTGACTGTAGATGAGGTATTCTTCTTGCTTTTATAGTTGATACAATAAGAACATTTTTTGTTAGAGTTTTAGTACCTCTCAAATAGATTGTGATGAAACTCTTAAACCATCGATACACCTTTTGACTTAATGAATTATAAATTCATCATAACTTCAAGTTTAAACATGCTCAATGGAAAGTAATCCAAGTTGGTGATTTAGGAAAGTAGTTTCACCAAAGGTAAAACCATAAAGCAGATCATGGCAAATCAAACAATGCCTTGAAATGCAACGCTCACCAAATGTTATGCTTTCTTTATTAGAAAATGTTATTATTTAAACTATTTACATTTGGATGTAGGCAATCAAAAACAATAGATTGTTCATATTGGATCATCATGACTCACTGATGCCATACATAAGGCGGATAAACACAACATCTACAAAGATGTATGCTACTAGGACGTTACTCTTCTTAGAAGATGATGGTACATTGATGCCTCTTGCAATAGAGCTAAGTTTGCCACACTCAGGTGGAGATCAATTTGGCAAAATCAGCAAAGTCTACACTCCTGCTGACCAAGGTGTTGAAGGTTCCATTTGGCAACTGGCTAAGGCTTATACAGCTGTAACAGATTCTGGCTATCATGAGCTTATTAGCCATTGGTATGTGTCCGTTAAAGTCTTTCTACTGATTTCTTTATCACATTTACTTTCATTAAAACTTTGGACAAATTGCAAATATACCTCCAAAACCATCAGTTGGGAGTAAGTAAGGCTCCGTGTAAATTTTTAGAAGTAACTTTGTATTTACATAGTTTTTGGACATATACACTTATATTTACGCATCTTTACTGACGGTTTTGGAAGCTTTAACACCCAATAAGAAGGTGTGTGCATATTTTTTCAAGACCTATGGGAAGCTTAAGGAATTTTAAGGAACTAGAGGGTTCAATAGTTTTTTGAGTTGTATTTTGTCATCACCTTTAAAATTAAAGAAATTTACAAGACATTTTCCATAAAATAAACAAACCAGTGTTCTTGACAGTCTACGTAATTTCAATTGCAGGTTATATACTCATGCAGTGATTGAGCCTTTTGTAATTGCAACAAATAGGCAATTGAGTGTGATTCACCCCATTTACAAACTTTTGCATCCTCATCTCCGTTACACGATGGATATTAATGCAATTGGCAGACAAATCCTACTTAATGGTGGTGGGATTTTGGAAGAAACTCTTTTCCCAGGAAAATATTCGATAGAATTGTCATCCATAATTTACAAGAATTGGGTGTTCACAGAGCAAGCGCTTCCAGTTGATCTTATCAAGAGGTACTTAAAACAGATTTTGTCACATATTTGTTTGGAAATGAATCTATTTGAATCAACATTGGTTAAAGAAGGACTTCTACACCATTGACAAGTATGTGTTTAGAGTTTAGACACTAGTGATATTAACATATTACACAATACTAGCGAAAGTGAAGATAAATGGACACATTGAATTTTATGCAGGAAAACCAAAACAAAAGAAATAATTACTAAGAAAACATACCCACTATAGGATAGCAGCAATAGTACAACAGTTCTTAGGCAACCTTATCGAGTCCTAAGATTTCTCAGTTCTCACAGTTCTTACAGGCTCTCAATACACTTAATGACATATTTATAAAGTTAGGGAGACTCAAAACCTAATAAACAATATAAGAAATAACTACTAAGAAAAGACCAAAAAAGTAACTAACCAAGAAACCTATGCGGTTGACCGCCCATCACTAGTCTACTATATCCCATGATAATCATCTAGTAGGGCTTAGACAGATGGCAACCTACTCTGCCCCATTTTTCATCCTTGTTGTTGCCCTTTACCCATTTACCCATGTACACCAAATGGAGTTCCATAAAAATATCAAAACACATTCTTAGTATGCTTTATATTTGTCATTGCAACACAACCAAGATATATATGATTTCTTCATGTCTACCTTAGCTTAACAGGATTCGAGTTTGCTGATTTGGTTTAATCTTTTTCAATTTCAATAGAGGGATTGCAGTTGAAGATCCTGATGCCCCGCATGGGCTCTGTCTATTGATTGAAGATCATCCCTATGCTGTTGATGGCCTTGAGATTTGGGCTGCAATTAAGACATGGGTAGAAGATTATTGCTCCCACTATTACAAGAATGATACCATGATTCAGGAAGACAAGGAACTGCAATCTGGTGGAGTGAAGTAAGACAGGAAGGTCACGGGGATAAAAAAGATGAACCATGGTGGCCAAAGATGCAAAACCTCAAAGAACTAGTAGAATCATGTACAACTATAATATGGGTTTCATCTGCTGTCCATGCTGCTACAAATTTTGGGCAATATTCCTACCAAGGCTATCTTCCTAACCGCCCGACGCTTAGTCGTCGGTTTATGCCTGAAGAAGGAACTCCTGAGTATGAGGAACTCAAGTCTAATCCTGAAAAAGTTTTCCTGAAAACAATCACATCACAACTTCAAACCTTGATAGGTACTTCACTAATAGAGATTTTGTCAAGACATTCTACTGATGAAGTATATCTTGGGCAGAGAGAAAGTTCTGAATGGACAACTGATATTGAACCATTACAAGCATTTGAGAGATTTGGAATGAAGCTAGCAAATGTTGGGGAAAGGATAATGCAAATGAATGAGGATCCTCGATGGAGAAATAGGTTGGACGGTCAAGATACCTTACACTCTCCTTTCCGACTAGTGGAGAAGGGATGACAGGAAAAGGAATACCTAATAGTATTATATAAATCCGTTCGCTTGTGGTTGCATTGCATTAAGTATTACTCTCCTTTCTTTGTTTGTGGACTCTCTGGTGTGTTTGTTTCAAGGAATAAGTCTTTTAGACTTCTTTATTCAATATTTATTGCAATAAAAACTTTGTAATTTTTAATATAGTTGCAATAATCTCAATAGGTAAAGATCATGAAGTCAGGTTGAAGAAAATGGGCAATATCAGTTGAGCACATGCGATACTAAATGCTGGAGTGCTCCAACTTTTTGACAGCTAAATAGTAGCTTGTCCATTATAAGAAGAATTTTATCCTCAATTTATCCACTTAGACATAGGAACCTAAAGTTGCAGGTCATATGCATTGATAGAAAGTGTAACCACAAATCTAACCACTGAGCTGTTCCTCCTCGTGGAAACGCATATGTTTCTCTTCATGGAAATACATACATTCCCTTGTCTTCCATTAGTTGATCTTTTTCTACGACATGGGGGAGGACTCGTCCATATCCAGCAGCCTCTACCAAATAATTGGAAGAGCAAAAGACAAATTACCATAATATTCTTGGAGTATTCTCTCCAACCAGTATTCAAAAGATAAATTACCATAATATTCTGATGTCCTAGAGCGAGATATGGATTGAATTTCATTAGATGAGGGAAATTTACAGTATCTTGGTTTAAGATATCTAGTTGTGATTTATGATAGAATAATGTATTTTTTCAAGTTAACACCTAGAATATATTTTGATTTTCCAAGTATTTACTTGTTTGTTGTTTCCTTAGTGAGTGAGTGTAACCAAGCCTATAAGGAGCAGTGTATTGTCCCTATTTTTAATTTTTTATATTCTTTTTTTTTTTCCACTGAATGGTTTCGCGAAATTCTTTTTTTTTTTTTTCAATATTCATAATAAATTAAACATTTCATAGAAAACTAAGAACACGAATATGGATAACAGGTGCCTTAGACCAAATAACAAACAATCAAATCTTGTTTTGATTGAGTTTAAATTAGGCACCTCAGGTAAATTGTTGTTAACGGTTCATGTTCTAGGGTACCACTACCACTCTGTCTGCTGGACTTATTTGGCATAATCAAAAGACAACTTGTGATGGTATACGAGTGGTTTAAGCATGAAAACACGGCTTAAAAGGTACATTGCTTGAGCAGTATTAAACATGGCACTATGCAAGTCACTAAATTACCCCTTGTACACGTACTAGGAATGAGTGTATCCTTTTTTTGTTGCAGCAACTTCACAGATTTAGAAAGCCTTTCTCCTTTAAGCAGTCCAGAGTGTCCCTGAAAGTCACCTCCAAAGGAGTGAAGTTGATGCCTAAACTATTAATTTTCTCCTGGACACTTTGTATGTTGGGTGGAAGGCTTTTTATCCTCACATCTGGTATGGATTATAAGACAAGTATTATGCCTCTACATATGACCTTTATATATTTCTCTTGACAATTGACATGTTAAGAAGCTTGAGAACTTAGTTTGAACTAAGAGCAATTGGACCAAAAAATCTTACTCTTCTGGAAGGGAAGATCAGGATAAAGCCTTCGTAAAATCACCAAGGTCTTGGAATGGTGCAAAACTTCTGCAACTAGGCAGTACCTGCCCTTTGCTGAAGTGATTCCAAAGCTTTAATATGTGCCTCTGCCACATCTCTAACATCCACATATCCGTGAGAGGCATGGGGAAGGTTCGACCACCTGCAATAAGCAGTGACAGAATTAAGTTTCGCCTTTTGTAAAGGTATTAAGTGAAAGTAACTTAAGGTTTATTCATTGAAAGAAAATAACAGACTGCTAGTGGTGAAGTCGAAAGAGAAATGGGATGATCAGATTTGGACCTGAGATCCCTTGGTGCAGATTGAGGAACTTCAACTATGGTACAGTAGTTTGAGCCAATAGTAGATAGTGCTCTCCAGTAAATTATAATTTTTAGTGAATTAGTCTATTTGAATGCATTTCTAAATGGATTGATCATGACT
This sequence comes from Combretum micranthum, assembly GCA_024138025.1. NCBI lineage: Eukaryota > Viridiplantae > Streptophyta > Magnoliopsida > Myrtales > Combretaceae > Combretum > Combretum micranthum. The sequence continues at coordinate 744,960 of JAMXBD010000411.1, forward strand.
CGAACTTTGTGGAAAATTCACACCATTCACAAGAACTTGAAGAAGTTCCTGGAATTTAAAGTCAATATAGCAGAAATAGGAGTTCATTGGCTTGAGTTTGGCTAATTTCTCTTGAGGACCAAGTATTCTATGAAATCAACAACACTCAAACTTTATCAATACACAACTGCAAGATTGGAGAACAGGGAATGTAATGGATTGAGTTTGGCTACACAAACTGCTTAAGGACAAGGAAAGGGGAAAAATCACTCTGATTCAATTTATGCTGAACTTAGCTGCAGTTATGTACCTGTTATGAGATTCAAAAACATTTCTACACTGAGAACCATTGCAGGCTGTAAGGGGGGGCCGAATACCAATCCAGGATGAAGAGTTACCAAATCAATACTGCTTTCTTTTGCAAACTTGTATGCAGCTTCCTCTGCTAAGGTTTTCGAAAGAACATACCATAGTTGACTTCAAAAGGAACAAGAAAAGAAAAGAGTGTAAATGAATGATCTTAACTAACGCACTAGATGTTTCTTGGGGTACCTATAGCTTTTATTAAAAAGTTAGTGCAAAATAATAGATTTTATTAGAAGACTTAAACGAACCTTTGATTCCTCGGCAAAAACCGGATCTGAAAACCAAGTCTCATCAACAACTACACCTGAGGTCAGTGGCTTTCCATTGTATGCAACAGAAACTATGGAAGAGGTTATGATCACCTTCTTCATTGTAGAAACCTTTGCACAGGAGGCCAGAACATTAAGAGTTCCCTTAACCGCAGGATCTTGTAGCTCTACCTGCAACATATCAAAAGAATTATTGTTATGTTTGGTACTTGAATTTTCTCCAAATGTATAATTAACAATGTAAACTTTAAAATAGTCACAGCCCATTCACTTCGCTAAATGGAATAAGGAGAGAATGAAATCCAATTCAAAAAGAATGTAATAGAGTTGCAATGGCTATTACAATGTTCACTTGGTGTAAAAAACAAAACAAGTAATTATTAGAGTAAAAGAAAAATATCTATAATGCCTATTTATTACAGAGAAAGGATAACTGTATAGATGGTTTTTTTAAGATAAGGTATTTATGACAAAGTTGAAAAATACACCATTGAATGACAATTTATGGGTTAGAGACATGAATTGCTATTCATCATTTTAGTAATAGCAATTCCTTATGAATTGTCATTCCTTTTAAGTGAACACCGTAATATCAATTTCTTGTCAAGTGAACGGACTGTCAATTTATTACTTAATTAAAGTTTTCATATTCATTAATACTACCTCAATTAATAGTTAATTCTGACTGCTAATTTGACACTACGAAAAAGAGAATTCACACGTATTAAATAGCCAAGAAAAATAAAATATTAGACCATTAAGCTGGCACATCTGCACACACATTAAAATTACCGAGAGTTAATCTGGTTACTTGATTATCCAATTTGACGATATGTGTGTAATCTATTTATTTAATTGTCTAGTTATATAGTTTTTCTATTGACTACTTGACACATGTTACTTTTCTGTTTATTGGAAGTACCAACTCAGCAAACTGACTTAGCTTTGTTAGCCGAAGTAGTATCAATAAACATGAAAACTTAAGAGTGTTAAATTGACTACTTCAATGTTGCGGTTGTAAATTATATCTTAGGGGAAATTTCAAGTACCAAATACGATATTAATACTACATCAAAACCTGAAAATTCAATGTGTTTGATTACTAAACCTTCTTTCTGACATTTTAATTTTTGGCAGTTATTATGCATTATATTCCAAGGAAAATATACACAAGATTCGGATGATTAAGAGAAGAACCTTGGGATCTTGAGGAGTTAAAAGTACAGGGGATGCTGTATGGAAGACACCTTCGCATCCATGGACAACAGAATCAAATGATCCATCTTCCATCAAATTTGCTTTAAACAACTGAAGTCTCTCCTCTGCTCCATCCAGAGCAACTAAATTTTGGTCTCATAAGGATCATCTAGTTAAAAAATAGGAAAAGAAGAAGAAGAAGAAGAAGAAGAAGATAAACTCCTTAGCAAGAATCCAATTGAAATATTCTTAGTCAATAGTCATAACTACTAAATTTAATTCATCTATCTGATTGTAACAACGTCTCTCTGACAGTGATGCTATGATATTTCATAACAGCAAACTACCGTGACAATGTCTATACAGTCGAAAAGTTATATAACACTACGTCTACATATTTAAAAAAAATTGGTTATCGTTTCGAAGTTGGATATTCAGATATCAAATATATAGGGAAAAGGAAAATAATATTTAAGTTTTAAAAAAAAATTATAAAATTGTCACTTTGTTAAAATAATCTAAATTTAGCCAAGTTAACTGCTCTCTTGAATACGAGGTCTGTAATTTCCGCTCACTTACGATAGCCTAAGCAAAAACATGGAGTTTCAGCAAAGTGTTGATGAAATTACCATAGCCGCGTTGCAACGTTCGTCCGAATAAGTGAAGCACCAAGGAGACCAACATAGCTGGAGACCCGTGGCCCTCCGGATAGTCCTTTCTCCCATTGACCCTTCGGATACATATTCATGCACAGTTGGAAAAATATGTCCGACATCATTTTCTGGGCAGTCTTTATTCACCTTCCCACATGATGGTAGCTCAGCTGTTTGTGTATTTAAAAGTGACCGGAATCAAGTAGAGCGCCAGGTCCTTCCAAAACATAATCTCTGCAACTTGTTTTTCATTTTAGCCATATCCTCAACCTGAATCAAGTAATTACCATCGTCTCCTATTTTAGCTGCACCGTCTCCTATTTTATGGAAACCCAATTGCTTAAGTCACTGCAGAAATTAGGGTTAGGGTTACTTCGAATTGGGCAATTTAGGGGAAAAATTTTGGGCGTTCGATGGGAAAGAAGAAGAACAGGGAAGGTTATATGGGGATGTTTCATGGTGGTATTTTTGTAATTTTTTAAAATTAAATATTATTTTTCGTTTCCCCAAATATATATCATAGACACAAAAAAACAAAGACATGAAAAAGTGGAGACGGGGAAATGAACTGCTGACTTGGATCGCGAACTGTCGCTTTGACAGTATACCCACGATGTAATAGCAGCTTGACTAACCAAGATGCAACGTGGCCTGATGCTCCTGTTTTTTACTTTTCGGTGGAAAAATGTACATTGGATCATTTAACAAGGACAGCAGTCCAAAATACAAGTAAGAAGAAGAGCTTATAGACCAAGAAACAAAAAAATAAAAGATACAAAGGGTCAGACTTAACATGACTCAAGAGAGACAAAACCAATCCAAAAATCCTCCCTACAACAATGCATTATAGCTGCCCACCTATCTATTAACATATTCGATTTTTCAAGTAGAAAGAGATTAAAAACCGAAACTTTTGGAAGTGTTGCGTACATATCAATAATAGATTAGCTAAATATATTTTACCTTGTTAGTTGCTAAAGTTGTTAGAAATTGAACTGCACAAAAAGAGTCAGTAGCAATTTTAATATATTGAAAAGACATCTATAATACCCATTGTAAGGCGAAAAGAATAGCCCATAGTTCTACCTCAAAGATTGATAGACAACCAAGTGTTTTTCCAAAATCGATAATCTAGTCACCTTTATCGTCTCTAAAAATTGCAACAATAATAGCATCCTCTAATGAATTGATTAAGATATCTCTATTAATCTTTATATAACTAGTAGAGGGAAGAGTCCAATACACATCAAGAAAAGAGATTGAAGCTTTTTTTATTGGTTTGTTCTTATATGCCCAATATTCATGAACTGAACACCGAATTTTCCGATTATAAATCATCAGAAGAAAGACCATTACCATGAACAAGATTATTACGATCCCACCGTAATAACCATTGAGTAAAAGCCTAACGCTCCTGTTACACACACTACTTTCTTCCTTTCCATTTCCATGTCTCTTTTTTATTTTTTATTTTTATTTTTTTATCTTCTAAATCCTGGCTAAGGGAAGGGATAAGTTTAAGTAGTGGACCCTTGTCTCCATAGGAAACTAGTCATCAAACGTCATAAATTAAATTCTATGCAACTAGTTATACACTTACTAATTTTTATTATATGTGCCAAAGTTTTATATATTGATATTTATTTTCACATACACACACACACATACATATCAACCTTGAATTGGAGGCAGTCGGGTCTAACCAACTATGGCCTACTAGTTCTAGCCAACTATTGACTAGACTCGTGGACTTGGTAGGCTCAACCTGATCCTTAAAAATAAAATAAATATACATTATTTATCATCCAAATAAGAAATAAAATTAATTATAATAGAATAAAAAATAGTAGAAAAGTTGAATAAAGTAAATAATATTTAATATTTATATTATTCTCTATGTAAATAGAAATTATTAGTTATCAATTCACAATATGTAATGCGTTGTTAATAATAACAAATATGATAAATACAATTCAAAACTATGTCTTATATTTTATATAGAGTTTTACTAAAAGAAAAATCTTAAATCTAAGCAATATGAAACTTTCATCTCTTTTGTAAAGTTTACTTTTTAGATTATTACTCTAATGATCTAATCCCTCATTACTAATATTTCAATTCAATAGGATGTGATTGTGTATAAATAATTGCACATTTTTAATAGTATTAAATTAATATGAGCTAAAAAATAGTACATTCTTAGATCCATTTTACATTTGAAGCTTAAAATTTTATTTTAATTTGAATTTTTCTTTCTTTAAATTTTTTTAAGGGGATGGGTCTTTCTTGTCTTGACTCACCCAGACTCACCAGGTCTTGACTGTTCTAGCCTGTGGAGATACATATCTATACATGTAAGTCATTAACTTTTTTTTCCTACCAAGATTGATGTTTGTTGCTATAAATTCTAAGAAGATTGTTATTTTAATTTCTTAATTATTAGTGATGGAGAGTAGTTGAAACCCTACAGTGTTTACTGGAGAAAGTGTAAGTTTTCATAACTATTTATACTAACTTACTTAGTCTGTTTACTCCATTTCATAATGTGGAAGAAATAACTAATACTTAGATACTGTTAGGGAAATTAGTAAAAATTCAATAATGTTGCATTTTCTACATCTACAAACAAATCAAACTTTGTTGTTAAGATAGTAAATATATCCACAAAAGGTTTGGTAGAGTACTAAATTCATCACTTTAAAGTTTAGATAGTAAATTAAATTTTTGTGTAAGGTATAAGGATCAAATTTAATATTTAACCCAATATTATAATATATGTAGCTATTGATTGTCATGTAATAACATTATAATATTTAAAAGGTTGAGATTTTTTATGTTATGAGAATAGAAAACCATATGCTATGAGTTGCATAATTTATATTTAGTTATGAAAAAATTCTCTAACTTTTCTATAAATTTAATTTTGTAAACAAATAACTAATTTTTGAGTAATGAAACTTACCAAGAATATGAAAAATCAATATCGACGAATAACAAATAGTGTGTGGCTTTTCATAAAACAAAAGAGATATGAAATAGTCATTTTTTCCCCGTCATTTTTAGTATAGTAATTATCATTTGAAGAAATAATTTTCCCCATCTTTTAAAATCATATATTATTATATCAAATATATTACCCATCATGGCCGTCCTACCACTCTCTCAACCAAATAATTGGAACTCACGAAATGCTAAATTAATGGTTTTGTGTTTTCGAATGAGACCAAGCCGTCCATGTATTAAAAACTACAACAAGATTACAATGATAAATTTATAATGTAAGTAATTAATACAATGATGTATATACACACACTATTCTGGTTCAGCGTGTTCCCTTTCCTTTCGTGCTTAGCCATTTCTTTTCCATTCTTCCATCTTTACATATTTTGGGCTACCAAGTTTTGCTTTCTTTTTGTTTTTTTTTTTTTTCTTTCCATTTATTATTTCTTTTTGGTGCAAGTCTTGTCTCGTTTATCATATGCTTTTACGGCCAAAAAAAAAAAAAAAAAAGAAGAATAGGATATCAATGATTGATTGTTGTTCAATTGAAAGAAACGGATTGCTCCCGTAGAACATGAGCTTGGCACTGAAATAAGTGCCAGTTAGCCCAATTTCAGTATAGATTGTAAATGCGTCAACATTATAAAACTTAGTTGCATTCAATTTGATATTCTCAAGTTTAGTTTGTTTTGATGGTTTTAAACATAAAAAAAAAAAAAAACCATAAGATATGAACTATATATATTTGGAAAACCCTAAATCTCACATACGAATCAATTGGATTTGGCTGCACTATTTAGGAAGTCCAATGGTCTTTCTAGTATGTCATATATGTATTTGATTTTTTTTGCAAACTCAGGTCATTAAATTATGTCAATAATTTAAAGGCACAAAGTAAATTCTTGAGCCAATGATAGAGTTTAAAATTTTTGACTAAATTAGGAATGCCATTAGGGAGACTTTTGCTTAGTAAACTTGCAATAATCCCTAATGACCTCATGCTTTAGTGGCATTTCTCTGATATTTTATGAGAGGTTTCAAGTTTTATTCATCCCTCTCTTATTGTAATGGAAAAAAAAAAAATTGTAACAATCTTTCCTAAACTTGTTTTCTTTCCTTTTGGCTTTTATATAATTATCTCACATGTGAAAAGTAGATTTGTAAGAGGTCTTTCTAAGCTAATATAAGCTTCATTTAGCCTCAATGACATGATAAAAGAAATGTCGAAATGCTAAAATTTGGTTGTAGGCCACAAACCTCGACCTATTGGCTAAATAAATTCAAGAATCAGAGTATATATCAAACTTGACTTGTCGAATGGAAACCTCAACCCATTGAATATACAATAGTCAGAAACCTTCACATAAATAAAATGAACACCACAATAATTAAAATTCTTAATAAATTCAAAAGATAAGATAAGATAACATTTAACTCATGAATCCATAATTCATTGACTCAATTGTTTAATACAATGAGGCCCATTTATAGACATAAAATAAAATCATATGTAATCTAAATAGAAAATGAAACAATATAATATGTTATAAACTAAGACATGAAAATTCCCAAAAAATAACATTCTAATAACATGTCATTAAATAGTTTATTTCTAATATAAACTCATATCCAAAACTTAGGAAACTAGATATCTAAATATAAATATAAATACATAATGAATATTAATACAAAAAACTTTAACAAATACAAGCAAGACCGAGATGCTTTTGATGCCGAAATTAGACAAATCTTCATAATTTAAAATTTTCACTCAAATCTTCATCTTGTTCTTCATTAATCTATTGCCGTGCACGCATCACTTATAAAAATTTAAACAAGTCATGGCTTGCTTATAATAAAGTTAGGCTTCTTTTCTATTTTATAAGCCTTTAGACTTATCCAAATCCACACTGCTCATAAGAACCAAAGAGGGAAAAAAAAGTTTCAATAATAGTTATTGGATTTTCATCGGAAAAAATAATAGTTATTGGATCCTTGCAAGTGATTGAATAGTCATCGGTACTACATCCAGGCCATGCATCTCGATACCATCTCATGGTCAAGATCAATCTCTAAATTTCGCAAGAAAGGGGCACTTTTCTCATTTGACACCTGGAGCATGGGCTTAGAGACAAGTATCAAAGCTTTGTTGAAATTGCTGAAATCAAAGCATTCGATTGATCAAAAACGATTTAACAAACACTAAGAACATACAAGATACCCTGTTACACACGCATGCTTAAGAGATTTTTTCCTACTCTTCTTACCATAAGCCGACAACATGTCTCTTGCACATATTAACTAGTTATAACAACCTCACCGTATGAAATTTATATCGTATGTCAGGTTCATGTAAAAATTGGTCTTCAAAACGCTTTTGCTTAATGATATTTATATTGACTTCGTCAATCTCTAGCCTGCTGTCAATGCATGTAAGTTTTCAGAAGAATTTAGTACTTTGATATAATATTACACATCATGCATGCATGTCTTCTTAAGTTATAAATTATGACTCAATCTATAAAATCTAACTACTAATGCGATCCATCCTCTTCAAGATCGTCTAATTCAAACTCTCCTCTTTCTATATACGTACAAAATTATTAAGTAAGAGTTTATTTTATTTTATTTTTTTATATAAAAAGAGCTTTTTTTTTTATTTCTTTATTTTCATAGTGTGTTTTAAATTTTTATAACTATTTTAAATATCTTTCTGAGTTTTAAAAACTATTTCATATGAGTTGTGGAAAACTTATGTTCTACATGCTCATTCTATTTATCTTATATATTCTTTGGTGATTTTCAACCTTTATAGGAGAATAAAGAGAGTTTAATAAGATTTTTAGAGTGACATAGTATTTAGATAAAAATACTTCCTCGCCTAGGGTAAACATGATAAATTGTTTCGTCGAAAAAAAAAAAGAAATATTATAAAATGATAATAACTATTATTACGAGGTAATAACGGGCTACCTATTTAATTACGACGGGACCATGCCGTATATACCTTCTTAGCTTATTTATCATATACTTTTAAGGCAAAAGATAACAAGCATATTCTTGACGTGATTTTTCTAGAATGAGTGAAACTTGATGATTTGCCGCATGGTCAGAACATGGCTTGACATGAACATTTTAATATACATACATACATACATATATATATATATATATATATATTATATAATATATACAGCAGCTACCAGGACCTGAGTAGGTTCTTCAAGGGTTGGGGATCCCCTAGGTTGATAAACTTAACCAAAAATCTTCCAGGTGGGGTCCTAGAGTAGTATTAAGTCCCCGTGGGCTAGTTCGGAAGAAATCCCGGAAACCACACATGGAGGGCTTAATACAACGATTGGGGATTTAATATATATACGGCAGCTACCTACTTGCCATACCTAATATGGGTGTGTATACATTATAAATAGAACTAATTGAATTTTGCTGTAGTTTCGAGCTCAAGTTTCGACATTTCAACAACTTATTGAGTTGAAATCAGATTTATACGTAACTTGGTTTGATTGATGAGTTTATATAATAAATAAATTACAATAGAAAATATCGAATATTTTAAGTGGTTAAAAAGATATTTCACAAATTGAGTAAAAAGTATCCGTTCAAAAAAATGGAGGAAAATTAATAAAAAACTATAAAAAATTTGATACTCCAAATAAACTTTACGAGATGTTGATTTCCTATTTCACTCACTTTACGAAACATCAATTTTTTTCAACTAATCAAAACGTTGATACCTGAAATAAATTTACTTCATATATCAATACTTTCTAGTGTAATTTAGCCATGATAAAATTAATGGAGTTGGAATTAAGTTCACGTATATATTAAGATCTATTAAATTTAAGTCTAGTTTGAGTTTAAATAAAATTTATCAAAAAATTTAAATATAAGTAATAGTTAAGCCAAAACAAGATCAAGTAAGTAAAACTTAAGCATATGATAATCTTTAGTTTAGTTTAGGTATACCTGTGCTTTGTTATTGGAAATTTGTCCTTACCTTAGACATTGCAACAACTTAAATTTTAGGACATTTACAACGGACACATGTCCATAATGAGTATGAATATAACTTAGAACCTGCTAGAAATTTACAATTTATGCTATAAATAACTCCAAATTACTTTTATAGTAATAACTTAATAGTGTCATATCAAGTACTTGTCATCATAAACAACCATGTAGATTTCTTTTCATATAACTGTAGGAATTTAATTGATAGATGAATTAGAGAGTCCATCATAATAATACCACAAGAATTATACATGTTAATTAAGATTCCTACTTAACTAAGATTCCTACTTGACAATAAACTTTATTCATATATTATCATTAAAACCTATAACATATGATTGAAGATTTTGTTTGTATAAATCAACACATATCCTTTATTCATCATTTGAGAAGTATTCAACACTAGTGATGATCCGAAAACTCACTAACAATACAATAACCTATATGATTACCACTTATACCTAAAAGAGGAAAAGGGTGAGCTGAAATCTTATATGTATACACCATAGCCACTAGTGTGTGATCAATCTACATACATAAATATGATTAATATAACAACAAACATTTTATTATCTTTAGTTTCAGCTGAGCAAACAACAAAGAGATTACTTAGCATTTCGTTACATGTAAATATAGTAATACAAATATGTGATGTTAGATACTTCCTAACAATAATGAGTCTAGATCACCTAGATCTACGTATAATTGTAAGGACCGGCATAGCTGGATATAAGAATCCTAGTGTGAATAGTCGTCCAGCCACATGTAATATTGCAATATTACATGCAAGGTTATCTTTAAAGAAATTATTTGTACAAATGTTCGTCTAAATATACCATGAGATTCAATTATCAAAACTTTTCATTAGAAGAAGTATAAAACTTACTAAACAAACACTTGGTTGTTTATTAATACATAAGAAAAACTTCATATGTAATTATTACATGCTAAGGCTTATGATAAAGTCTTTACAAAATACAAAGCTTTATAAAAATCTTTAATAAAATATACATATATAGAAAACACATTTTTATATCTATTATAAGAAGATCATCATCATAGTCGAGGTTCCTAATCCTCCAATTCATCTTGAAAATCTTCAAAATTAGGTCCATAACCTAATTGAGAATAAAACTCATCCTCATCAACACCTAAAATAGAGGAATCATGAGCCAAAGGCTCAGTACACAAGTAACACAAACAAATACCAAGTGACAAGCACACTTAGACTATATGCAATGCAACAACTATCAATTTATTATTTAATAATTAAGTTTGTTAAGCAATGTAAGAGTATTCAAGCTCCAAAACAAGCAATTGGGAAGTTGGGAGTCCTGAGTAGCAACACTACACTTAAGGGGTTGATATAGATAGCCCGAATATCTATATCTTCTAGATGATATAACTGAAAAGGATAGTATCTTCATCTAGGGTTCATAGTCATTTCTCATCTTTACTTAACATAATCCATAATATCACTTAGTTTAACCAGTCCCATAAATATGAACAAAATCATATTATTTCCTCTTAAGAATAAGTAAACGTTATGTCGATACCGTTACCCCTATTAACTACCTGCTGAGCCACTTATAATTTGCCATAGTATTATAATAAGGGTGGCCTAAGCACCTAAACTATCATGTCTTGCTTGAGATAAGGTTGCCACTCCCTGGACTAGACTCAATGGCAAAAGCACAACCAATTCAACCACTTATAAGGCCTTCTTTAATTAAGATCAATTTAGGATATGCCTACTCTAAGCAAACAACATCCATGTTAATACATACCTGATGTACCTGTTAAGAAAGTAGAAGACACATTCAACTGACATGAATAATCTATAAGAAAAGAATTCATTATAAAATTTGAATATATTCCACATTAAAACATAGTTTAACATTTATACATACATATAAATATATCACATTTCTATTAATCCTCATTTTGAAACAAACTAAAGGTTGAGGGTAGCTTAGAAAGAATCGTGAGGTACATTGTTAAAAGAAAATCATGTCGAGCCTCATCATATAATAGGTCGAAGGCTGATAAAAAACTTTACAGCTTATGTTGAGGACACGTCAAGGGATCAACTTTAGGCGCCAACGAGTACTAAGCTTCAAGACTTAAGACTCGACTTTATTTAGTGTATGTCGAGGTCTAAATTTTAGCCTCGACAAATACTTTATATCAACTTTTTACCCTTCGACACTTACTTTAGGCTTACCTCTAGTTCGCCTTGAAGTTAAAAGCTAATCCTTGATAGAATATGAAATAACCTAAAATTTAATATGCTAAATTAAATTGCCTATATATGTTTAATTTCATTATGGTTGAGACAATATCAACATGTTCATGCATGAATGAGAATATGTAACTATGAGAAATATAATTAAAAACAACATAAGAAATATAATAAGAGCATAAAAGTAAAGTCAAGTATTAGGAACCTTAGCTTCATCAAGGTATCCTAGGACTAAGAATAGACTAGTACTCAAAAGAAAAGAAAAGCAAAGAAAGAAAATTGTTTTGACTTGATATGGACAAGTCTAAGACTAGAAAGACTAGTCTTAATAATTGCATAAAATAAGTAAATAAATTGAAGACATGAAAAAAAATAAATAACAAATGACCTTATATGCTCTAAATAAATATATATAATATACATAATACTTTATATAAGTTAGATTAGAAACAAAATAAACAATAACAACAACAACATAATAGTAATATAAAGAAAATAAGAACATGAACAAAAACAAAACATGAACATATTGTTGCTTCTTTAACTCTCATGAGTCTAAGAAACATACACTAAGCTCATGTTAAGTTAAATGAATATGATGATTATATGAAAGAAATTTTTACTTAAGGTTATGTGTTTGTTGAAGAAGAAAAGAATGGGTTGTAGTATTATGTGAGACTTGGTTTTATAAGGAAAAGAGAGAACTGGGGATAGATTTTGGAAGAGGAACTTTATGGAGTGATTTTGGAAGAGTTTAAGTAGGAAATAAGTTGTGTGAAAGAATGAAAAAGGAAATGGGTATTTATAGAGTTTTGGAGTGGAAATTAGATGTAATTAAATAATTTGAAAAAGAAAACAAATTGAGAGGGATGAGGAGAGGGTGGACGACAAGACTATGGGAGAGAGATAAAAATTGATTAAATTTGTTGTTTTGTAATAAAAAGAAGTAATATGTAAAGTATGATGTGATTAAAGTTGTATGGGGAAGGTAAATTGTGAGGTATAGGTATGGTAAAGTGTAAGAATAAAGTGTAAGAAAAAGTAAAGATAGATGAATAGTAGAAAAGTACTATGAATAGTAGACTAGACAATTAAAATTCCGGTAGTAAAGAAAATACGCGTAACGCCTATATCTGATATTTTTAGTTACTGAAAAATTCTAAAATGATATTTTTGAAATCCTTTATTTTTACGAATCTATTGGTGTTGTCGGAATACTTTCACTATCCGGTGCATTGAGGCACAATTTTTGAAAACTGATCTCGTTCGGATCCGAAGGACACTAGAAAATTACGATTTGATATTTTTAAGCTTTCCTATATTATTACGAACCATAATCCACAATTGTCTCAATTTTGTTTTTTAAGGTTTAAGAACACAGGATTGCCGGATCTAGATTCACTAGACTAAACATGAACTAGGTTAACTTTAGGATTTTATTTTGACTTCGGTTCTTTAGGGTTTGCTTTATTATCGAAAAATCTAGGGGCTTTATATTCCTTGTCTTCTATGTAAACTATGCTTCCCCTTCTCCAAAATCATTCATAAACCTAGAAAATCCTCTGTATAAGTCTGCTACTGTCCATTGGAGTTAGAGTAGATCAAGATTCTAGATCGGGTAAGCAAATCTAAACAAGATCTATTAAGATTACAAGAATGATGATCATTTTCCACATATCTCTTTTCGTTTTGGAGGAAGGAGCTTTTGTTGGAGCAAACCCTAGTTCTGTACAAGATCGATCTTTTGGTGATTAGAGGGGTTTAGGATCTAATCACGGTAAGTTTATCTTCACAAGCACAAATCTATCATAAGATGTAATCTTGATGATACATGTCTGTTTTTGCTGATTTGCAAAATTAGGGTTTTGGAGTGAGATATGTTTTATTGGAATTTTGAGGAAATTGATCGAGGAAGAAGGTGCTATTTTGGCGTTTCCTTAAAAGGTTAGGGGTTTTGAGAAATTGGATATATTAGATTTTGTTTTCAAGTTGAAGTTTTTGAATTGTTTCTATTCATATTATATTATTAGGAGGTTTTGGAGATTGTCGGTTGTTGTTAAGGGAAATTTTAGTTTTAGAGATTTGTTCTTGAAATTGAAAAGGTACGACCATCTTTGTTTGCGGTATGTGCTTGCAAGTTTAGTATTCTGTTTGTTGTGTTGTAGGAACAATTAATAATCGATCTAAATCTATTTGGCTTAATTAATTTGTCTGCTGGGTGTGTTTGGTAGGACAATGAAGACCTGGCAGACAGTGATACTGGTGTGGCAACTGATGATCACTTGTGTGTCGTTGTCCTATTGGAGTTGAACTTGGAGATGATTTCGGAAAATTTAGGTTATTTGGCAGTATGGCCGCGGGTGTTTGGGGAGTACCCATTCACCAATATATGTATATAATTACTTATTTTCAAGAGTTGGTTGATTTCTCAAGGGTCTGAGTTACTCTAAGTTTGGGACTAAATATTCATAATTCTAAACTATATTGTTTTGTTGGTTTATTAAAGATAATAATCTAATTGTTTGCATTAGATTAAGATGCATTTGATATATATATGTTATGTGTGCATATACATTTGTTTGGTGGATTGGTGTACCTGGCATTTCGTTCATTCCTTTCATTTTTCAGGTACATGTAAAGATGACATAGTATATGATAATTAGATATGATCTGTACATAGATCAAGGGGATGGCGATAGTGGTCCAACCTACTATGAAGAGGAATAGATTCAAATACAAGATTTAGATAAAAGAATATTTAGATCTTTTGCAGAATTTAGAATAACATTAAAGATTTTTTATTTTCTGAAAGAGTTTAGATTTTTATGTTGCTGAATATCTTTTAAGGATCTGAAGGATTATTAGGTAATAAATGGAGTTATAATTATCTTGAATTTGGTTGGCTTAGGTTTATGCTAACTTTGTTATGTTAAACATGACCTTTTGAATGATTTTTATTTATATGTTATATAGGTTTTGAACCTTCTGATGTACCCTCTGTGAGAGTTTATGGAGATTATATTAAATGTTTTTATATTATGGATTATATTATTATAGCCTTTGTGTTCCTATAAAGAAAGGACACGTGGAGAGTTGTAAGTGCCAATAGGTCAGGGCATTACAACTTATTTGGTATCAGAGCAATAGGTTTTAAATCATATAGATTTAAGTTTTGACTCTTTAGGACGGTGAGCATTGATGAGTGGGGTAGAATATAATAGGATTGTTGTTTAGTTAACTTTATTGTTTCCTGATGGATTTTAAGTTTTGATCTTTAAGTTGGATTATCCTATTTCTTATGTGGTTGTGTTTTGCTTGCATTAGAATGCCTCATAGGAGAAGAATGCCTGAGGTGGATTCCTTCAAAGCTGGAGGGGAGGAAGTGAATTATGGGCAGGATGATCAACAGCCTAAGAATCAGGATTTACCACCACCACCAGTTCCACCTGTAGGACAGCAGGTTTCTGTTGATGCTGTACAGCTTATGCAGGCTGTGAATGCTTTGCTAGGAGTAGTTAATCAACAACAGCAAGATATGAGGCACGATATGTAGATGGTTCAGGTGAATGCTGAATGGAAAAGGAGGTTTAAGGGCCAGACCTGTAAATGTTCTTAGTTTGAACAAATTTATGGACTTGGTACATAAGTTTGAGCCAGTACCAGGTAAGCCTCTGGATACGTAGCTTTGGATGGAAGAGGTTGAGAAGACTTTTGCTACTTTAGATATTCTAGAAAATAAGAAGGTTGAGTATATCTCCTATTTGCTGATTAGGAGAGCCAACAATTGGTGGATGGGCACCAAGCGACACATGGATGGGGCTATTACTTAGCAGATGTTCCAGCAAGCTTTCTATAGGGAGTTCTTTCCTGACAGTGTTAAGAAGAAGATGCTTCAGGAGTACTATACCCTGCAGTAAGGAAAGATGACAGTGGAAGAGTATGAGTCAGAGTTGCATACATTGATGAGATTTCTCCCTGATGCTTTGAAAGAGAGTGAAGAGGCCAAGGTTAGCAAATTCATTACTGGACTGAAGCTTGAGATCCAGTACCAGGTAAACTTGATGGATATGAACAATTATTCTACAGTAGTTAATAAAGCAAAGATAGTGCAGCAAGGTTTAGTAGGATGAGAAGCCGTGAGCCTCAGAGAGGTCAATTATTCTTGGGAAAGATATCAGCATCTAGTGTGTTGACATAGGATATGGGTAAGAGACCTATCACACAGCCTTTCAGGCCAGTAGTATAAAATACAAATAAGAGATGCCCCAAATGCCTTGGACCACATGATCTAAAAGGACTGCAAGTGGATAGACAATGCTTGCTTTTCTTGTGGTAGAGTTGGACATATCAGCAAGTTCTGCATAGAGAAGATTCTTCCTCAGGTTTTTTGTTTCAAGTGTAAGCAGAGAGGACATAGAGTTGTGGATTGTAAGGATTCTAGAAGACATGTAGTTGCAGGAGTTCATATTAGTAGAGCTCTATATTCTGGTTAGGGACAATGAGCACCAGCAAAGGTATACGCTCTTCAGTGTAATGAGACATCCAGTGTAGATACTATTGCGGGTAAGGATGTGCACGGTACTGTTCGATTCGGCTTGCACCTCAAACCAAACCACATCATATTTTACGGTTCGGTTTTTCTTTTAAATTCAAACCTAATCATACAGTTTGGTTTGTAATTTTTTTAAACCGAAAAAAATGGTTCGGTACGGTTCAGTTTGTGGTTTGAACCATTTTTATTCATAAAATAAAAAAAATTATTCTATCAAAAAACTTAAATTACATATTTTTTATCACTATTGCAAATATAAATAACAATATTTAAAACTAATCATTTATCAAATAAGCATATAAAACTTATAGGAAAGAAGGGATTTTATCCATTATAAGATTATAATCATGACTAGTCTCATTTTTTTTAATTATTTTGAACTATAATGGTATACTAGACTTTATCCTAATATAAGACACAAAATTTAATTCTTTATATGCTTCTAACTAACATATTATCAATTTTATAAACCAATAAGTAACTAAATAATAGAATTAGTAAGACAAGGAGAATTTTTTTTTCATAAGTTAGAATACTATATGCTAAAATCTAAAATCTATCTTATTTGTGGACAACATAATAATTAAAACATAATATGACAAATCTAATTTTATTCTCATGAATGATACATATTTAAGTCACAATTTTTTTTAAAAAAATTATGTTTTTAATGAAGCAATTAAGAGTAAAAATAATATGTTTAATTTTAAATATATCTATATGTAAAACAGTTCGGTTCGGTTCAAGATTCCGAACGGAACCGCAAACCGTTTTCTTTTTATCGAACCGAACCGTGAATGGAACCGTTTTAAAAAGGAACCAAAATTTTGGTTCAGTTTGGTTAGTTTTAGTGTGATTCAGGTTTAGTCGGTTTTTTTGCATACCCTAATTGCGGGTATGTTTCTTATACTCCTGCATAGTGCATATGTGTTATTTGATACTGGTGCCAGTTTTCTTATGTTGTTGAATCTTTTGTATCTGTATGTGGTGTATCTATTGAGTTTCTATCTAAATGTTTATCTATGAGTACACCATTGGGAAGTGGGTCTGTGTTGAATAGAATCTGTAGGAATGTGGATATTGAGATAGAAGGTAGGCATCTACTTGCAAATTTGATAGTGTTGGATATGCTGGACTTCGATGTGATTTTGGGGGTAAACTAGTTGATAAAGTATAAAGCTGTATTGATTGTCACAATCTTGTAGTAAAGTTTAGTTTGCCTAATGGGGACCAGTTTGCCTATAAGTTAGTAGTGCAAAGACCTCCAGTTTTACCTACCTATGAGTTGTGGGGAAGACTAGTTTTAGCAGCAATGGTGAAAGAGGATAAACAAAAGGTAGATATATTTGAGATACCCGTGGTATATAAGTACCCAGAAGTTTTTCCGGAAGATTTACCTGGATGACCACTAGAAAGAGAAGTGGAGTTCAGTATTGACTTGGTGCCAGGTACTACACCAATTACCAAGACTCCTTATCACATGGCTCCTATAGAACTAGCAGAGCTTAAAGAGAAGTTAGATGATTTGTTGAAGAAGAAGTTTATTAGACCCAGTGTTTCACCTTAGGGAGCTCCAGTTTTGTTGTGAAGAAGAAGATGGTAGTATGAGGCTGTGCATAGATTACAGAGAGTTAAATTAGGTGACAGTCAAGAGTAAGTACCTTCTGCCAAGAATCGATGATTTGTTTGACCGGCTGGCAGGAGCTTCAGTGTTTTCAAAGATGGATTTGAGTTCAGGATATCACCAGGTGAGAGTTAAGCTAAAAGAAAACAAAAGATTGTTTTCAAGACCAGGTTTGGACACTATGTGTCACGCCCCAACGGTACCCTAAACGTGACAGTCCCACACTTAATATTAAAGCTTAAGTATGACAACCTTAGCCATTCAAAAGCTTTTATATTAAGTGTAAAGCGTACTTTCACAACTTCAGAGGACCATATGTGGAAATATGAAGTTTAAGAAGATATGAATAACACATTTAAGATAAGAGGATTCATAATAATCATTTGTTTGTATCAATGATTTTTCAAACTTAGGGACAATTCCTTTGTTTACTAATCTATTACCTGGGCATTTATACATCATACTAAAATACTACATTTTATCTAAATTTCTATTACTCAAAAAGAATTTACCTGTCCGCATGGTCCACGTGGCCTTAACCATAAGTAAGGAAACTGCAAAAGATATCTATCGGGGTATAAGCTAATAGGCTTAGTGAGAACTATTTCCATAAATAACTTCTTGTAACAAGATTCAATCAAGTTGATTTAATCAAACAAATGTAATGCACAAGCACGTGGGCAAACAAGCATATAGTTTTCCGAGAACTATATGTTGAATGGATTTACGCCCTCCATTCGGGGTTTGGTGATACATAACCTCAATTCAAGTAGTTTTAAATAAAAAGTTTTCTTGCTCACGAGTACACATCGTCGAGCATTCCGAATCTACTTGATTGACCTTGCTTTTGGATCTACGCCGCAAGCATATTCCATTAAGCCCCAAGCAATCGCTTTCGGATCTCCCGCCAAGTGTTGCTTTCGACATGAGCTTACTATCCTTCTCACCTAAGGATAATAACCCAACAATGCAATATGACTCACTTCGTGGTATGCATGAGTTCATTAATCTATAAAGTCATAACATAATTATTTTCAACTTTATGGCAATCAAGAAATTTCACACAAATCAATATTAAACTAAAACAATCACTTAGAACAATCCTGGCTTCGATATTCTTAGAATTCTTTCAATGAATTATTTTACATGCATATCGGTTTATCTTTTCCTAACTCTAGTGCAACTAATTTACAAGCACAACAAGTATAGCATTTAATGGAAATAAACTCACGATGCCATTGTCGTCAATTCCTCTAAGTGGATGAGTTGTTCACACACTCCACTTAATCGTAATAGTTTTCGGGGTAAAGTAATCCTTCTCGGGGTCACCTAGCCAAAGAAAATACCCACAATGAGTTTTTCTTGTTGATTTTCTTGAATTTTGACAAAACAATGTCAAAGAACGTTAAAGTTCGTATAGAAGAATGTTCCAACTTAAAATGGCCATAACTTGGTCATTTTAACTCGGAATCGCGCATATAATATACCGATTTCTACCTATTCGAAAAGATCTACCCATTTCCAAAGTTACTTTCAACAATCAAGGCCATATAGGCTTCGAAAAAGTGGCGACAAAATTTACCATGGATTTTCTATCATAAAACATCTTTGGTTCAAGAAATTGAAATTTGTTTGATAAATACTTAGTTATCTATATAGTTGAAAAATTCTCTTTTTATAACTAGATAACTCATATTAAGCATGCTCAAGTGTCTTGTTGTTCAATTTATTTTTCTTAGGTAAAACAATGTTGGTTTGAAGCTTTTCGGAAATTGTTTTTATAAATTTCTTCGAAATGAATACCTTGTTTTCTTTATTTTCTAAAACGTTTTATGTTGGTTTTATTTATCTTTTTCTAAGTGACCTTTCAAAATAAAATTTTCTACTTTCTAAGTTACATTAATACTATATTTGAAGTTTTAGGAAATATGCTATTCTTCATTTTTTTGTGCAAATTCCTTTGTTTACTTGTTTTGCAAAAATCTTTACTTGATATTTCTCATTCTTTTCTCATGTCTCATATTTTTCAAAAATAATCATCCATGCATGAAAATTTGTTTTCTTCATAAAAACAATGTGGAACAATTAAGGACTTTTTGTAGAAAAACGAATTTCTATAATCTTATTAACTTCTTCTTGTAACTTGAAAAGAAATAACTTTATTATTTTCAAACCATAAATTTTCTTTGCCTATTTGTTTGCAAAAATTTCCTTAGTCATCCATCTTATTTACTTTCTTATGAAAAGAACCATTTTTGTCAACAAAATATTTTCTTTTGAAAAACAAGTGGGATAATAAGGATCTAAGTAGCTTTTAAAGTAAAAGTAGTTTATAAAATTATAGTGAGTTCTTTTTGTAACATAAATATGAATGAGTTTATTTTGTGTTGCCTTATAGATTTTATACTTTACATAAACTTATTTCTAAGTGACAAAATTTTTCTTTTTGTTTAATTAAAATTATGGACAACAATCTAAATGAACATGATTATGAGAATAATAATAGACAAAATAGCATAGATAATAAAGTCAAGTATTGGAGTCTTAGCTTTTTCAAGGCTCCCGGGACTAAGAAGTAAACTAGTCCCATAATGAAATAAAATGAAAGGAAGAAAAACTTGTTTTGACTTGATGAGGACAAGTCTAAGACTAGAGATTAGTCTTAAAAACAACTTGGAATAAATAAAATGCATTGAAGTAAATAAATTGCATGAAAGGTAAATAAATTGTAAGATCATGAGCTTATATGCTCTAAATAGTATATATAGCTATATAGATATAGTAGATAGTTATGAACATAAAAGAGACAAATGAACATAAGAGAAACATAAATGAATATAAAAGAAACATGAACATAAAGAAATTATGATTATGGACAAAAACAAAGTATGAACCTATTGTTGCTTTCTTAACCTTCATGGTTTTAGAAAACACACATTAAGTTCATACTAAGTAGATAACATGGAAACTTCTTGAAGAATTTTTACCTAAAGGAGATGAACTAAAGAGGACTTCTTGAAAGAACTTCTTGGAAGAAATTCTTGAGAGATTTTGATAGAGTAATTTTAGTGTAGAAGTGGTGTGAAAGAAGTGAAAGAGAAGGGGGTATTTATAGGAAATTGAGGAGTGATTTTTGTGTGATTAAAATAAAGTAAAATTAAAACAATTTGAGGGCATTGACAGAGGGGGGCGCCGGCCATGCATGGGGGAGGGGTATTTGATTTATTTTTTGACTTTTTGGAAAAATAAAAGATGTAATATGTAAAGTAGATGTGATATAAAGTTATGAGAAAGGTAAAAAGTTAAGATTATAGGTTATGTAGAGTGTAAGAATAGGTGTAAGAAAAAGTAGAGATAAAAGAATAGTGTAGAATAGTAATGAATAGTGTAATGTAAAGTAGATATGACAATTAAAGTACCGGTAGTAAGTAAATACGCGTATAATAGCTATATCTATTATTTTTACTTACCGAAAAATTACGAAACTGATATTTTTGGAAAACTTATATTTTTACGAGTCTAAGGGTATATTCGGAATATTTTTACTATTCCGGCTTCCGGACACGTTTTTCGAGAACTGTGTCCGATCGGGTTTAAAGGACATCCGAATTTCGCGAAACTGAAATTTTTATAAAACCTATGGTTATTACAACTATTCTAGCTGATTATCCCAACTTCGTTTTCTAGGGCCAAAGAAAACGGCAATGCCGGATTTAGTTGGATACAGTAAACTAAGGTTTTGTTGACTTTTAGGGTTCCGTTTGACTTCCGGTTTAGGGTTTTATGCTAATCCGATTTCGAAAATTTGGGGGTTTACATTATGAATTTGTTATCATGCTTTTTAGTCTCACAAATGCGCCAACAATGTTTACGGATTTGATGAATAGAGTTTTCTGAGATTATCTGGATATGTTTGTCGTGGTTTTTATTGATGACGTGTTGATGTATTCTAAGTCTAAAGAGGAACGTGAGGAGCATTTGAGATTGGTTCTAACCAGATTGAACGAAGAGAAGTTGTATGCTAAGCTTTCTAAAAATGTGAGTTCTGGTTGGAACAAGTTTCTTTCTTGGGACATATAGTTGATGATAATGGTAATTTAGTTGATCTTGAGAAAGTAAAAGCAGTTGTTGAATAGCTAAGACCTAAGACTGTGTTAGAAATCAGAAGTTTTCTAGGAATGGCAGGATATTATAGGAGATTTGTAGAAGATTTTTCAAAGATTGCCAGTCCATTAACTAGATTGACATAGAAGGGAGTTAAGTATGTGTGGAGTGAAGATTATGAAGCTAGTTTTCAGTCGTTGAAGAACAAGTCAGTGCCTACTCCAGTGCTAGCCTTATCAGTGAGTAGTGAGGAATATGCTATATATACTGATGCCTCTATACAAGTTTTAGGATGCATGTTGATGCAAGAGGGCAGGGTAATAGCATATGCTTCCAGACAATTAATGCCCTATGAGAGGAATTATCCTACTCATGATCTGGAACTAGCAGTAGTATTGTATGCTTTGAAGTTGTGGAGACACTACTTGTATGGGGAAAGATGTAAAGTATACACAGATCACAAGAGTCTAAAGTACATCTTTACTAAGAAAGAGCTGAATATGAGACAGAGAAGGTGGTTGGAGCTGATAAAAGACTATGACATAGATACCCAGTATCATCCAGGAAAGGCAAATGTTGTAGTAGATGCTTTAAGCAGGAAGAGAGTAGATAATCTTGTAGCTTTGATCATAACATAACATCATTTGATTAAGGATATGAGGAAGCTTGAGCTGGAGATAGTCACAAAGCAAGTAGGTGAAAGATTGGTGAACTTGAGAATACAACCTGCTCTTGTAAGGAGAATCAAGGCAACTCAGATAGATGATCAGAGTATCCTGGAAATAAAAAGGAGAATGGACAGGGGCAGGGCACTAAAGTTTCAGGTTGATGAGGAAGGTATTTTGCGATATAAAGGAAGATTGTGTGTACTAGTTCAAGGAGAACTTAAGAGGGAATTATTGAAGGAAGCACACTATTCCAGTTATTCTATCCATCCAGGAGGTAATAAAACGTGTCAAGACTTAAAGAAGTTGTATTGGTGGAATAACATGAAAAATGAGATAGTAGGTTTCCAAGGTTGCGTTTGGTTGCTTATTTTTTGTGTAACTGGACAGGACAAAATTGTTTGTTCGTTGTTTGGATTTTATTATGTGCCATGGTACTGGACAAAAAGAGTCCAAAGGGACAAGACAAGCTTAAAAAAATTTCTTCCGTATATCGGATGGGACAAAAAAGAAACTGACAGGACAAATTAACCTTTACTTCTAAAATTCCAAAATTATCCTTTGCTTCCCTCTTTCTTCTCCATTCTTTCCTTCGTTCTTTCTAAGGTCCAAGCCCTAGCACCATTCACTGGATCTTCTAATTCAAAAATAGCTTGGGTGAGTCTTCACTCGTCTCTCTCTCTCCGTTCTTCGACAATCATTTAGAAAATCTTTCTAGAGGAATAGCTTTTATTATTCTTTTTCTATCGTGTAACCAGAATTTAGGAACAAGCTAACTGGAGGAGGTGATATCGGCACGAAAGAGCAGAAAAAACTCCAAAAAGTTGGAAAGGCAAGATATATTTTTTTGATAATTTGTTCTACAGATTTATATTGCAAACTTAATACCCAGCCACCAGAATTTAAGGTTTGTTTCTTGAGTAATGCATAATTTGAGGTTTGTTAGCATGATTTTGCTTTCATGGCCTTTGAAGGGTGAAAAGTATTTATTTGTACCATTGATCTCTTTAATATAAAATGTATCATTACGGTCTGCTTTTCATGGTAATGCACTTGGTTTTTATTGTTCATTTTTATTTTTTATGATACCCATCTGCCAATGTTGTAAAGTGGGGCCTTTTTAGTTCATTTGGTCTTTGATTAGTTATTTTGATTTGTGGGTTTGTGCTAGTTTGCTTTATATTCTTGATTATGCACCTAGGTCATTGCAACTTGCTGAAATTTATTCACTGGCTTTGTGTATGATATGTATATGTTTTGTTAAATTGATGTGAAAATAATTTTCTAATTTTATCGACTCATAAAAGTAAATATTTTGTTAGAATTTGAAGGTGTTTTATGATTGAGAATCTTTTTGGGATTGGAAGAGTAGAGCAACGTCTTGGATTATGTTTTTGTTTTCTGGCATTGCTAACCTTTGAGTTCTTTAAGATTCAAAGTAATTTGAGTGTTTTATGATTGAGAATCCCAGTTAATGTTCAAAATCAGTGGCACAAAGTTTTGGTGTTTTATCAGAGTAATGGATTTGTTGGCTGGTGATCATATTGATATCTATTAGTCTTATATTTCCCATGAAATGTTTAGTTTTGGAAGGTTATGAGTTCCTCCCCTGTTTTTCAATTGTTTTCTGGTTTGTTTATCCCATATCTGAACCTCATTGTATTCCTTTTCAAATTCTTATGGTGGTAGCATAGGTAGCTTGGCAAAGAATTTAGAAGAACCTGAAGTGCATAAATTGGAACATCTTTAAGATGATTAAATAAATCTATATTAGACGTAATTGATCTTTTTTATTTAAAGCCCTATGATTAGCATAAGCCAATTGTGTGTCTTGGCCCCAATTTATCCACTCTCTGATAATTGTCCCTTCGTGGCATTGAAAAATAAAGGCTTGGCTTTGACATCTTCGACCTGGCAGGCTGACATGGTAGACAATTGAGCCGTAATGTTCCAAACCTTAATTATGTTTTATGAGGTTTTAAAATATTTCTCTATGGACAAAGGAATGTACTTGTTATATTCTTCAACAGATCTTTGACAAAGGAATGGTGAAGTCTGTATTTTTCGATATAAGAAATTTCAACTTAGAAAATTAAATTTTATTTTTCTCTCGTTATAATGGAAATTCAATCATAAAAGTAATATGTTTACTCTATTAACAATTGATTGAAGTATAATTTTTTATGGTAGGAAATAGTAAAAAATAATCTCTGTCAACATTCATTACAATTACAGCTCCAATTGTGCCTTTCTCTATGTTGTTTACTCCTGAGTTTAAAATTCCTCTTTAATTATTTGTCTTGCATTTTCTACAGATAATGGATCAACATGAGATTTTCATTTACCTTCTTGGATTAAGGATTTATGTCAATATGCTTATAATGGCTGCTGCTGGTTTTTTCTACATGAACTTTATTTTGGCAAGAGAGGTAGAGAAAGGAGTATTGGATGAACGAACATTAGCTAGGCATGAAACACGTAGAGAAGTGATTGATTCGCTTACAAAAGGAAGTGATACAAATTGCATATGGGAATTGAGGATGTGTAGGAATACTTTCGCGCATCTTTGTGAGCTTCTTAGGGTACGAGGGGGAATCCACACCAATGGAAGGACTACAGTTGAAGAACAAGTTGCTATTTTCCTCAATATACTTGCACATCACACAAAGAATAGGAGTATTCAAGTGAGATTTTGTAGATCAGGTGAGACTATTAGTAGAAATTGCCATCAAGTTTTGGCTGCTATTTTAAGGTTAGAAGATGTGTTACTTGCAAAACCAGATTGTAGCACAAGATTGCACTGATGAAAGGTGGAAGTGGTTTAAGGTATTAATTTAATTTTTTTTAAACTCATTCACAATAGGCAAAATTTATTATAATGTGTCAATAATCATTTTTTTTTTTGCTTGTTTTGGGACTTATTAGGGCTGCCTAGGAGCATTAGATGGTACCTATATTGCAGTGACGACACCTACTACAGATAGACCTAGATATCGAACAAGGAAAGGGCATCTTGCAACAAATGTTTTGGGTGTATGTACCCATGACCTAAGATTTGCTTATGTATTAGCAGGATGGGAAGGGTCCGCATCGGACTCTAGAGTATTGCATGATGCAGTTATTCGGTCTAATGGTTTAAGAGTTCCAACTGGTATGTGCATAAAAAGAAATCATATTTCATTTTATTTTAAAAGCAATAAAATTGTATTTAAATTTATGATGTTGCATTTATTTATAGGTTCGTATTATCTTGTGGATGGTGGATACACTAATGGGCCAGGCTTTCTTGCCCCTTTCAGAGGTAGACGTTACCATATTCAAGAATGGGCTGTAGGTCGACGTGCACCACAAAATCGTGAGGAATTATTTAATTATAGGCACACAAAGGCCAGAAATGTTATAGAAAGATGTTTTGGAATTTTGAAGAAACGATGGGGTATTCTAAGGAGTCCTTCATTTTACCCTATTAAAATACAATGTCGAATGATACTAGCATGTTGTTTACTGCACAATTTCATTCGAATGTACATGCCACTAGATCCATTGGAGCATGCTCCAATAGAAGGCGATGAAGTTCCTATTGGGCAGATGGTATCAATACCATTGGAACGGTAGAGGCTACTACGGAATGGACTCAAATGAGAAATAATCTAGCACAAGAAATGTACGACGAATGGAGGGCACGTCGTAGAAATTAAAAAGTTATATTTTTGGTCAATTACTTGTACTTTTTTTTTTTTTTGCTACTATAAAATGTAAGTGTTGAAAATTTTTTTCCATTACAATGGCAAACTGTTTAACATTGCAAATTATATTATGATGATTATATAAGTCTATTTATGTATGATTAAAGTAAGGTATATTTTTTTTTATGATTTACCATTAATTTAATAATTAATTAATATTGTTCAATATTAATATTCACTACCAATGTAATAAATTATTATGTAATTAATTAGCTTAATATTGATAGCATTAATTTAATTAATTTTATATTTATTAAATATTAAGCAAATTAATTTATTATATGGATATTTAATATTTTAATTAGGTAGCGAATTTCTGTAAGGAAAAAAAAGTTTAATTATGACTTTTTAATTTAATATAATATGTAATTATTTTAATTGTATATATAAATTAATCTTTTAAAATTTTATTTATTAAATAACGTAATAAATTAGTTAAATAAATGTATAGTAATATAGGGGTATAATGGTCAAAAGATGATGTTCTGTGCTGTACTTGTGTATATCAAACATAGGACAGCACAAAAATCCTTGTCTAGTTCCATAGATACCAAACGTGGTACAAAAGAATTGTTCTGTCCAGTATTCTTTGTACTATGTTGTTCAGTTCTTCTTGTTCTGTCCTGTCCTTAACCAAATGCAACCCAAGTGTCACACGTATGAGATGATCAATATTGAGCATAGAAGATTGGTAGGTGAGTTGAAACCTTTGCCAATACCGCAGTGGAACGGGAACACATCACCATGGACTTTGTTTCTGCTTTACCTAAGACAAGAGATAAGTTTGACTCAGTGTGGGTAATTGTGGACAGACTCACTAAAGTTGCTCACTTTATACCTATCGAGACTGGGTATCAAAGGGATCAGTTGGCAAAATTGTATGTCAAAGAGGCATAAAAGTTTGCTAATGTCCATTTGACAGACTCACTAAAGATGAAGAGATATTATTAAATAGTTGTTCCTTGTTTTCTATATAAACTAGGCTTCTCCCTTCTCCAAAATCATTCATAAACCTAGAAAATCCTCTCTATAAGTTTGCTAATGTCCATTGGAGTTAGAGGAGATCAAAGATTTTGGATTGGGTAAGCAAATCTAAGCAAGATTCACTAAGATTACAAGAATTGATGATCGTTTTCCTCATATCTCTTTTTTCGTTTTGAAGGAGTTTTTGTTGGAGCAAACCCTAGTTCTGTGCAAGATTTGATCTTTTGGTGATTAGCAAGGGGTTTAAGGATCTTATCACGGTAAGTTTGTCTTCACAAACATAGATCTATCATAAGTTTATCACGGTAGGTTTGATGATACATGTCTGTTTTTGCTGATTTGCAAAATTAAGTTTTTGGAGTGAGATCTATTTTATTGGAATTTTGAAGAAATTGATCGAGGAAGAAGGTGCTATTTTGGAGTTGCCTTAAAAGGTTAGGGTTTTAGAAAAATTGGATATGTTAGATTTTGTTTTCATGTTGAAGTTTTTAATTTTTTTCTATTATATTATATTATTAAGAGGTTTAGAGATTGTAGGTTGTTGTTAAGAGAGATTATAGTTTTAGATATTTGTTTCTGAAATTGAAAAGGTATGACCATTCCTTATTTGCGGTATGTGCTTGCAAGTTTAGTATTGTCATGCCCGGGAGGATACCCTAAATGTGGCAGTCCGCCGCACATAATATTAAAGCTAATGAATGACAACCTTAGTCACACAAGAACTTTGATATCACGTGCAAGGCGTGCTTCCAAGATAGTAGGAGACTCAAAGGGGTATTAACTTTAAGTAGATAATAAAAGCATGCAAGAACTTGTAAAGGTAAACATGTAATAATCATTAAGATAAAAGTTTCTTACAACTTCTTAAGGGTGTGTTCCCCCGTTCTAAAAGACTTGCTTAAACTAAGTCATCTTCAAAAAAAACATGAATATATCCAAAAATAAATATATAAACTTATTCCAAAAATTGCTAGTAGCTTGGGCTCATACCTGACAAAAGGGGCTCCTTGGTGCCAACCATAAGTAATCAAACTGTAACAAAAAACTATAGGGGTATAAGCAAAACTAGCTTAGTGAGATAACTTCCATCTTCAAAATATTTCCATAAAACATACAAGTATTTTTAGACAATCATATATGAATGCATCAATCACATGAGCAACAAAATACACACGATTAATCGGAAACCAAGTGTAGCATGGATTTTATGCCCTCTATATCGAGGGGTTTGGTGGTTACCGGCCCATACGACCATCAATAGTTGTAGACTTACCGGCTCTTACTTACCCTGTAGACTTTTCTACTACTAGCCCATGTAGACTTTCCGACTCCTACTAGATATCACTACTACTCTTTATTTCCCCACAGGAAGAATAGTAGTGAAAAATAAATATGACTTATAATATGTTATGCATGAATCGTTTTTAATATTAGTTTATTCAATTATCGACAAGTTCAAGTTAAAGGTGACAAAAACAATATTCATCATACCATTTCAAGAAAACATAAGTTATTCATCAATTTCTCTTGCAATATAGTTAGCTTTTATTCAACAACCACATCATTCAATCATGAATCCAAATCACACAACATTTATTCATTTATCTTTTTCCTTACTCTCTAGTACTATTACTTACAAACACATTCAAGGAAAAGTAATTAGTAAGGGATTAACTCACTCCATGACGATCGCTCCTAGTCAAAATAATCTTCCGGGAAGGCGATATCGGTTCCTTCTTCACCTAAACAAGATGAAATACCCAAAATGAGTCTTTCATAGAATTTCTACTTTAAAAATTCTAAGTTTATCTTTAATTTGCGGAATATCGGATTGAAGGAAGTTCCAACTTAAAATGGCTATAACTTGCTCATTTTAACTTGGAATTTCGCATATTATATGTCGTTTTCTACCTACTCGAAAAGATCTATCCATTTCGAATGTTACTTTTACTATAAAAGGTCATTTGAGTCTCAGATTAGAAGGGTAGAGATCTAATATGAAAATTACTTTCTTGAAAAACAATTATTTCTAATCCTTTCTTTACTAAGGCTTGTTTAAGTAAAACTCAAATATATATTTTGAAAAGAATTCCTTATGTATATAAATAGACTCATAATTTATGATGAAGCTATAGGTGTTGTTTTATTTAATTTATTTTCTTAAAACAACCTTTTCTAGGGTTTTGAAAAATTTGGATTTGTTAGACTTTACTTTATGTGGGTGAAGTAATTATAAATTTTTGGATGATCAAGATCTAATATACTATATTTTGATTCTTTAGTTTATCAAAAGCGAGTTGAAAATAACGTTTGGTCTTTTGAGGTTATCTACAAAATTTATTTTTAGGAATTGAAAAATAGAGTTTCCAAAAGTTTTCTTTAGTAGTACTTGATGAGTTTATTCTTTGAAAATTTATTTTTATTTTCATTTTTTTTTTTAAGTTGATTTTCTTGATAACTTATTTAGCTTTTGGTTTAGAAAGTTGGTAAGAAAAAAATAGTATTAAGTTATTATCGATATATATCAAGACTTCTTTAATTGAAAAGGAGATATCTTTAGACTTTTGAAGAAACTTCTTTTATTAATAGTTTGATGTTTCATGATGAGTTTATGTAACCCTTTAAAAGAGATTTATTTGAAAATATTTTTCTAAGTTTTTGGAAAAACGTTGATCAAATTTATTCTTTCATCAAAAAGATTCATTTTGATTTGGACAACAACTTATTAGCCATGCATGAATATGATCATGTAGTTTATAAAAGCTAAAAATATCACAAGGTAAGATAATAAAGAATATAAGAAATAAATAAGCATTGTCAAGTATTGGGAGCCTTAGCTTCTTCAAGACTTTTCGAGACTAAGAATAAACTAGTCCCAAAAGAATGAAGAAAATTGTTTTGACTTGATGAGGACAAGTCTAAGACTAGAAAGACTAGTCTTAAAATAACTTGAAAGTAAATAAATTGCAATAACAAATGAGCTTATATGCTCTAAAAGATTTATATAACTACATAGATATCTTTAGTTAGATAAACATAAGAACAACATACAAGAAAATAGATTCATGAACAAGAACAAAGTTTGAACATATTGTTGCTTTCTTAACCTCCATGGGTTTAGAAAACACACACTATGCTCATACTAAGCAAATGAACATATGGAAAACTTAAAGAAGCATTACCTATGAAAGATAAACTAGAGAAAATTTTGAGAGAACTTTTAGAGAGATTTTGAGAGAGTAATTGTAGTGTATGAAAGGTGTGAAGGAAATAGAAGGAAGATGTGGTATTTATAGGAAAAAGTAGAGGGAATTTTGTGTTAATTAAATAAATGAAAAATAAAACAAATTGAGGAGAAAGGGAAAGGGGGCCAGCGCAAATTGAGTCGGAGAGAGTGAGAAATTTTTTTTTTTTTGTTAATGAAAAGTAAGATATGAGAGATGTGAAGTTGTATTGGAAATGAAAATTGTAAGAAAATAGTTGTATGGTTGTAAGAGTAGATTGTAAGAAAAAGTAGAGATAGATAAATAGTATAGAATAGTAATAAATAGTGTAGTATATGATAGATAAAATGGCCATAACTTGCTCATTTTAACTTGAAATTTCGCATATTATATGTCGTTTTCTACCTACTCGAAAAGATCTATCCATTTCTAAGGTTACTTTTACTATAAAAGGTCATTTAGGTCTCGGATTAGAAGGGTAGAGATCTAATATGAAAATTCCTTTCTTGAAAAACAATATTTGCTAATCTTTTCTTTACTAAGGCCTGTTTAAGTAAAACTCAAATGTATATCTTTGAAAAGAACTTCTTATGTATATAAATAGACTCATAATTTATGCATGAAGCTATAGGTGTTGTTTTATTTAATTTATTTTCTTAAAACAACCTTTTCTAGTGTTTTGAAAAATTTGGATTTGTTAGACTTTACTTTATGTGGGTGAAGTAACCTATAAATTTTTGGATGATCAAGATCTAATATACTATATTTTGATTCTTTAGTTTATCAAAAGCGAGTTGAAAATAACTTTGGTCTTTTGAGGTTATCTACAAAATTTATTTCTTGGAATTGAAAAATAGAGTTTCCAAAAGTTTTCTTTAGTAGTACTTGATGAGTTTATTCTTTGAAAATTTATTTTTATTTTCATTTCCTTGTAAGTTGATTTTCTTGAAAATTATTTAGCTTTTGGTTTAGAAAGTTGGTAAGAAAAAAAGTATTAAGTTATTATCAATATATCAAAACTTCTTTAATTGAAAAGGAGATATCTTTAGACTTTTGAAGGAACTTCTTTTATTAATAGTTTGAAGTTTCATGATGAGTTTATATAACCCTTTAAAAGAGATTTATTTGAAAATATTTTTCTAAGTTTTTGGAAAAACGTTGATCAAATTTTATTCTTTCATCAAAAAGATTCATTTTGATTTAGACAACAACTTATTAGCTATGCATGAATATGATAATGTAGTTTATGAAAGCTAAAAATATCACAAGATAAGATAATAAAGAATATAAGAAATAAATAAGCATAATAAGAATTGTCAAATATTGGGAGCCTTAACTTTTTCAAGACTTTCCGGAACTAAGAATAAACTAGTCCCAAAAGAATGAAGAAAATTGTTTTGACTTGATGAGGACAAGTCTAAGACTAGAAAGACTAGTCTTAAAATAGCTTGAAAGTAAATAAATTACAATAACAAATGAGCTTATATGCTCTAAAAGATTTATATAACTACATAGATATCTTTAGTTAGATAAACATAAGAACAACATACAAGAAAATAGATTCATGAACAAGAACAAAGTATGAACATATTGTTGCTTTCTTAACCTCCATGGGTTTAGAAAACACACACTATGCTCATACTGTGCAAATAAACATACGGAAAACTTAAAGAAGTATTACCTATGAAAGATAAACTAGAGAAAATTTTGAGAGAGCTTTTGGAGAGATTTTGAGAGAGTAATTATAGTGTATGAAATGTGCGAAGGAAATGGAAGGAAGAGGTTGTATTTATAGAAAAAAGTGGAGGGAAATTTGTGTTAATTAAATAAATGAAAAACAAAACAAATTGAGGGGAATGGGAAAGGGAGCCAATGCAAATTGTATGGGAGAGAGAGAGAAAATTTATTTTTTTGTATTTTTGTTAATGAAATGTAAGATGTGAGAGATGTGAAGTTTATTGAAAATGAAAATTGTAAGAAAATAGGTGTATGGTTGTAAGAGTAGGTTGTAAGAAAAAGTTGAGATAGATAAATAGTGTAGAATAGTAATGAATAGTATAGTATAAAGTAGATATGATGAACAAAGTACTGGTAGTTAGAAAATACACGTATAATTATGATGTCTAATATTTTTAGTTACCGAAAAATTATAAAAGTGATATTTTTGAAAACCTTATATTTTTACGAGTCTAATAGTATATCCATAATATTTTTACTATTCCATACCCTGGGACATGCTTTTCGAAAACTGTATTCGATCGGGCTGAAAACGAATCGCGGTTTAACTAATATGATATTTTTAAACTTGCTCAAGTTATCACGAACTATTCTACATTTAATCTCTTACTTACTCACTTAGAGTTACGAACACGGGATTGCTGGACTCTGACTAGGGTTTTGTTGACTTTAGGATTTCCGATTCATCTTTTAATTAGGGTTTAAGCTTAATTGATCATAAAACTTTGGGGGTTTACAACCTACCCCTTTTAAAGGAAGTTTTTTCCTCAAAACTTGAAGTTCATAGCTGATTCTTCGAACAAACTTGATACTTCTGGCGTATATCGCTTTCGGCTTCCCAGGTTGCCTCTTTATATGAGTGATTTCCATAGAACTT
The DNA here is from genome assembly GCA_024138025.1 of Combretum micranthum. Taxonomy (NCBI): domain Eukaryota; kingdom Viridiplantae; phylum Streptophyta; class Magnoliopsida; order Myrtales; family Combretaceae; genus Combretum; species Combretum micranthum. Next base: position 778,211 of record JAMXBD010000411.1, read on the forward strand.
TCACATACTTAATTTACTTGTTTCGAAGCTTTTGCACCTTACAATCTATGATCTGAATTGGGTGTTCTTCCTAGGTGAGGTTTTCTTTTAACCGTACTAGTTCCAACTCTGTGATTTTGTTAGGATCTAGCACGTGCTTCCGTAAAACCGATACATGAAATACATTATGGATTCCAGACAAATTAGGAGGTACAGCCAGATGATAAGTAAGATCTCCTTCTCTTTCAAGCACCTCAAAAGGTCTAATTATTGCAGGCTCAACTTTCCTTGTGCTCGAACTCTATGAATACTCTTGATGGGGTTTACTTTCAAATATACATGGTCTTCGACCTTAAACTCGAGAGTATGCCATTTCATATCTGCTTAGCTTTTTTGTCGATCTTGTGCTTCCTTCATTTTTTGTTGAATGATTCGTACCTTATCAGTCGCGTTTTGTACCAAATAGGGTCCAATACTCAACTTCTCTACATCGTCCCAGAACAATGGCGACCTACACCGCCTTTTGTACAATGCTTCGTAAGGTGGCATTTAAATTGTGGAGTGGTAGCTGTTGTTGTAGGCAAATTCCACTAATGGTAGGTGTGCATCCCAACTACCCTTGAGCTCTATTACACAAGCACGCAACATATCCTCTAAAGTTTGTATTGTTCTTTTCGATTGACCATTTGTTTGAGGGTGATAGGCAGTGCTAAAATGTGGCTTTGTTCCTAAACATCTTTACAAGCTTGTCCAAAATTTAGACACAAACCTTGGGTCTCGATTGGAGACTATTCCTGCGGGCACTCCATGTAAGCGTACTATTTCTTTCATATATATACTGGCTAACTTATCTATGGAATATCTCGTGTTGATTGGAAGAAAATGAGCTGTCTTCGTCAATCGGTCAACTACAACCCAAATGGCATCATATCCTGCAGATGTTCTTGGTAGTCCACATACAAAGTCTATCGTAATTTGATCCCATTTCCATTTGGGTATCGGTAGGGGTTTCAAGAGTCCTCTTGGTTGTTGGTGTTCTAATTTTACTTGTTAGCATATCGGACATTTCATCACAAAATTGGCTACGTCTCTTTTCATACCGCTCCACCAATAGTGGTTTTTCAGATCTTCACACATCTTAGTTCCTCCAAGGTACATTGTATATCCTGAATGTTATGCTTCACTCATGATTTCTTTCCTCATTTCATCATCATCTGGAACACATATTCTCCCTTTCATTCTCACAGCTTTGTCTTCATCTATCGTGAAATCTGCATACTTTCCCTCCTGTACCTCTCCTTTAATCTTTTGAATCACCTCATCATATCATTGGGCGTCCTTGATCCTTTCTACTAAGGTGGGTTCCATGACTAAGCTGGCAATTTCTACTTCCACATTTTGCCCTATGAATTCGATACTCATTTTGCCCTAGCTTCTTCTTATTAGTGAGCAAGGTAGCTACTTCTCCGTGATTTTTCCTGCTTAGGGCATCTGTAACAACGTTTACTCTTTCTAGGCAATAGTTTATCCCAAGGTCATAATCCTTGATAAATTTTAACCATCTTCGTTGCCACATATTCAACTTCTTTTACATGAATAAAAACTTGATACTCTTATGATAAGTGTAGATCTCACACCTTTGCCCATATAGGTAATGTCTCCATAACGTAAGTGCGAACACAACGACGGCTAGCTCTAGGTCAGGGTGGGGTAATTTTGCTCATCAAGCCTGAGTTGTCGTAAGGCATACGCGATCACCTTTCCATCTTGCATCAACACATACCTGAGGCCATTTGTGGAGGCATTGCTATGTACCATATAAGGTTTCTCGAGGTCCGGTAACACCAAAATTGGGGTAGAGACAAGTCTTTTCTTGAGTTCTTGAAAACCTTGTTCTCTTTTATCAGTCCAAATAAACTTTTCATCCTTCTTAGCCAACTGTGTTAGGGGTTTGGCTATGGTAGAAAAGTTCCTCACAAACTTCCTATAATATCCAGCCAATCCTAGAAAACTTCTCACTTCAGTGACAGTCTTAGGTTGTCTCCAATCCATTACTACTTTGATTTTCTTGGGGTCCATCGATATACCTTCTCCATATATGACATGTCCTAGAAAAGATATCCTGTCCAACCAAAAATCACACTTAGACAGCTTGGCATACGACTTATGCTCATGTAATGTTTGTAATGCCATTCTCAAGTGTTCTTCATGTTGTTCTCGTGTCTTGGAGTAGATCAGAATATTCTATAAAGACTATCACACACTTATCCAACAAAGGTTTGTACACCTGGTTCATGAGATCCATAAAAGCTACTGGTGCATTGGTTGAACCGAAGGGCATTACCAAAAACTCGTAATGTCCATAGTAGGTTCAAAAAGCCATCTTAGGTACATCTTCTGGCTTCATCCTTAACTGGTAATATCTTGACCGCAGATCAATTCGTGAGAAGACACTAGCTCCTTGAAGCTAGTCAAAAAGATCATTTATCCTTGGAAGTGGATACTTATCCTTGATAGTGACTTATTGAGTTCTCGATAATCAATGCACAGGCACATAGAACCATCCTTCTTTTTCACGAACAAAACTGGTGCTACCTAGGGTGATACACTTGGTCGAATGAAACCTTAGCTTAGCAAGTCTTGCAACTGAGTTTTCAGCTCCTTTAGCTCGACTGGTGCCATCCGATAGGGTGCCTTTGATATTGGCTCTGTGTTCACCATTAGGTCAATTTCAAAATCGATTTCCCTCTTAGGTGGTAATCCTGGTAATCTGTCAAGAAATACATCCGAAAATTCCTTAATCACTGGTATAGTTTCCAACTTAGGTTTCTCTCCTTCTTTCTCCTCTATGTCCACGTTACTCAAGTTGATCTCTTCATCATTCATTAATAACTCAAATGAGTTCAACCTTACTATGTATACTCCCTTTAATACTATCTCACTTCCATCTTGATATTTAAATTCCACTTCTTTTTGTCTACAGTCTACTAAAGCTTTAATGGACGTTAACCAACTCATTCCTAAGATCATCTCATATTTGCTCATTTCTAATATTATCAGGTTACACTTAATGTAGCATCCTTGTATCTCCATGGGACAATCCTTAAGCATTTCCTTTGTTGACACAACGCTCCCGGTGAGGGTCTTAACTCGAAAACTGGTAGCGATGGTATCTATGGGTAAGTAGGTTTGTTTAGCCAAACTAGCGGTGATAAAGGAATGTGTAGCTCCGGTGTCGAATAGGGCATAAGCGGTTTGACTAGCTATGCGTATGTAACCTGCACTCGAATTTTATACTAATCATGAATCTTGTATACTTAAACTATCTACTTGCATAGAACCTTATACTTTCTAGGTTAAGAATTGAATACATGATAATTAAGAACTTGCAACATATAGGTAAAGGAGTTTCTGATTCTAACCTGTCACCAGACCAAAGTCTGGATAACAATCTCCATCTAAGGTTGCTATTTCAACTCCTTCATCGTCTGATTCCTCACACACCCATTGCCCTTCCAAGTTGTAAATCCTCATTCCATGGACAGCTGCTCTAGAATGTCTTAAGTTGTTTCCTCCATTCCCACTTTTTGTCGATGTAGCTCCACCAGTTATACCAAGCCGCCTAGCTGGGGCATTCTTCCTCTGTGGACATTCATTGGCAAAGTGCCCAATTTGCTTGCATACAAAGCAGACGATGGAGGCCTTCTTCGGGCAATCATTAATCTTATGGCTAGGGTCTCCACAGAAATAACATTTGTCTTGGAGCAGGGGACATCCCTTTGTGTAATGCTCTTCTTTTCACTTCCAGCATGATACCTTAACCTTCGATGCTTCCTTTTGCCACTAGCACTTCCTTTATAACTGCTGAAGGACTTAAACTTCTTGTTTTGGAATCTAGGACCATAACTGTCCTGAGTCCTCTTCCTAAACACAAAGGTTCTCTTCTTTGACTCTTTCTCTTTTTACCTCCTTCTATAATGCGAGCTCTTTCGACAAATTCACGAAGGGTCCTTAAATCCAATTTTTCCAATCACATCCTCAAGTCCTCATCTAGGCCACTCAGAAAAACTTGCCTTTTTAACTCTTCACTGTGTTTAAAGGATTCCGGTGCGTACTGGAGTAAGCGACTAAACTCGATCTCATATTGTTCAATCGTTCTTCCTTTTTGGGATATATGAAGGAAGTCCCTACTGTACTACACTCTCAAACTTCCAGAAAATAATTCTCCAAGAAATCTCTTCTGAAGGTTGCCTAGGTCACAGGTGGTAGTAACTCTCTACTCTTTGATTCCCACCACACTCTTGCATTGAATCTCAACATATAAGTGCTATAGTCCAGGTGGAGGTGATGAGGTACTTCGTAAGCAGCAAATGATCTTTCTATTTGTGCTAACCAATCTTCTGCTTCATCAGGCTTTCCTAAACTCCTATCAAAGTATCGATTACTTTTGATGAAATATGGTAAGGAACTTCGATAAGGTCGAGGTGGCGGTGGTACCGACAAGGGGATAGTTTGGGATTTAGCTTCCGGTGGTACTGTGCTTCTACTATTGCTTCAAGTGCATTAGCAGCCAGTAGCAACACATTCTGCGCGTGCTGCATGAAGTTATCGATCGATCCTGTTAATTGGTTAATAGTTGCCCAAACATCGCCTTGTTGATTTAGTGGGGTATTGGCTTGTTGATTTGGTAGGGCCGTTGGTTGGCTTGCTTGTGGGTTTTACGGCTTAGCTAGAGGGTTATTGGATGCACGATGTTCTCGTCTCCTACCTCTCCTATTTCGTCTATTAATTAATTTTAATTTTAGACCTCTTAAATCTTTGTAAGGGGAAAAGATTGGAAATACCGAAAATTTACACAGGGAAAATTTTCAAGGTAATTAAATCAAAAATCATTAAACCAAACACAAGAAACTTTTCATTACTTAATCAAAAAGAGGATGATAACCCTTACATAACCTGAGAGGGTTAAAACCAATCTCAGCAAAAGAAAGTACATAGAAATATGAAGTAACAATAAAAAAAATATATTCATTAAAACAGAATATTCATACATCACAGGTAAGGATATGCCTATCCTAATCCTAGGAAAAGGCTATTTGAATCATCGGGAGGCACTTAATTCCTTCTTTATGGTGATGGTGCAGGATTCGTGCTTCGGCTGGTGGAACCCTTGTACCTTTTGACATTTTTTTGCAAATATTGGCTTACTGTCATTCTCTTTCTTTTGTACCTCGATGTAATTTCAGCTTGTGATGGCCATCCATCCTGTTGCGCACGATTTCCATTTCCTTAGGTGAGGTCATTGGTCACTTCCTGATCTCCTTGATTCTCTCCTTTTGGTGCTACTACCGTGGTAGGGGTTCGGGACCTGCTCCTCAAGAATCCACTTGATTCATAGATGTTCCTCTAGCGCTGATTATTTCTCCTTCCTTCTTCTTCAGAGTCGAAGATCATCACTTGCAGTCATCTCCATAGGGACATCTTGGCTTAACCTACGAGGAGGTACTAGGCTGGGAATTAAGGGACTATTCCCCCAAAGAGACGCAGATAGAGTTTCCTCAAGTTCTGGGTCCTCGTCTTGGTCTTCTTCGGGATCTCCTTTGGTTTCTCCATTTCCCTTATTCTCATGGGCGTCTCCCAAAATGAAGTCCTTGTCCGGGATTACATCCAGTTACATTCCAATTGAGTTTGGTGGTTGGGTGCTGCATTTTGACGACATTGGAACAATACGTTTATAAGCGGCATACCAGTAGAAACGTTCTTCTTGCATCAGCTTTCAGCCAGTCGCTGTGTTCTGCTAGCTCATCATGCGTATATATGTAGAGGGGTCCTAACTTGTTCCATGTTCGAAAGTCTAGAATCCTTTGGGGTCCTTAATTCTTTAAGATAAAGGTCATTTCTTGCAGCATAGTTTCCTTGTATAAAGACCATCATCCTCTCAACTACATAAATTACTTCCACATCGCTCCACCTTGTCTCCTAAGGGCATCAAATCTCAGCTCTTCAGGCAGATTTCTCCATAGGGAATATTTTAGACCCTTTTTCCATAGCTTAAACATTTCCCCCGGTTCAAGGCGTTCCTACAAGTGCGAATTCCTCGCATAGGACTCTCAACCTAAGACTATAGTTCATAAAAGTCCCATTTGGGTCTTTAAGGAAATTTCAAGCTCTTTCCTTCACTCCAGGGAGGGTTAACTATCCAATAACAAAAATATGATCAGATCTTAAGCTTAGGTTCTAGCTTCTTATTATCTATCTTAATGTCTATTTCTACTATCTTTTATCCTAAAACTTGTGCTCTGATACCAACTTAAACTGTCACGCCCCGGAGGATACCCTAAACGTGGTAGTCCACCACATATAATATTAAAGCTAATGAATAACAACCTTAGTCATGCAAGAGCTTTGATATCACGTGCAAAGTGTGCTTCCAAGATAGTAAAGACTTAAATGGATATTACGTTTAAGCAGATAATAAAAGCATGCAAGAACTTATAAAGGTGAACATGTAATATTCATTAAGATAAAAGTTTTTTACAATTTCTTAGGAGTGTTCCCCCGTTCCAAAAGACTTGGTCAAACTAAGTCATCTTCAAAACATACATGAATATAACATAAGTCTACTATAGAGATTTCTTAAAAGTCTATATCCAAAACCAAATATATAAACTTATTCCAAAAACTGCTAGTAATTTTGGCTTATACTTGACAAAAGGGGCTCCTTGGTGCCAACCACAAGTAATCAAACTGTAACAAAAAGCTATATGGGTATAAGCAAAACTAGCTTAATGAGAAAACTCCCATCTTCAAAACATTTTCATAAAACATACAAGTATTTTAGACAATCATATGGGAATGCATCAATCATATGAGCAACAAAATACACACGATTAACCAGAAACCATGTTGGTGGTCACCGACTCATACGACCATCAATAGTTGCAGGCTTACCGGCTCCTATTTCCCTGTAGACTTTCCGGCTCCTACTAGCCCATGTAGACTTTCCGACTCCTATTAGACACCACTACGACTCCTTGTTTCCCCACACGAAGAATAGTAGTAAAAAAAAAATGACTCACAATATGTTATGCATGAATTGTTTTTAATATTGGTTTATTCAATTATCGATGAGTTCAAGTAAAAGGTGACTAAAAAAATATTTATCAAACCATTTCAAGAAAACATAAGGTATTCATCAATTCCTCTTTCGATATACTTAGTTTTTATTCAACAACCACATCATTCAATCATGAATCCAAATCACACAAAATTTATTCATTTATCTTTTTCCTTACTCTCTAGTGCTAGTACTTACTAACACATTCAAGAAACGTAATTAGTAAGGGATTAACTCACTCCATGACGATCGCTCCTAATCGAAATAATCTTCGAGAAGGCGATATTGGTTCCTTCTTCACCAAAACAAAATGAAATACCCAAAATGAGTCTTTCATAGAATTTCTACTTTAAAAATTCTAAGTTTATCTTTAATTTGCGGTAATATCGGATTGAAAGAAGTTCTAACTTAAAATGGCCATAACTTGCTCATTTTAACTTGGAATTTCGCATATTATATGTCATTTTCTACCTACTCAAAAGATATATCCATTTCTAAGGTTGCTTTTACTATAAAAGGTCATTTGAGTCTTGGATTAGAAGGGTAGAGATCTAATATGAAAATTCCTTTCTTGAAAAACAATATTTTCTAATCCTTTCTTTACTAAGGCTTGTTTAAGTAAAACTCAAATGTATATTTTTGAAAAAATTCCTTATGTATATAAAAAACTCATAATTTATGCCTGAAGCTATAGATGTTGTTTTATTTAATTTATTTTCTTAAAACAACCTTTTCTAGGGTTTTGAAAAATTTGGATTTGTTAAACTTTACTTTATGTGGGTGAAGTAACTTATAAATTTTTGGATGATCAAGATCTATTATACTATATTTTGATTCTTTAGTTTATCAAAAGCGAGTTGAAAATAATGTTTGGTTTTTGAGGTTATCTACAAAATTTATTTCTTGGAATTGAAAAATAGAGTTTCCAAAAGTTTTCTTTAGTAGTACTTGATGAGTTTATTCTTTGAAAATTTCTTTTTATTTTCATTTTCCTTGTAAGTTGATTTTCTTGATAACTTATTTAGCTTTTGGTTTAGAAAGTTGGTAAAAAAAAATAGTATTAAGTTATTATCGATATATCAAGACTTCTATAATTGAAAAGGAGATATTTTTACTTTTGAAGAAACTTCTTTTATTAATTTTAAGTTTAATGATGAGTTTATATAACCCTTTAAAAGAGATTTATTTGAAAATATTTTTCTAAGTTCTTGGAAAAACGTTGATCAACCATGCATGAATATGATCATGTAGTTTATAAAAGCTAAAAATATCATAAGATAAGATAATAAAGAATATAAGAAATAAATAAGCATAATAAGAATTGTCAAGTATTGGGAGCCTTAGCTTCTTTAAGGCTTTCCGAGACTAAGAATAAACTAGTCCCAAAAGAATGAAAAAAATTGTTTTGACTTGATGAGGAAGTCTAAGACTAGAAAGACTAGTCTTAAAATAACTTGAAAGTAAATAAATTGCAATAACAAATGAGCTTATATGCTCTAAAAGATTTATATAACTACATAGATATCTTTAGTTAGATAAACATAAGAACAACATACAAGAAAATAGATTCATGAACAAGAACAAAGTGTGGACATATTATTGCTTTCTTAACCTCCATGGGTTTAGAAAACACTTACTATGCTTATACTAAGCAAATGAACATACGAAAAACTTAAAGAAGCATTACCTATGAAAGATAAACTAGAGAAAATTTTGAGAGAACTTTTAGAGAGATTTTGAGAGAGTAATTATAGTGTATGAAAGGTGTGAAGGAAATAGAAGGAAGATGTGGTATTTATAGGAAAAAGTAGAGGGAATTTTGTGTTAATTAAATAAATGAAAAATAAAACAAATTGAGGAGAAAGGGAAAGGGGGCCGACGCAAATTAAGTAGGAGAAGAGAAAACATTTATTTTTTTTTTTATTTGTTAATGAAAAGTAAGATATGAGAGATGTGAAGTTGTATTGGAAATGAAAATTGTAAGAAAATAGGTGTATGGTTGTAAGAGTAGGTTGTAAAAAAAGTAGAGATAGATAAATAGTGTAGATTAGCAATGAATAGTGTAGTGTAAAGTAGATATGACAAATAAAGTACATGTAATAAGAAAATACGCGTATAATTACAATATTTGATATTTTTAGTTACCGAAAAATTATATAATTGATATTTTTGAAAACCTTATATCTTTATGAGTCCGACGATATATTTGAAATATTTTTACTATTCCAAGCCTCGGGGCACACTTTTTGAAAAATGTATTCGATCGGGCTCAAAACGAATCGCGGTTTAACTAATATGATATTTTTAAGCTTTCTCAAGTTATCACAAACTATTCTACATACTAATCTCTCACTTACTCGCTTAAAGTTACGAACACGGGATTGCTGGACTTGAATGGTTGCGTCTGACTAGGGTTTTGTTAACTTTAGGATTTCCGATTTACCTTCTAATTAGGGTTTAAGCTTAAACGATCGCAAAACTTTGGGGGTTTACAAGTATTCTGTTTGTTGTGTTGTAGGAACAGATTAATAATCAATCTAAATCTATTCGGCTTAATCAATTTGTTTGCTGGGTGTGTTTGGCTATGACCAGTAAAGATCTAACAGACAGTAATGTTGGTGTGGCAACTTAATGATCCTTGTGTGTCATTGTCCCTAGTAGAGTTGTACTTGGAGATGATTATGGCAAATTTAGGTGATTTAGCAATATGGCCGCAGGTGTTTGGAAAGTACCCATTCACCAATATATGTATATAATTACTTATTTTCAAGAGTTGGTTGATTTCTCAGGGGTCTGAGTTACTCCAAGTTTAAGACTAGGGATTCATAGTTATGAACTGTGTTGTTTTGTTGGTTTAATAAAGAGAATAATCTGATTATGTGCATTAGATTAAGATGCATTTGATATATATATGTTGCGTGTGCATATGCATTTGTTTGGTGGATTGGCATACTAAGCATTCCGCTCATTCCTTTCATTTTTTTGGTACATGTAAAGATGACATAGTATATGATATATCTGGATATGATCTGTACATAGATCAAAGGGATAGCGACAGTGGTCCAAACTACAATGCTGATTAATAGATTTAGATATAGGATTTAGAAAAAAGAATTTTTAGATCTTTTGCAGAATTTGGAATAACGTTAAAGATTTTATATTTTCTGAAAGACTTTGGATTTTTATGATTTTGAATATCTTTTTAGGATCCAAAGGATTATTAGGTAATAAGTGGAGTTAGAATTATCTTAAATTTGGTTGGCCTAGGTTTATACCAGCTTTGTATTTTTATTTATATGTGATACAAGTTTTGAACCTTCTGATGTACCCTCTGTGAGAGTTTATAGAGATTATTTATATGTTTTTATATTGTGAATTAGATTGTTATAGCCTTTGCATGTCCTTTAAAGAGAGAATACGTGACGGGTTGTAATTGCCAACAGGTTAGGGCGTTACAACTTCAAATTGAGTTTCAACTTTTAATAAATATCAAGTTAGAGCTTGAGTTCAATAAAGGATTGTCTCGACTTAGACTATAGTCCTACTTGAGCACTGACAAAGAGGTCTTAGTTTTTTATTCTATTAACTCCTTTTTCTTTCCATTTTTCCCCTAAAATATGGTCTTTCCTTTTTTTTTTAAGTGTATGTGTTGTGTGGGTGGGGGCGGTTGGTGGTGAAAACTAGGAAGTATTTGGAAAACTGGATTACCAAAGTCAGTCTATTGGCAGAAGGCGAATCTGCGTATAGTGTCACATTTGATTGGAATGAAGAAATACGGCTTCCAGGGGCTTTCATTATCAAAAATCGACATCATAGTGAATTTCATCTTAAGACTTACGCTAGAGGATGTACCAGGCCATGGCTGAGTCCATTTTATCTGCAACTCGTGGATTTATCCTTCCAAGTATTATATTACTGATTGTGTCAAGATATAGGCACATAGAGCAAGTAATCATCACAAGGAATGAAGAAAGAAATTATTATGAAAGATTAATAGGATACTATAAAGGGTTAATAAGCAGTATGATGGTATAATATATAATATATCTATATGTGTGTGTGTGTTTTAGATAGCGTTTCTTGATCTCACTCATGTTGAAGAATATTTGATACGTATCCTACCTTACACACACATACACACTATAATATCCCTCAAATATAAATGTTGAAACTCTAATCGCAAATGTACCTTTTGTGTAATAGATTGGGATTCGTTGGAACTCTAAAGTTAGAAGTACTTTGAGCAGAGCAATCTTAGAATAGATGATCTCCTGGGAAGTAATTGACATCAAAAGACAAAACCGTGTGATGTGTGGTCAAAGCAGACAACACCTCGATAGACATAGAACTGACGATGCCGTCAGTTCTATAAATGAGGGAGTATGTAATACTCTTTAAATATAGGTGGTAGAGCTCCAATCATAAAAGCACATTTTGGTATAATGGTTTAGAATTCGTCGAAACTTTAAAAATTAAGCATGCTTTGGGCAGAATAATTTCAAGATGGGTGACCTCCTAGGAAGTAGCTAGCACTAAAGGATAAAACCGTGCAACGTATAACCAAAACGGATAATACCTCAATGAGAGGTACTTTTTGGTGTAATGATTTGGGGTTCATCGAAACCTTAAAGTTCAACGTGCTCTAAGTAGAGTAATCTTAGGATAGGTGACCTCCTAGGAAGTAGCTGGCACCAAAGGATAAAACTATGTGACGTGTAACCAAAAGAAATAATACTTCGATGGGCGGAGTTCTTGGACGTTACATATATATTTTTTGTATATATGTCAACACGTTACTAGAGGAAGCATGAATGAGGACATGATTCGGTAACATTAAAACTTTTATAGGCTTTTAATTATGTGTTAGTTAGCATAATGACGTAGTACAACTTACTAACAAAAAAAATAAATATCAAATACATTAAATCTTGGACTGCATTTTCATTCGTACTTTTTTCGCAACCATCATGATTTTATTTCCTGCCAACGTCATGGCATTGTTGGTGTATTGAGAAAAAACAACCATTTTGAACCTATTAGACCATCTTTATCAATAAGATGTTTAAAGAAACTACTTAACATGACATGTCAGTTTTTTAAGTAACTCTCTACTTTATCCATGAGTTACTTAAGCAAAGTTTCTTCATAAAATTTTAATACTTTTTTGCAGATCTCATGTTCTATTGTCATTTTGGGATTAAAAAATATTTCCCTCATTATGTTAAATAAATATGGAAATAAATTTAAAATATATTAAAATTACAATTATTTTATTTTCATGTAGTAACTAATGATTTTAAATTTATTTATTAAAAAAATAGAAGTATCAAAATATAAATTATTTTAAGATAAATTAGAAACACGATAATTTAACTTAAAATCAATCAAGTAACATACAATTTAAAATAGTACAAAATCAACATTTGGGGGAGAAAAAAAAATGGAAAACCAACGTACAATTTAAAATAGTTAACTATAACAATTAAACGTCATCTAGTGGGTCCAAATTGCTCCCATATATGTTCAATCAAGTTGGTTTGCAATTGTTGATGTTTAATCCTATCATGGAGTCGAATATTGTTTTCGATATACATCACATATTCCTCAATATGATTGAGAAATATGATGTGTTGTTTCACTATTGTCTTCTAATTCATAATCTTGTACTTGAAAGTTCAAATTGTAGCTGTTTCGTTCATCTTCGATAATCATATTATGTAAAATTATGTATAGTCTCATAATTTGCCCTAAAACCTCTTGATCCCTAAAATGCAAAGGTCCACAAACTATAATAAAACGAGATTGTAGCACTCTAAATGCCCATTCAGCATATTTTCCACATCCTTCTTGGTGCTTAGCAAATAACTACTCATTTGGACTACGTAGATATGAAATAGATTTGACAAATATTAACCATTCTAGATGTATGCTATTGGTGAGATGATATCCCGTGTCATAGTTTTACCATTCACGGTGTATTGTGTCATTGGAGGGCGTCCTTCTAGGACATCATCAAATAAAGGTGATCACTCCAGTACATTAATATCATTATTTTAACCTGAGATGCCAAAAGATGCATGCCATATCCAAGTGTCATATGAAGCGATAGCTTCAAGCATGATTGTTGGAGACCCATGATGTCCTCTAGTATACATGCCTTGCCATGCAATTAAGTAATTTTTCCACTCCCAATTCATACAATCAATGCTTTCTAACATATCAGTAAATCCACGTTGCCCAACCACATTAAGTAAGCGTTCAATATCAACTTGATTTGGCCTACGTAAATACTCATAAGCAAACCAAGTGATGACCCTTTGGATGAATTTTTAACACATTGTATGATTGTGCCTTTAGCCATTTGTAGGTAGTCGTTTAAAGCATCACCCATTACTCCATATGCTAACATTCCAATAGCTGTAGTACACTTCTATTGTCGTGAAGCACTAGGTTTGCCAGCAACGTCTCTCCTTTATGTAAAATAGGATGAGTAATCCTGTAGTGCTTATACAATGCGAAGGAACACACTTTTTCTCATTTGGATTCTACACCGAAATGCTCACCGATGTACATTAGGTTATCCGAAAAGTAGTCATTATAAAGACGATTGTGGCCTTTTAGACGACCTTTATTTATATACTCTCTCTTACGTCTTTTAGTAGATGTGGAACTATCACATATTTCTGAGATCACTTGATATAAACGAGCAATTAACTCAGATCGCAAACTGCTCATCTCTGACAAAATAAATTCATCAATTGCTTTGTTATAACCATTACTTGCTTAGAATTAAAGCTGCTTAAGCTACATGAGCTGAGCTATTAGTAAATATTATGTTTTGATAAGATGAAGCATATAATAGTATACACTTAGAAGTAGGAAAATTGAAGAGTGCATTTTATGAAGACATACTTAATTGCCATTTATAAAGCTTCAAGTTCAACTTCAACAGCTAGTTTTACAATGGCTAGTTTACTATGAAATAATTAAAAAAAATAGAAAAATAATTAAAATGATAGTTTAAGGCCCTAAATGATGTTTTTTTTTCTCTTAATTATGAGGTAAACTTAATAACTATTGTAGATCTCTAAACGAGCTTTGTCTGAACATATTATAATAAGGATTCTAAGTTATATTCCGAAAGTTATGACTGATTAAAGTTTCGATAAACATAACCCAAAATGATCGCAATTTTGGGTCGCGACCATAGTCGAGGCCTTGACTTAGACCTAAACCTAGGCCTCGATCGAGTTTGTGGCCACAATTTGGGGTCGCGGCCACAATCGATGTCTCGACCTAAGCTTTGACCAAATCTGTAGCCGCAATTTTGGGTTACATTTTTCGAAACTAATGATTCCTTCTTGTTTTAATCATCTCTCTACACATCTCTTCTATCTATTCCTTCTGTACATCATCCATTGATGATGAATTGGTCATCATTATTGATTTCTCTAATTCGATTTTTTTCGATGTTCTTTGTCTTGTTTACGAAATTTCTTCTCCTTTGTCATTTTAATTTCTTTATCTTTCAATTTATTGATTTTACGTAGCAACTCCACCTTATCATGATCTACTGTGCTCAAGTCTTGTATCTCATGAATGAATTCATCCACTTTCTCACTACCTTCAGCCTTTTCTCTTTGTTCACTTGCCTCATTATTTGTTGATATATCATTGTTTGATGATGCGCTAGTATATACTTCAGAGCTTTTGACTTTGGAGAGTTTACTTGTATTTTTTCGGCATTTCTGAATCCAAATCTCCATTTGGATTCATTACACAATATGACCTAACTATACTCGATAGGGCATAATTTATTTTCATTTTCTCTAAATAAATCATGAGCAACTTTTATATAATCATGCTCACTTTTTCTACTTTATCCACACTGTTTTATTTGATCATAATAAGCTTTAAATTTCATGACATCTTTTGAGATTATTGACCATCAAGTTTTACATTGTCGCCATGTTCATCTCAATCGATTTTTCTCCCTCTCATGCGATTATCCCTTCTCAAATTCTTCATGGACTCATTGCTAAAATGTATATAATGGTTGATTGCTCCCAACAATTGGATCTTTACTAAACCTCAACCATACATAAATTAAAAACTTATCATCATTTTGCTCCAATTTTTTCCAACGAGCTTGATTACCCTTGTTTTCATTATCATCCTTATCTTCTAATATATATATACATATATATATATATATATATTGTGTAGAATGTTGTGGGTATTGTGAGATTGTACTAATTGGTGTTTATGGCTATTGATCTAAATTTGGTTGCGGTAGAGAATTTCCCATCAGATTGAAAGTTGAAAAATTTCAAGTGAAAACTGAGGAATATATTGAAAATATGGTGTTGTCATGCTTCTTAGATTATGATTAAAATTTTATGGGCTTTGGCTCATAATTGGAAAATTTGGAGGAAATTGCAAATTAGGGACACCTTGGAAAAATGCATCAAATGGAAGATATGATCCAGTTTGTGAAATATGGGGCATTTGAAAATTCTATGAGTTTGGTGAATCATCATGTGGCAAATTTTGAGAATTATAAGCATAAGTTGAGAATAGAGAGAGATTTTTTAAGCGATAAGAAATTGTGGTGAATTTTAAGAGTAAATAATTTGTAAATTTTTATATATTTATAGATGTAGAAATTAAAAAAAATTACAAAACGACCATAATTTTTTATTATTAAAAAAAATTACAAAACAACCATAATTTTTTATTCTTGCTACAATTGTCATTTTTTAATCAACTAGCTTTGAATGCATTTTATGGGTCTCATATTTTGACAAGTCTTAAAAAATTAAACAAAAATGATTTGCTCCACAAAGCAACGATGCTTCATCAAGCACCTCATTTTATCAGTTAAACAACGTTGTTTTTCTTGGAGAATGAGCTAAGGAATGCCAATAAAGATGGTCTTAGTTATAAATATCATAATTTATTCTATATCTATTGATATGGTTTAATCTATTTAATTTAGATAATTTTAGTATCATAGTAAAGCCTTAAATTTGAATTCATTAAAGTAATTTTATCTATATATTTAAGTTGTTCACTTGATCAAACTCCATCAAAGTTTGTTATATTTATCAACTAATAAAAATAATAGTCTACACCATTTTTAGTATTTATAATCTTAAATTTTTAGATAAAATGATTGTGTGTTAACCTTTATAAAATTGATGAGCCAATTATTTATCGTGCTATTATAGATTTAACCAAATAAATTTTCATTAAGTAAAAAATCTCTAGTTTCATGAAATAAGATGATTTTCCAACATGCTTGCCAATGTAAGATTTGAATTTGGTGCACATATTTTCATAAAAGTATCTTCTAAGTCAAACACCTCCACCTTTAGTGAAATACAGAAAAGCAGAATTGGTTAACTTGAGAGGAAATGGAACAGGAGAGCACCAGGAGTGGGATCGTATATATGATTATGCTTACTACAATGATTTGAGAAATCCTGATGAAGGTCCAAAATATGCACGCCCTGTTCTAGGTGGCTCTTAGGAGTTTCCTTATCCTCGCCATGGAAGGACTGGTCGGCCACCAACTAAAACAGGTTACAGGCTAATGCTAGCGGATGCATTTAGACCTCTTGCTATTTCATCATTCACTAATGAGATAATGATTCTACAAATTAGATGAAACACCACATTTAACATTAGTCAATTCACCAACATAAGCCAAGCAAGTTAGATATGCTTAACTTCACTTTAATTGAAGATTAACTATGAATTTCTTCTACCGTTTTCACTTTTTTCCATTGGTAGATCCCAAAAGTGAGAGCAGATTACCTGTGCTTGAGAGCGTATCAATCTATGTTCCTAGAGATGAACGATTCGGGCACTTGAAATTGTCCGACTTCCTTGGTTATGGGCTTAAATCAATAGCTCCATTCATTGAGCCTGAGCTCGAGTCCATCTTTGATAAGACTCCAAAAGAGTTTGATAGCTTCCAGGACATGCTTGGTCTCTATGAGGGAGGTGTTAAATTGCCCGAAGGCCTGCTTGAAAATGTTAGAAGAAATATTCCCCTAGAATTGCTTAAGTAGATACTTCCTACTGATGGGGAAGGGCTCCTTAAATTTCCCATGCCCGGAGTTCTCAAAGGTAACATGATCAAATATGAGAATATTTGGTTTGTGGAATCATAACTTTATTATGCATAATCTAATCAAGTTTCTTACTCCTCCTTCAAGCAGAAGACAAGTTTGCATGGAGGACAGACAAAGAATTTGCCGAAGAGATGCTAGCAGGAGTTAATCCTCTCATCATTCGTCGTCTTTAAGTAATATTTAACTTGAATTTGTCTTTTCTTGTCTACATATTTAAATGTTTACAAATCGTAGTGACGATTTTCTAAATTAATGATAGTTATATATATTGGTATGAAAAATTAACTTAATATTTTATTAGAGGAAAAATTTCTACAATATGGAGTAGAAGTACACTATTTTGAAAATTTGAATCCCTACAATATTGTAATATTTTTTATCTGCACATTGAAGATACTATGGAGAGCAAAAAACACCACATAGCCTATTTGTTGATTGAAATCCAGTTCTATACTAAAATGCGGGAATTCCCGCCCACAAGCATGCTAGACCCCATATTGTATGGCAACCAAACTAGTTCAATAACAAAGAGCACATTGAGAATCGGTTGAATGGTTTGACCATATGAGGTATTCTTCTTGCTTTTATAGTTTATACAATTAGAACATTTTCAGTTTTTAGTACCTCTCAAATAGAACGTGATGAAACTCTTAAACCATCTAAACACCTTTTGGTTTAACAAACTATAATTCATCATAACTTCAATTTTAAACATGCTTAATGGAAAGTAATCCAAGTTGGTGATATAGGAAAGTAGTTGCACCAAAGGTAAAACCATAAAGCACATCATGGTAAATCAGACAATGCCTCCAAATGCAATGCTCACCAAATGTTATGGTTTCTTTATTAAAAAATGTTATTATTTAAACTATTAACATTTGGATGCAGGCAATTAGAAATAATAGATTGTTCATATTAGATCATCATGACTCACTGATGCCATACATAACGTGGATAAACACGACATCTACAAAGATGTATGCTACTAGGACGTTACTCTTCGTAAAAGACGATGGTACATTGATGCATCTTGCAATAGAGCTAAGTTTGTCGCACCCAGGTGGAGATCAGTTTGGCAAAATCAGCAAAGTCTACACTCCTGCAGACCAAGGTGTTGAAGATTCCATTTGGCAACTAGCTAAGGCTTATGCAGCTATGATAGATTCTGGCTATCATGAGCTTATTAGCCATTGGTATGTATCCATCAAAGTCTTTCCGCTGATTTCTTTATCACGTTTACTTTCATTAAAACTTTGGACAAATTGCAAATATACCTCCAAAACTATCATTTAGGTGTAATGCCCCATGTAAACTTCTAGAAGTAACTTTGTCTTTCCATAGTTTTTGGATATATACACTTGTATTTATGGATCTTTACCCATGGTTTTGGAAACTTTAACACCCAATAAGAAGGTGTGTGCATATTTTTTCAAGACTTATGGGAGGGTTAAGGAATTTTTAGGAACTAGAGGGTTCAATAGTTTTTTGAGATGTTTTTGTCATTATCTCTAAGATTAAAGAAATTTACAAGACATTTTCCATGAAACAAACAACCAGTGTTCTTGACAATCTACGTAATTTCAATTGCAGGTTATATACTCGTGCAATGATTGATTCTTTTGTAATTACAACAAATAGGCAATTGAGTGTGATTCACCCCATTTACAAACTTTGCATCCTCATCTCCATTACACGATGGATATTAATGCAATTGGCAGACAAATCCTACTTAATGGTGGTGGGATTTTGGAAGAAACTCTTTTCCTAGGAAAATATTTGATAATTGTCATCCATAATTTACAAGAATTGGGTGTTCATAGAGCAAACGCTTCCAGTTGATCTCATCAAGAGGTACTAAAAATAGATTTTATGTAGGACTTCCAGTTGAATTACTATTGGTTAAAGAAGGACTTCTACACCATTAACAAGTATGTGTTTAGACACTAGTGACATTAACATATTACATAATACTAGCGAAAGCGAAGATAATTGGACACATTTAATTTTATGTAGGAAAACCAAAACAAAAGAAAAAATTACTAAGAAAACATATCCACTATAGGATAGCAGGAATAGTACAAGAGTTCTTATGTAACCTTATCGAGTCCTAAGATTTCTCAGTTCTCACAGTCTCTCAATACACTTAATGGCATATTCATAGAGTTAGGGAGACTCAAAACCTAATAGACAATATAAGAAATAACTACTAAGAAAAGACAAAAAAAGTAACTAACCAAGAAACCTATGCAGTTGACTACCCATCACTAGTCTACTATTTCCCATGATAATCATCTAGCAGGGCTTAGACAGATGGCAAGCCTACTTTGCCCCATGTTTCATCTTTGCTATTGCCTTTTACCTATGTACACAAAATGGAGTTCCATAAAAATATCAAAACACATTCTTAGTATGCTTTATATTTGTCATTGTGACACAACCATGATATATATGAACTCTTCATGTCTGCCTTAGCTTAACAGGGTTTGAGTTTGCTGCATTGGTTTAATCTTTTTTAATTTCAATAGAGGGATGGCAGTTGAAGATCCTGATGCCCCGCATGGGCCGTCTATTGATTGAAGATTATCCCTATGCTGTTGATGGCCTTGAGATTTGGGTAAAAATTAAGACATGGGCAAAAGATTATTGCTCCCATTACTACATGAACCATGATTCAGGAAGACAAGGAACTGCAATCCTGGTGGAGTGAAGTAAAACAGGAAGATCACAAGGATAAAAAAGATGAACCATGGTGGCTAAAGATGCAAAAACTTAAAGAACTGTAGAATCATGCACAACTATAATATAGTTTGTCAGTTGTCCATGCTGCTACAAATTTTGGGCAATGTTCCTACCAAGGCTATCTTCCTAACCGTCCGACACTTAGTCGTCAGTTTATGCCTGAAGAAGGAAATCCTGAGTATGAGGAACTCAAGTTTGATCCTAAAAAAGTTTTCCTAAAAACAATCATAGCACAACTTCAAACTCTGATAGGTATTTCACTATGTCAAGACATTCTACCGATGAAGTATATCTTGGGCAGAGAGAAAGTTCTGAATGGACAACTGATATTGAACCATTACAAGCATTTAAGAGATTTGGAACAAAGCTAGCAAATGTTGGGGAAAGGATAATGCAAATGAATGAGGATCCTAGATGGAGAAATAGGGTTGGACAGGTCAAGATACCTTACACTCTTTATCCAACTAGTGGAGAAGGGATGATTGGAAAAGGAATACCTAATAGTATTACTACATAAATCCATTCGCTTGTGGTTGCATTAAGAGTGATGTATCCTAGCTCTTTCTTTGTTTGTGGACTCTCGAGTGTGTTTGTTTCAAGGAATAAGACTTTTAGATTTCTTTATTCAATATTTATCGGAATAAAAACTTTGTAATTTTTAATATAGTTGCAATAACCTCAATAAGTAAAGATCATGAAGTTAGATTGAAGAAAATGAGCAATATCAGTTGAGCACATGCGATAATAAATGTTGGAGTGCTCCAACATTTTGACAGCTAAATATTAAGTTGTCCATTATAAGAAGAATTTTATCCTCAATTTATCCATTTAGACATAGGAACCTAAAGTAGCAGGTCATATGCATTGATAGAAAGTGTAACCACAAATCTAACCACTGAGTTGTTTCTCCTCATGGAAACACATACGTTTCTCCTCATGGAAATACATACATTCCCTTGTCTTTCATTAGTTGATCTTTTTCTACCACAAGGGGAGGACTCGTCCATATCCAGCAGCCCCTGCCAAATAATTGGAAGAGCAAAAGACAAATTACCATAATATTCTAATGTCTTGGACCGACATATGGATTGAATTTCATTAGATGAGGGAAATTTACAGTATCTTGGTTTAAGATATCTAGTTGTGATTTATGATAGAATAATGTATTTTTTTCATCCTTAGGTATGTATTATCTTAGTTAGTGAGTGTAATCAAGCCTATATAAGGAGCTGTGTGTTGTTCCTTTTTTTATTTTTTTATATTCTTTTTTTCCACTGAATGGTTTTGCGAATTTTTTTTATATTTTTTTTCATTTTCATATAATAAATTAAACATTTTATATAAAACTAAGTACACGAATATGGATACATAAGAGGCTTTTCTATTTGGCATCTTAACAGGTGCCTTAGATCAAACAACAAACAATACAAATCTTGTTTTGATGAGGTTTAAATTAGGCCACCCTCAGGTTTATATCGTTGTTAATGGTTCAAGTTCTAGGGTACCACTACCACCTCTGTCCTGCTGGAATAATTTGGCATAATCAAAAGACAACTTATGATGGTACACGAGTGGTTTAAGCATGAAACACGGCTTCCAAGCAAGGTATATTGCTTGAGCAGTATTAAACATGGCACTATGCAAGTCACTAAATTACCCCTTGTACACGTACTACGAATGAGTGTATCCTTTTTTTGTTGCAGCATACTTCACAGATTTAGAAAGCCTTTCTCCTTTAAGCAGTCCAGAGTGTCCCTGAAAGTCACCTCCAAAGGAGTGAAGTTGATGCCTAAACTATTAATTTTCTCCTTGGACACTTTGTATGTTGGGGTGGAAGGCTTTTTATCCTCACATCTGCTATGGATTATAAGAGACAAGTATTATGCCTCTGCATATTAAGAAGCTTGAGAACTTAGTTTGAACTAAGAGCAATTGGACCAAAAAATCTTACTCTTCTGGAAGGGGAAGATCAGGATAAAGCCTTCGTAAAATCACCAAGGTCTTGGAATGGTGCAAAACTTCTGCAACTAGGCAGTACCTGCCCTTTGCTGAAGGTGATTCCAAAGCTTTAATATGTGCCTCTGCCACATCTCTAACATCCACATATCTGTGAGAGGCATTGGGGAAGGTTCGACCACCTGCAATCAGCAGGTGACAGAATTAAGTTTCGCCTTTTGTAAAGGTATTAAGTGAAAGTAACTTAAGGTTTATTCATTGAAAGAAAATAACAGACTGCTAGTAGTAAAGTCGAAAGAGAAATGGGCTGATCAGATTCGGACCCAAGATCCCTTGGTACAGATTGAGGAACTTCAACTATGGTACAGTAGTTTGAGCCAATAGTAGATAGTGCTCTCCAGTAAATTATAATTTTTAGTGAATTAGTCTATTTGAATGCATTTCTAAATGGATTAATCATGACTCCAACTTTGTTGGAAAATTCACAACATTCTCAAGAACTTGAAGAAGTTCCTGGAATTTAAAGTCAGTATAGCAGAAATAGGAGTTCATTGGCTTAGTTTGGCTAATTTCTCTGAGGACTAAGTATTCCATGAAATCAACAGCAACTTTATCAACACACAACTGCAAGATTGGAGAAAAGGGAATGTAATGGATTGAGTTGGCTACACAAGCTGCTTAAGGACAAGGAAAGGGGAAAAATTACTCTGATTGATTTATGCGAACTTAGCTGCAGTTCTGTACCTGTTATGAGATTCAAAAACATTTCTGCACTGAGAGCCATTACAGGCTGTAAGAGGGGGCCGAGTACCAATCCAGGATGAAGAGTTACCAAGTCAATACCATTTTCTTTTGCAAACTTGTATGCAGCTTCCTCTGCTAAGGTTTTCGAAAGAACATACCATAGCTGAATCAAAAGGAACAAGAAAAGAAAAGAGTGTAAATGAATGATCTGAACTAGTGCACTAGATGTTTGTTGGGGTACCCACAACTTTTATTAAAAAGTTAGTGCAAAACAATAGATTTTATTAGAAGACTTAAAAGAACCTTTGATTCCTCGGCAAAAACCGGATCTGAAAACCAAGTCTCATCAACAACTACACCGGAGGTCAATGGCTTTCCATTGTATGCAACAGAAACTATGGAAGAGGTTATGACCACCTTCTTTATTGTAGAAACCTTTGCACAGGAGGCCAGAACATTAAGAGTTCCCTTAACCGCAGGATCAAGTAGCTCTACCTGCAATATATCAAAAGAATTAATGTTATGTTTGATACTTGAATTTTCTCCAAATGTATAATTAATATCTTGTACTTTAAAAATAGTCAATTTATTACTGAATTAAAATTTTCATCTTCATAAATACTACCTCAGTCAGCAGTTAACTCTGATTGCTAATTTGACACTACGAGCGAATGGAGAATTGGCATATATTAAGTAGCCAGGAAAAAAAAATATATTCAACAACTAAACTGGTGCATCTGCACACACATTAAAATCACTGAGAGTTAGTCTGGTTACTTGATTGTCCAATTTGACGATATGTGTGTTAATCTGTTTATTTAATTGTCTAATTATATAGTTTTTCTATTAATTATTTGACAGGTGTTACTTTTCTGTTTATTGGAAGTACCAATTCAGCAACCTGAGTCAGCTTTGTTAGTTGAAGCAGTATCAATAAACATGAAAATTTAGAGTGGTAAATTGACTACTCCAATGTTGCGGTGGTAAATCACACATTAAGAAAAATTTCAAGTGCCAAATACGAAATTAATCCTACATGAAATCCTGAAAATTCAATGTGTTTGATTACTAAACCTTCTTTCTGACATTTTAATTTTTAACAGTTATTATGTATTATATTTCAAGGAAAATATGCACCAGATTCGGAAGATTAAGAGAAGAACCTTGGGATCTTGAGGAGTTAAAAGTACAGGGGATGCTGTATGGAAGACACCTTCGCATCCATGGACAACAGAATCAAATGATCCCTCTTCCATCAAATTTGCTTTAAACAACTGAAGTTCTCCTTTGCTCCATCCAGAGCAACCAAATGTTTGGTTTTATGAGGATCATCTAGTTAAAAAATAGGGGTAAAAAGAAAAAAGAGATGATAAATTCCTTAGCAAGAATCCAATTGAAATATTCTTCGTCAATAGTCATAACTACTAAATTTAATTCATCTATCTGATTGTAACAACGTCTCTCTGACAGTGATGCTATGATATTTCATAACAGCAAACTACCGTGACAATGTCTATACAATCGAAAAGTTATATAACAATACGTGTACATATTTGAAAAACAATTGGTTATCGTTTCGAAGTTGGATATTCAGATATCAAATACATATCATAGACACGGAAAAAAAAAAAAAAAAACATGAAAAAGTGAAGACAGGGAAATGAACTACTGACTTGGATCACGAACCGTGGCTTTGACAGTATACCCATGATGTAATAGCAGCTTGACTAACCAAGATGCAACGTAGCCTGATGCTCCTGTTACACACACCACTTTCTTCCTTTCCATGTCCATATCTCTTTTTTATTTCTTTTATCTTCTAAATCCTGGCTAAGGGAAGGGACACGGTGTTTAAGTAGTGGACCCATGTCTTCATAGGAGACTAATCATCAAAACATCATAAATTAAATTCTAGACAACTAGTTATATTTAGTAGAAAAGTTGAAAGAAGTACATAATATTGAATGTTTAGACTATTCTCTATTTAAATTGAAATTATTAATTATCACTTCACAATATGTAACGTGTTGTTAATAATAATAAATGTGATAAATACAATTCAAAATCATGTCTCATATTTTATGTGGAGTTTTACTAAAAGAAGAATGTCACACCTAAACAATATAAGATTTGGATTTCTTTTGTAAAGTTTGCTTTTTTACATTGTTACTCTAATCCCACATTGCTAATATTTCAACTCAATAGGGATGTGTTTGTGAATAAATAATTGCACATTTTTATAGTGTTAAATTAATATGAGCTAAAAATTAATACATCCTTAGATCCATTTTATATTTGAAGTTTAAAATTTTATTTTAATTTAAGAATTTTTCTTTCTTTAATTTTTTTTAAGAGGGTGGGTCATACTTGTCTTGACTCATCCTAGACCTGGTGGGTCTACGAGCTAGGTCTTGACTGTCCCGGCATGTGGAGATATTTATTTATATAAGTAATATATAGCACTAATTAAATTTTTCCTACCAGGAATGAAGTTTGTTGCTATAAATTCTAAGAAGTTTGTTATTTTAATTTCTTAATTATTAGTGATGGATAGTAACTGAAATCCTACAATGTTTACTGGAGAAAGTGTAAGTTTTCATAACTATTTATACTACCTTACTCAGATTGTTTACTTAATTATATTTCATAATGTGGAAGAAGCAGCTTATTAATACAAGATATTGTTAGGGAAATTAGTAAAAATTCAATGATGTTGCATTTTCTACATCTACAAACAGATCAAACTTGTTATTTAAGGTAGTAAATATATCCACAAAAAGTTTGATGGGATACTAAATTGATCACTTTAAAGTTTAGATAGAAAATTAAATTTTCATGTAAAGTTTAAGAACCAAATTTAATATTTAACCTAATATTATAATATATATATATATATATATGCTATTGATTGTCATGTAATAACATTATAATATTTAAACGGTTGTGATTTTTTATGTTATGAGAACAGAAACCATATGTTATGAGTTGCATCATTTATATTTAGTTATGAAAAAATTTCTAACTTTTCTATAAATTTTATTTCGTAAACAAATAACAAATTTTTGAGTAATGAAAATTACGAAGAATATGAAAAATCAATATCGACGAAAAACAAATAGTGTGTGGCTTTCCATACAACAAAAAAGATATGAAATAATCTTTTTTCTTTTCGTCATTTTCAGTATAGTAATTTTCATTTGAAGAAATATTTTTCCCCATCTTTTAAAAGCATATATCATTATATCAAATATATTACCCATCATGGCCGCCCTACGACTCTCTCAACCAAATAATTGGAACTCACGAAATGCTAAATTAATGGTTTTGCGTTTTCGAAAGAGACAAAGCCGTCCATGTATTAAAAACTACGACAAGATTACAATGATAAATTATATAATGTAAATAATTAATGAATCCCAATACAAGGACCTAACACAATGTGTAAACCTAGAAAATTGGTCTAGAATGTAATCTCCAATGATAAAAGCTTCATATCAGCAAGAAAGGGAGCTTTGGTAAACAGAGGAAGAAATGTGAAGTCAGATGTTGTAACTAACTTACTGAAAAGATGAGAGTTTATAATATATATACAATTACAAGATTACAAGCATGTGGAAGACATGTGTACACTAAAGCTATATTAACTTATATGATAATATAATTTAACACCCCCTCAAGTTGGAGACTCTAGGAGACCCAACTTGGACCAAACATGAAGTAGCTGAGATTCAAAAAAAGCTTTCATCATGGTGTCAGCTAACTTATCAACCGAAGAAACATGGGAGAGTTGAATAAAACCAGATTGCATAAGATGCCAGGCAGAGTGAACATCAATCTCAATATGCTTTGTACGACTATGATAACTTAGATTTTAGCAATAAGACGAGTAGATTTGTTATCAACATAAAGCATACTAGGAAGATGTGATTGCAAACCCAAGTCGCGTAAGATAAAAGATAACCAAAGCAATTCTTTAATAGTAAATGCAATGTTGCGTTATTTCGCTTCAGTTGATGAAGTGGAAACTATTTCTTGTTTTTTAGTCTTCCAAGAAACAAGTGATGATCCAAGAAAGATACAATAACTAGACAAAGATGAGAGAATTATTGGAAGAGTTACATAAACTAGAACCAATCATCCCTTTTGAGTACTTAAGTAAATGAATTGCTGCTTGAAGATGTAGAGTTCTTGGATGAGTCACAAATTGGCTAAGTTGTTGGACTGAAAAAGAAATATCAGGACAGGTAATTGAAAGACATAATAATCAGTCAACTACATGTCTATTCATGGATGGATCAGAAATAAGATTGCCTATGATGTTGTCTAAACGTAATGCAAAGGAAGAGGTGTCGAGATTGGTTTGGCTCCAAGAAGACCTGCATCTGCTAAAATATTCATAAAAAATCTCCTCTAATGCAAAGAAATTCCTTCGGTACTACAACATAATTCTATTCCAAAGAAATATTTAGCATCATTAAGATTTTTAATAGTAGACTTCTTGGCCAAAGCTCATTTAACATAGGCAATATCTGATAAATCATTCCCTACCAACAAAACATCATCTACATAAACCAGAATAGCTAAAAAACCATGGGAGGTATGCCTAGCAAAAAGGGAATAATCCATTGTGGATTGAGAAAAACCTAATGATCAAATGAATTTTGTAAATTCTTTATTCCATTGATGAGATGCTTGTTTCAAACCATATAAAGAGCAAATTAACAACATATTTGGCATGGTTTAACTCTTGCATATCCCTTTGGAGGTTGCATATAAATTTCTTCCTCAAGAAATCCATGTAAAAAGGTATTATTAACATTAAGTTGACATATATACCAGCCTTTGACAACAGCAATAGAAAACAAAACTTTAACATTAGTAAGTTTTGCAACAAGGGAAAAAGTATGAAAATAATCTACCCCCTTAACTTGTGTATACCCTTTTGCAACTATATGAGCCTTGTAATGATCTATTGATCCACTAGGTTTTCTTTTAATTTTGTATACCTACTTTGGGCCGATGGCCTGCTTTCTTTGAGGTAAAGACATTAGCTTCCAAGTATGATTAGTTTTTAAAGCGTCAAGCTTTTGTTTCATTGCCTCTACCCATTGAGGATCTAATTTAGCTTTATTATAACTGAGACGAGGTAGGTTCTTTAATAGTAATGATAAGTGATTTTTTATGATCTTATTTTGTAAAAAATTCATTTTAAGGCTTAAAGAGCTCATTTGGAAGATTTCATGATGATCTAAGAGAGATCAAAGTAAATTAAACAAATTTGGATCAAGTTTGGCAAGAGGAATAATGCTCTTCTCTCATCCCCACCTTTAGCATGGCTATGCTGAACGCTAGGGATGAGATCAGTAGCGCAAGAGGTGATTAATTTTTCAGCCTCACCTCTAGTACCACCAAGGAAGACGCCAAGGATGAAAACAGCAAGCATCAGAAGCGAATTTTGAAGGTTTTGACTTCATCCCTGCCTCGATTCTGGCCATGTTGACACCCATGCTAACCTAGGTTCATGAGAAAACTATAAATAGTGCCATGTTTTCTTATTTTAGGAGTTTTAGATCATTTCTCTAAGCCTTAGGAGAGAAAACACGAAGGAAAACACGAAGAAATTGCTGGAGCATCAATTGAAGATCTCAAGACATCAACTAGAGTTTATTCTTTCTATCATGATTCTTTCTATATCCTCCAGATCTATTGTTTTTATTGTAAATCTTATGGAGGAGTATATTCTTATACTCTTCATCTTGTGAAAACCTAACCATATGATTTGAATCGATTTTTAGTTAATGAATGTTCATGTCTTTGTATCTATTTATGTGATTTAATTATCATGTGATTAATTTATGCACAAATTAAGTGCATGATTGATTCTTATTGGATTGAAAGAGGTTTCTTTCAATTAGATAGATCTTTATGAATAGAGAAATTGTATATTTCACCTAGAGGTAGGGAAATTACAATTTTTTACTATAAGGATTTAAGTCTTGTTCAAAGGATCATGTTTTTTTCATGTAATCTTATGTGATGATTAGTGAGGAAGAGCTCTCCACTATCTCATATAGGGCAAGGAATTAATTAACTCGAAAGAGTAATTGAATTAATTATTGAGATCCAGCAGTGCAAGGCATGAATGATTCATTAATCAATCCATTATCATAAGAATTTGAAGGTTTAGGATGGATCAAGGTAGAGAGTATGTCTTATGATTGAATTCATCTTTGAAAGCATACTTAGTTGATCTTAGGGCCTACTTTATCTTTTGTTTAGTAGTTTACTGGTAGATGTCACTTCAAAACATAGGCTAAATAGTAGACAATTGGTAATACTAGTACTTGTTTTCAAAATCCCTGAGACGATACCCTTAAATCTATGCTATATTGAATAGGTATGCTTGCCTAATTCAGATCGTAGGTTTCATCGGGTTTATAAATTCTAGAAATTGATATGATCAGTAAACACACATCAAGTAAACACATTATCAAGAAATGCAACATGATCAGAAGGGTAATGTGTAAAGGAAGAAGAATTGAAAAGTGGATACAAAGAGGAGATGATTTGGAATGTTGTATGTTGCTCATTAAAACGTGTTAATACATGCATTGAATGTATATAATCTTTAAGCCACAATGGTGTTGATCTAATGCGAGCAGAGTGTCTTTGAGCATAAGAAGTATGTTAACTTGTAGGTAAGTCAATAGGAATAGAAATAGAAGTATGTGTATTCATAGAATTCATATCAAACAAATCTTGATGTGAATCTTGAATTTTTGGAATATCATATACATTTGGAAATAATTGTGAAGAGTTAATAACATGGAGCTGTGTGTTATGAGGAGTAGTACGAAAAGGAAAAATTGATTCATAGAAGATGACATCTCGATTGACAAACACTTAATGAAACTATCAATCATACAACTTGTAATCTTTTTTGTCCGAGAGGATACCCTATAAACACACGTCGTCTTTCCCCTTCATCAAACTTATCCCATTTTAAGGCAATAGTGAATGTTCAACATAAACAACCAATAGTTCTAAGGTGTGAATAAGAAGGTGGTTTATGTAGTGGTAACTCGTAAGGAGTTTTCCAGCCTTTGGATCTAATAGACATTCAATTGATAAGGGTTGTGGCAACAAGAATACAATCTCCCCAAAACCTTTGTGGTAGATTTGCAACCAAGTGCCTATGTTTGCTTTCTACTACTTTATTTTGTTGTGGGGTATATACAACACTCCTTAATGTATAATCCCATTTGAATGGAAAAATTTTGACATTGAAAAGAAGTAATTTCTATTCCAGGGTCTATTTGAATGATTTTTGCAGTAATTTGAAAATGGTTTTGGACATAAGTAAAAACTTTTGTTAAGATGGAAAAAGCATGGTATTTATGTGGTATAAGATGAGTCCAAGTACTTTTCCTCATGTCATCTACTATTGTTACAAGATATTTTTCCCCCGATAAAGAATATATGTTATAGGGTCCCCATATATCGACATGAAAAGATCAAAATAGGTTATTGAATTAGACTCACTTGAAGCAAAAGGTAAACGATGAAACTTGGCCAAATGTGATGCGAGCTTAAGAAGGTTGAATCTTGATCTAAATTTTTAAGGTTTTTCAATAGAAATGATATGGATGAAATTATTGTTCGATAGGATCTACAGACAATAAAATTAAACTGGTTTGTGATTAGATTATAAAACGATGAGGATCACGATCTATAAATTAATCACGATGTTAAAAGAATTGCAAGACTCTAATAATAGGTTAACCATAATTCTATATGACAAAAAATTGATAAGAACTCAAGATAAAGAGGATCAAAACTTCATATTCAAAATCAACATAAGAAGGCTTCACACTTAAAAATTACTCTCAAATATCTCAAAAGATATGATAAAAACTTCTATATCATTCTTAAGTGTTTACTAGCATCTATATATAGGTTTATTACAAGGTACTTATGTAACTAAAAAATATAATTGTGGCAGTTACATAACGTAACTAAAAAACATAACTAAAAAACATAATTGTAAATAATACCTACATCAATAAAAACAAAAAAATTTGAAAAGTCACAAAAGAAATTTGAAAAGATATCAAAATAATTAAAGGCTGGCGTGCAAGGCTACAAGCTTTAATATTTTATGTTGACCTTGAATTTGCTTTCCTTTCCAATGATTTTTGGGCTTGCAGATTCCTATCAAAATGACAAGTATCACACAAAAAATTTAGTAGGATGAAAGTGTTAGTACTCATTAATATGTTGAAGTTTATGCAAAGAAACATTCTCCTATCATTAACTAAAAACGAATTGAAACAAATGAAAGAATGAATAGCATCACTTGCAAAATTCACGGACGTTGCAGCCTTATCTTCATCATTTTGATGAGTCTTCATCATCCTCATCACTTTGTTACACATTTTGAAAAAGCAATCACTATCTGAACAAGAATTTCCATTAGACAAGAGTTAGATGACATCTCCAATGGAGTATCTTGACAGACCTAACTTGTAAAACAAATATTAGTAGCAGTCTTATTTTAGCATTGAATAAACAAATATTAGTAGCAGTTTTCCAAATTTCTTGTCTTTTTTATCACTCACACTTCCATAAACATTTGCAGAAACATTTATGTTATATACTCATGTTTGAAAAGTAGATGATATAATGTTCTCATCTTGTTTGCCAATTTTCTTTTTTATAAATAAAAAAATTCATTAATAATTAAGGAAGGGATACAACCGCAAAACAGGACTTAAGCTTAAAAAAAAAGCTATACAAGAGAAATTAGGAAAAAACTTGTCAAGCTAAAATTGAGTAAACTATATCATCCTTTAATAAGGAAATTTACTTAATTCATGATTTTCCTAGCTAGAAAGGAGCTAGTATGTACATGTCCCTCTAAACGGGACGAGTTGCATGCGTGCCATATGCAATACACTGTTGTTGCAAAAGCTATCTTCCATTTATGGGCATTTTGATTGAGGCTGTGACAGAGTAGGCCATCAATAGCACCTTGCCAAGAACTAAAGGATGAAGGACAGTTGAGAGCTTACATTATCAAAGACCAAGTGCTGCTAGAGTACTGGCATTGAAAGACAAGGTATTGGTGAGATTTAGGTTGTGAATTACACAAGAAGTAGGTTACATGGGAGGTAATTCCCCTAAAGATTGAGCTTATCCAAGGTTATAATTGACCATTGTAGGCTAGCTAAAGAATGAAACAAAATCTAGGCGTAGCTTTCCTAAACCAAATAAAATTAGACTAAAAGACGCTTGGATCAACTGTTCGAAGAGAGCATTATAGGCAATCCTGATGGGAAAAAATGTCCAAAGAAGATGGGCACCATATCATTATGTCAATAGCCATGGTATTTGGTGAGATATGATAGGGTATCTGAAAATATTCCCAAAAGGGCAGAGATGGGGACCCATATATTGTTTTCTATTAAGGAACACAATCTAACTGTTACTGGGAGTCGAGAAGAGGAGATTTGCCTATAGCTGTAGTTTAGGTCAAGAGGTCCTTATGGAAGCCAAAAATCCGAGCATAAAGAGATGGACAAGCCATCCCCAACTTTCCAATAGAAGAAAAGGTGACCAGAACCCATAACTTGAAGAGTTTCCTCCAAGACCATGAACAAGCAGAATGACATTTAATAGACCAAAAACTTCTTCCTTTGAGAAAAATGAAGTGAATCCAATCTACCTGGATGCCTTGAAAGCCACCCTTACATAGATGTCAAATGTGTTTCTTCTGTGCCACTTTTTTTCCATATCTCGAACTTAAGAAGCAACATCCTATTTTACTTTAGCTTTAGAGGATGCATTGAGATTACCACTCTAGAGAAAATTCCTCATAAGTTGTTCCATAGTTTTAACCACCTTCTTAAGGAGAATGAAGATTGATGCCCAATAAACTTGCATTGAGAAAGTAATGGATTTATAAGTTGAAGACAACCTGTATAAAACGAAAACTTGCTAGTCTAGGATTTAAATCTAGCAGCGATTTTCTGGATTACACACCACAATATGCCTTTTTAAGTTTGGAAGAGACAAGGGGGACACTAAGGTATCGAATTGGTAACTTACCCTCCTGAAACCCAAGAAAGTTGAGAGAGGCTTCCTTTGTATTGGGAATTTCGTTACAAAAAAATACTAAGCTTTTTGAGCCATTAGCTAAAGGCTTAATAAGTTTTGAAACAAATCAAGAGCTTGTTGTATGATGTTAATAGAAAGGAGGTCATCTTTACAAAACAACATCAAATCATCAGCAAAGTAAAGGTTAGAGATCCTTTCATTCATGTGACGCCAATGAAAAGAAAAATCGGGGGAATGGGTAGGTTGTTGATGATGCCTATGAAAAATTCCATGGTCAGCACAAAGAGGTAAGGAAAGACTGCACAAAGAGGTAAGGAAAGACTGGATGTCAAGCCCCAAAGGGTACCCTAAACGCGATAGTCTGCCACACTCAATATTAAAGCTTAAGTATAATGACCTCAGTCATTCCATAAGCTTTGATACCAGGTATAAGATGTACGTTCACGATCATAGAGAACCAACTTTGAAACGAGTTGTTTAAGAAGACATTCATATAGCAGTTTAAGAATGGAAATCATAATATAATAACCAAAATAGGAAAATATATAGAGGTCTTACAATTCATCAAAGGGGCATTACCCCTGTAAAAGATATAGTTCATCAAGGTCTAATGAAGCCTAATCAAAATAATTACATGGAGATTTACTTAGAAGTTTAAGTCTACATCTAGTATTTGACTTCTTCTAAAAACTCCTTAGGCTAAAAAGGTAATACCTATGAGAAATACTCCCGGGGCTTCAACCATACATGGGAAAACTGCAAAAAGTATCTATAAGGGGGTAAGCTTCTTGCTTAGTGAGAATTAAATCCACAAGTAAAGTACTCAACAATCAATAATCAATCAAGTTATTTAATCACACATATTACATGCAATCAATCACGTGAGCAAACAATACATACGATTTTTTGGGAATCATGTGTTTGAATGGATTTACCCCTCCATTCGATGGTTAGGTGTTCCGGGCAACAAAGCTATAGTTCACAAATGATATTTTTATAGTTTTGTACAGATTCCTACTAATCGCTAAAATGTAGTTGATTTAGGTGTCCACTCACCATTTAATTACAGGCAATCAAAGCCATATATTATGATTCCGGGTCCTCAACCTCATTACGATGCCCTTGTCCCACCAAGGGTATAATAATGAATGCAATGTGACTCATTACGTGTCATACATGAATCTTTAATTTAAGCAATCATGGCATAGTATTAGTCACTTTATAAGTGACCATAGAATTTGCAAACAATCAATATTAAACTAAATCATACAATGATTAGTTAACAATTCCCGCTTCGATATAATTATCATAATTTCAACTATGTAAATAAAACACATGCGCTTTCATGTTTTATCTTTTCCTAAAATTTAGTGCCACTAAACTACAAGGAAATATATAAGTACAATTGCTAGAATTTAAACTCACTCAGCCATATCAGCAGAAGCTCCTTAGTCGAAATAGTTTTCTGAGTATGGTAGCTCAGACTCCACATCATACCCAAAATGAGTATTCCTTGGAAGATCTACTCAAACTTGCAACTCTATTCTACTAAGTTCGTCAAAATTAGCATAAAGTGAAATTCCAACTTAAAATTGTCATAATTTATTCATTTCAATTCGGAATTTCGTATATTATACACCGATTTCTATCTACTCGAAAAGATTATCCATTTCTAATGTTATTTCCTACATACAAGGTCATTTAGGTTTCTAAAAGTCTCGGTACAGATTCAAAACAAAAAATCTCAACTTTTGCAAAACAATTTCCAAACTCAACTTTATTCAAAAATCCTTTAGGAAAAATATAGATATGTATATGATTAAAAAATCCTTTGAGTATATATATATAGAATCATATTATATGCAAAAATTCTAATGATGTTGTCTCAACGATTATTTTTCGTAAAACAATTCATCTTAAGGTGTTGAAAATTAAACTTAACAAATTCTTTTCTAAGTGTTTTGGAGAAACTTTATAATTTATTAGGTTATTATAAATGAGTATATTCTCATTTTGTTTTCCCATTTCTTTTCTAAAACAAATAAATTTTTCTCTTAACTTTGGTCTTTTAAAATTTTGTTTCTAGTGATAAAAATAAAGTTTTCAAAAATTTTCATTGCCCTGTTGATAATCTATTTATAGATTTGCCTTTAGAATGGTTTTAGTAAATGAGTCTTTTTCCTCTTATATTTTTGTTTATTAACTTCTAGAAAAAATATCTTTATTTCTAAAACTTACGGCCCGTTTACTTGGAGGTAATAGGGGAGGAATAGAATTTCTATTGCTGGAATACTTCTATTATTTTGTTTGCTTGCATTAAATGAGCAGTAATAAATATTCCCATGCACTTTTTATTCCTTCTATAGAGGGAATAAAAAGTTCCATCTAACAGGTGGAACTTTTTATTCCTTTTCTATTCCCACTTCAGAAGCAATAAAAAATTAAATACCCTGTCCAAATTACCCTTAATTAAATTACATATTGACAAAAATATCATAGGCCTAAAACAAAAACCCTTCTCACGTTATTTCTTTCACCTACCATCAAATTTAATGCTATAATTAATACCACAATAAGGGCATAATGGTATTTTTAGCTTTATTAGCAGTTTAATGCTAGAATTAATAAGTTGAAGTAAACAATAGAATGTGTATTCCCCGTAATAAAACTTTAGACAAAGTAAACATAGAAATAAACATTCCTACTCTATTATCGGTAATATCATTCCCAAGGAATAACTTTTCTATTCCTTGCCTGTTTCCAAAGTTGAAGTAAACAGGTCGTTAGTCTTTTATTTCCTTTACTGATTTTATTTGAAAAAAAAATCTTTTTAAGTTATTGATAAAATTCATTGATTTTGAACTTATCATACTTATATTCTTGTTATTTTTATGAAAATAGGTTCCTTCTTTAGAAAATTAAAAATAATTATTTTTCTAAGTGGGTTTATAAATTAATGGGTTAATTTTATATTAACTTTGAAAACTAGTTTGCTTCTTACTTTTTTTTTTTTTTTTTTTTGTCTGAAGTTGAAAAGACTTTAATCTTAAGCTTTTTGGTGAAAAATTTGTATACCAACAAATTATTTTTACTAAGCCTTAGGTTATCATATTATGAAAAGAAGGTGTTTATTTCCTTTATCTCCTTGGTAAAACCATCATTGTTGTCATTTAAGAAAACTTTGAGAAAGCTTGAGAAATTGTTGCAAAAATCCATTTTCTAAGTTATTGATGACAACTCATTTATTTAGTGACTAGTTACATAATAAAAAGTTTAGTTTCAAGTTCTTTTATTAAAGAAAAATCCCACTTTAAATATTGTTGAGACAATATAATTATAAAGATGCACGTATTATGAGCATGTAATATGAAAATGATGAAAATATAAGATAAGAAACAAGATGATAATAAGCAAGATGATGATGATGATGATAAGCAAGATAATATGGTCAAATATTGAGAACTTTAGCTTCATCAAGATAACATAGTCGAGTATTGGGAGCCTTGACTTCATCAAGGCATCTCGGGACTAAGTTCCAAAAAAAAAAGAAAAAGAAAAAGCAATAATAGTAATGAGCTTGTTAATGAGTTAGTGAGCATTTAGGCTCTAGAATATATAGATATACATATAGATAGTAACATGTATATAAAGTTAAGTTAGAAGCATGATAACAACAACAATAATAATATGTACATAAGTAAAACAACATGATAGTAAAGCAACATAATATAAAATTTATTTATAAACAAGAACAAAACATGAATATAGTATTGCTTCTATAACATTTGAATGTTTAAGAAACATACACGATGGTCATGTTAAGTTACATGGCATGGTAGATGGATATGGGTAAGAATATTTACCTAAAGAGATAATATAGAAGTGGTAGTGTAGAGAAAGTTTGGATAATGTTTATCTGTGTAGGAAGTGAGTAGGAAAAATTGGATAGTAGAGGAAAGAAAAGAGAGGTTTTTAGGAGAGTGTTTTAGAGAGAATTTGTGAGAGTTTTAGTATGGTAAATGAATGTGTGAAAGAAATGGAGGAAGATGGGGTATTTATAGAATTTTGAGAGAAAAATTATGTGAATTAAATAAATTGAAAAAGAAAAAAATAAATATAGATGATAGAGAGAGGGGTCTGGCGTGATCTTTAGAGGAGAGATGGAGAGTTTGTTTTGTTTTGTTTTGTATTTTTGTTAATTAAAAGTAATAAGATGTAAGGTTTAATGTGAACGAAGATAATATAAAAAGTAAAAAGTAGAAATAGGTATGGTAGAGTGTAGGAATAAGTGTAGAAAAGTGGAGATAGGTGAATACTAATAAATAGTGTAAAATAGTACTATAAATAGTAGATAAGACAATTTAATACCGATAGTAATGAAAATATGTGTAATTAAGCTATATCTGATATTTTTAGATACCGAAAAATTATAAAACTGATATTTTTGTAATCCTTGTATTTTTACAAGTTTATTGGTATTATCAAAATACTTTTTTCATTAGGTGTACCAAGGCATGGTTTTCGAAAATTGATCCGTTCGGATCCGAAAAACACTAAAAATTATCTAATCTAATATTTTTATATTTCCTTATATTATTACGAACTATTATCCACTATAATCTCAATTTAGTTGTTTCGAGATTAAGAGCACGGGATTGCCAAATCTAATCTACTAGTGTTTGATGTATACTTGTTGACCTTAGGGTTTCCGGTTTAGGGTTTAAGCGTAAACCATAGCATAAAATCTAAGAGATTACATCGGATCATCTTGTCTAATACCCTTATAACTAGGGATAAAGCCAACTAGCTCACCATTCAAGCTAAAAGAAAACCTTAGGGTAGAAAAGCATCACACCAACGACTTTTTGAAGTGACATGGAAAATTCATACGTTCCAAAACTTTCTCAAGGAAGCACCAATCAATAGTATCATATACTTTCATTAAATCTACCTTGATGGTGCATCTTGGAGGGCTACGATCAAGGTGATAGCCATTAACCAACTCTTGAGCAATAAAAATCAATGTTGTCAGAACCGGACCGGGTTTTGACCCGGGCAGGCTAAGGGGTTAGGGGTCGAGGGGTCGGACCGGGTTCAACCGGGGGTCGAACCGGGGTCACGAAAAAATAAAATATAGGGGATAATTTAATTATAAAAGATCAATATGTGTGTAATCACTCAATTAAATCTATATTTGGATCAAATTCATCAATTAATTATTAAATAAATATGATTTAATGATTATATTTTATAAATTTATAATAAAGTATGAATAAATATTTAAATTTATAATTTTTTATTTTATTTTTTTTATTTTTAATTTTTTGAATCCGGGTCAACCGGTCCGGGTCGACCGAGTCGACTGGTTCAACCGGCCCGGGTCGACCGGTTCGACCGCCCGGGTCGACCGGTTCGTTGCAAAAACAAATTTTAGGCGAGACCCGGCCCGGCATTGGTACCGGTTCCGGTCGAACAGGGTCGAACCGGCCGGTCCGGGCCGGTTTTGACTACCATGATAAAAATATTACCAGATTCTTCTGTCTGGTATGAAAGTTGATTTTTCTCTGCCAACAAGAGAAGAAAGGACTTCTCTCAATTGAGATGCCAAAATCTTTGAAATAGCTTTATAGAGAACATTGCAATAGGAGATCAGCCTATAATGAGACAATTTAGAAGGGTTAGAGACCCTAGGTACCAAGGAAATTATGGTATTATTGACCTCTTTAAGGAGGAATCCCAATAATAAGAACTCTTTAATGGTAAGGATAGGCCAATGATATTATAGGAGGATTTGAAAAATTTAGCTAAAACACCATAAGGTCTAGGAACTTTCCCATTAGATTGGCTAAAGAAAGCTGATTTAATCTTCTCATCAAAAAATAAGGTGAGTTAAGGAAATCAACTTGAGATGTCGTAAGTCTCTTGGTGATGAAATCATTCGAACATGATAAATCTCCGATAAGGGATGAAGAGTTAAACAAACAAGAGAAATACTCAAGCACTTCCTCCTGAATAGCTTAATCACCTTAAGCTATATTACCATCTTCCTTTGTCAATGAGCAAAGAGAATTTCAGTTGTGGTGTTGGATCATGGATTTATGGAAAAACGATGTACTCTTATCACCAAGAGTAAGCCACAGGATCTTAGACTTTTATTTAAAGAAGGATTCTTATGTCCATCGCATAAGATAATAGTGTTTAAAACAACCTTTTCTTTCTCAAGAAGGAAGACACCACCTTGAGCAATGGCTACTTGAATTGTGAACGACTCCTCTTTTGCCTTGACAACCCTTGAAGAAATATGGGAATTATCCTTAACATTCAACCTCTTGAGCTCCATCTCCAAAAGCTTGAGCTTGGAATAGTTTGAAGCCCTAAATCTCTTTACTCCATACTCTAAAACAACAATAAGAAAATCATCATTCTCTGTCCAAAAGTAAAAAAATTTGAAGGGGACCTTCTATGTGACCTAGAAAGGTCAGCTACTAATAAGCACATAGTATGATCAGAAAGAAGAAGTGAAACAAACTTGCCTTCCGATCAAGAAAACTGAATCATCCACTCTTGATTAACTAGGATCCGATCTAATTTCCTTAAAACAAGGACTTTGGTTGTTTATTAGTCCAAGAGAATAAGTTGTCAACAAATTGAAGATCTTCAAGCTCAGCACTAGACAAGAAATCCTTAAAATCCACAATGATAGTTGATATTCTAGTGTCTCCTCCAATACGTTCCAAGACAAATTTAGTAGTGTTGAAATCCCCCAAAAAAAACCTAAGAAGAACTATCTACCAATGCAGCAATCAATAAGTGCTGCTCCTAAGGTTCTTTACATTCAAAGACCAAGTTTGATGCATAGACAAAGAAGCACAGGAATAAGATATTTGCTTTTCTTTCTGTACACCTGCAATGGACAAATTGTGATGCTCTTTAAGGATTTGTACATCCAACTGTTGAGAGTCCCAACATATCCACAATCTCTTTCTAGCTACATTATTAATAGTAAAAGACCATAAACGATTTATTATTTGATTGATTAAGCCTTTATTAGATAGGTTTACTCTAGTTTCTAGTAAACCCACACAAAATACATCATTTTTCAGCATAAACTTTCTTACATTGTGCCACGCCCCAACGGATGTTCTAAACGTGATAGCCCATCATACATAATATTAAAACTTAAGAATGACTACCTTAGTCACTCGGAAGCTTTCATATCGGTACAAAGTGTATGTTCACAACAAAGGGAGGCCGATGGAGTTATGCATTTTAAGATAATGGCAGCAGAACAATCAAAGCAATACAATTATGATTTATCCAAATATAAAGTCTTACAAAATCTATAAGGCATTCCCCTGATTAAAC
Source organism: Combretum micranthum (assembly GCA_024138025.1). Classification (NCBI taxonomy): domain Eukaryota; kingdom Viridiplantae; phylum Streptophyta; class Magnoliopsida; order Myrtales; family Combretaceae; genus Combretum; species Combretum micranthum. The sequence continues at coordinate 818,366 of JAMXBD010000411.1, forward strand.
CCCATAATAACATAGTCTTCATAAATCAAATAACTAAAACTAAAAGATTTCTGAAGGAAATTCAATCTAAAGTCTTCAAATAGAATTCTTCAAAAGCTTCTAAAAAACCATAGGTTCTACCTGAACGGTTATGGTGGTCTTGGACACAAAAACAATAATCCTGCAACATTAGAATTCTATTGGGGAATAAGTAGAACTAGCTTGGTGAGATATTCCTTACATGAAATGTACTCATCACAAAGCAATCACACTAGTCCATTAAGCAAGCATATGAAATGTAATAACCATATGAGCAAACAATATATACAACTCTTCTTGTTTTGTATGTATGATGGATTTACCCCTCCATCGGTGGTTAGGGAATGATTTGAACTAGGCCCCAATTGATCTCCTTGAAATTTTGCGCACGTCTTGGGGTTCCAACAAACCGTATTACTAGTCCCCGGGCTTTCTTCACCCAAAGTGATCGATCTGGCTCGGTTACAGCTTGAGGCATTATTCCTTCGAACGTCCTAAATCCTCAAAATATAGCTAGGCAGCTTATCTTTTTCAGTCCCACATTAAGGAGTAGTAGAAAAAATGTAAAATGATATTCTAAGTGATATGCATGAGCAATTTAGTTTAAGGGAATTTCCAATATGACATTAATTCATTTAATATGATCAATCAATATTTGCACACACAGCAGTATACATAGAGATAATTATAATAATCACAAATTGGGTTCATTATACTTATCGTTCATTAATCGCACATAACAATTCATATACATAATTCCCATGATAACACACATGCATATCAATTTTATCTTTTCTTAACATTTAATACTCTATTCTACAAGCACATGCGCGAATGCATAAAACATAAAGGAAACTCACTCGTCCATTTCTCAATCTTCTTAGTTGTAGTAGTCCTCTAGAAGAGAAATCTCGTATTCTTCGTCGCTTAAATAAAAGAAATACCCAGGATGAAATTTTACAGAAGTTCTACTCAAACTTTTTAATTCTATTTTTCTATGTTAGTAAAACATCGTATAGAGGGAAATTCCAACTTAAAATGGCCATAACTTACTCATTTTAACAAGGAATTTCGCATATTATATACTGTTTTCTTCCTACTAAAAAAGATCTATCTATTTCTAAGATTAGTTTTGTCATAAAAAGTCTTTTGGGTCACAAAAAAGGTCGGTACAAAATCTCCACGAAAATCCCAACCCTTGAAAAACAATTTTCAAACTTTTCTTTATCCCAAAAATCCTATAGCAAAAATATAGATATTTATATGATTGAAAAATCCTTTGAATACGTATATATAGACTCATATTGTATGCATGATTCAATGGTGTTGTCTCAACTATTATTTTTCGTAAAATAATTTGTCTTATAGTGTTGAAAACTTGAATCTTTACAATTTCTTTTCTTAAGTGTTTTGAAACAACTTTATAAATTCTTGGGTTATTATAAATAAGTGTATTCCTATTTTTTTTTCCAATTTCTTTTGTAAAATAAATAAATTGCATCTTAACTTTGGTCTTGTACAAATTTTACTTCTAGTGATAAAAATAAAGTTTCCAAAAGTTGTTGATAACCTATAATAATTTAGGTTATATATATTATATATATATATTTTCCTTTAAAAATGGTTTTGATAAACAAGTCTCCTTCTTCTTATATTTTCACTTCCTAACTTCTTTTTTTTTTTTTAAAACAAATATATAAATTTATTTGTAAAACTTGGTCTTTTAACTTCTTTATCTACTTTACTTGGAAAGAATTCATTTTTAACATGTTCTTAAGTCGTTGATAATATCTATTGTCTTTGAATTTACTATTTTTTCATTCTCTTTATTTCTTTGAAAATGGGTTCATCATTTAGATTCTTGGCAACCTTTGCTTTTTTAAGTGGGTTTATAATTTAGTGAGTTGATTTTTATCTTAACTTTAAAAACTAATCACATTCTTGGTTTTATTATAGAGTTAGAAAAGAAATCCTATAATTAAGTTTTTATCAAAAATTTGAATATCAAAGAGTTATTAACACTACGTTTTAATAAACGTTATGTTACTCATCATAAAAATATAGTACTTATCTCCTTAGTTAATTTCTTTGGTAAAAATCATCTTTTATTGTTATTGAAGGAAATTTATGATGGGTTTGTTTAAATTTTTTAGAAGAATTTATAAAAATACTTTTTTCTATGTTTTGATGATAAAATCTTAGTTTAAGTTCAAAATTAGATAATAAAAGAGTTTAGTTCCATTTTTCCTTTATTTCGTTGGCAAAATTTTCCTTGTTGGCATTTGGGAAAACCTTGGAAAAGTTTGAGAAGAAGTTGTAAAAATCCATTTTCTAAGTTGTCGCCAACAACTTTTTTGTTTTAGTGACAATTACATAACAAAAGAGTTTAGTTTCATGTTCTTTTATCAAAGAAAATCCCACTTTAAATTTTATTGAGACAGTATCATTATGATGATGCATGTATATGAGTATGTAGTATAGAAAAGATGAAAATATCACACAATAATATAAAAAGATAAAAAAAAGCAAAATAATAAGATCAAGCATTGGAAACCGTAGCTTCATCATGGTAACCCGGTCATGTATTGGGAGTCTTAGCTTCATCAAGGCAACACGGTCAAGTATTGGGAGCCTTAGCTTCATCAATGCATCCCAGGACTAAGAATAGATTAGTCCCAAAAGAAAAAGAAAAAGAAAAGAAAAGAAAAACAATAATAAGAGCAATAGTAATAGTAAAAGCAAGTTAGTGAAAGTTAATGAGCATTTAGGCTCTAAGAAATATATTGATATACATATATTTGATATAATATATATATATATATATATATATAAGATTAGATAATGAGCATAATAATAGTAACAACATAATAACATAATATTAACAAAATAGCAAAATTAGAAATCTTGGTATGTGCAAGAATAAAACATGAACATGTTGCTTCTACAATTCACATGAGTCTTTAAGAAACAACACCATGGTCATGCTAAGTTGTATAACATGGGTAAATAAACAATGATAGAAGTTTTCCACAAAGTGTTTATGCGGTAGGATGAAGATGATGAATGTAGGATTATGTGGTTAGTGATATGTGGTAGATAGCTTGTGTATAGAGAAAGATTTTGCGAGGAATTGATTAAAGAGAGTTTTGGTAGAGAGGAATTGTAGAGAGAGGATTTGTGAAGTGATTTTGGGAGAGTTTTGTTATGGTAAATGAGCATGTGGAAGAAGTGGAGGAAAATGGGGTATTTATAGATAAAGTTGGAGGGAAGAAATTAGAGTTAATTAAATAAATAAAAAAGAAACGAAAATTGATGGCATGAAAGAAAGAGTAATTAAAAATTAATTTTAGAAAAAAAATGTAAGAGAAGTTTAGTAATATACGGTGTAGAATTTTTATGGGAAAAGAAAAAGTAGAGATAGATAAATAGTTATGAATAGTATAAATAGTGCAATAAATAAAAACAAGGCTAATAATTTACGGTAGTAAAGAAAATACACTTATAAATGCGATATCTGATATTTTTAGTTACCAAAAAATTATGAAATCGATATTTTTGAATTCCTTACATTATTACGATTCTAACGGTATCATCAGAATATTTTTATCATCCGGTGTACTGGGGCACGGTGTTCGAAAACTAATCCCATTTGGATCTAAAATACCTTAAAAATTAGCGAATATGATATTTTTAAGCTTTCCTGTATTATTATGAATTATTATCCACAATTATCTTGACTTCGTTGTTTAGAATTTAAGATCGTGGGATTACCAGATCTAAACACTAGGGTTTGTTGTAGACTTTGTTGACTTTTAGGGTTCCAGTTTGACTTTCGGTTTATTTATTTATTTATTCATAAGATCATGAAATTTTGGGGTTTTTTTGGCCATGTTATATTTTTGGTTCAAATTTTATGTCTTACTTTATTTTTTTATGATTTATTTAATATTTTTCAATTACTAGGATTATTTCATCGAGTTTGGGGTTGTGTGATTGACTTGGTTTAACTTTTGGTATTAATTTAGATTTTTTATTTCAAAATTAACCGATAGGCTTAAGGTTCTATAATTTTTATTGTTGAATAGTATTTGGATAGTCCATCTTGATTTATGTGTTAGGGATTAGATAAATGAATTGTCTCATGTTCGGGTTTTCAGTCGATCGATTATTAAATTTCTATTTTTGTTTTTGAAGGTTCTCTTTTTCTTAAAGCCATGAAATTTTGTATTTGATATTGTTTAGGATTTGGTTTTAACTTGGGTCGGCTTTCAGGTTTTTGATTTGGTATTTTAATTCCAGGATTATTTATGAAAAATTTGAGGGTTTACACATTGGCTACTTTGATAGAATCGCTAATGCCTCGTACATTCCAAGCTGCTTAATTCATCAAATATATTAACAAAGGACAAACAAAAGGCACTAATTATAGCTTCCTCCTCTTACTGAATGGTTGTTGTTTAGGAGTACCAAGTTTTAAAATTTGTATTTTCTTTGCTAAATCTTTGTCTAACTACAGTCTCAATAAGGCAAGCATACCTAATAGAGTAGTATAGTTGAAAGATCTAGGTCGTATTCCAAGAGAAAGTTGGTGATAACTTTTGTAAACCCTCGTTTTTCTAGTAACCGAGTAAATTTCGGAAACCGGAAACCAAAACCCTAAACGGATTAGTTTAAGCTTAAGAGGGAAACTTAGGAACCCTGGATCTGGCTTTTCTTTGATTTCAACTAAAAGAACTTTTGTAAAATAAATTAATGTGGAATATTGTTCTAAAGTATAATTCAAACCATAAAAAGATCTATTTTCGAAAAATTTTCTATTTCTAGCTTTCCTGAGACCCATTACGGAAAAGCAAGCCTCGAAACTTGGAATTTGAAAAATATTCCGAAATACTCGTTAGAACTAAAATTTAATGAGGATTTCAAAAATATATTTTTTTATAATTTTTCGATTTATAAAAATTACAGTTATAGCATTTTTCTCGTATTTTCTTTACTACCGGTAAAGTAATTGTCTTATTTACTATTCATTACTATTCACAAGTACAAACTACTACACTCTCAAGCCATACCCTAGTCTTACATCCTTATATGCACTCAATTACATTTTCTTTTCCAATGAAAATTTGTCTCTTAACAAATTATTACATTTAATACTTTTTATTACATAAATTACAAAACAAAACAACTTCAACTCACTCCCTCTCTCCTCTCTTCCAAAACCGGTGCACCCCTCCCACATTTTGCCTCAATTTGTTTTATTTTATTTCCTTTTTATAATTGAAACAAACACTAATTCACTTACTATAAATAATCTTTTACACTCTCTCTCCTTCATTTACTTCTTTTGTTTTAAAAAAAAATTGCACAACTCTCTCTCTGTTTCCTTCTCTTGCCGTGAGCCTCCACACCCCACACACACACTCACACAAGCTTGTTTTCTTCTTCATTTTCTTCTTAATTCAAGTCTTAGGTGATGAATCCTAACCCTTTCCTACATTAAATCTTGTAATGGCAAGATTATTCATGAGTGTTTTTCATGTTAAAGTCCCCATGAGCACTTGCTAAGGACAAGAAAATGCTACTATATGAATATCAAGCCATCACAAGAGTAGATCTTGTGTTTAAATGAGTTTTCATCTAATGATCTTCATGTTCATGTATATAATAGAGAGTAAAAGTAGAGATCTTGCATAAAAAATTCATGTTCATGTTTTCGACTCCATTTTATGTATCAAAAGTAATAGATATAGCTTTTAGATGCTTATACCATACTTTGCATTTATGATCTTGTGAATATTTGGTGTATTAATGCATTAATGATCATAAAGGTTTTATCTTATGCATATAAATGTTGCAGTTAGTAGATCTTTAGTTAGATGAGATGAGGAACTTAAAAAGGGAAAAATTTTTGTTGGAATGTTCAAATGAAAATTCGGATGATTTCAAAACCATGTATTAAAAACCCTTTTATCAACTCCAAAACTTATGAAAAATGGAGAGTATAGGTAGTAGATATCATTAAGTAATGATTTTTAGGAGTTGAAATGAGATTTGGTAAGTGGAATATGCAAAACAAAGACTAGAAATAAGATAGGAAATTTTGAGTTGCTAGTTAACTTAAGAAATTCGTAATTTTGGAGTAATGCCATGAAAACACCTATTTCTCAACTCAAAATGAAAAGTTTTATTTAAGAAATGAAGTCTTTAAGGGATAGGTATAATAGAGCCTTAAATTTTAATGTATTAAATAAGTTTTTCTCAAAGAAATCATTCAAAGATTAATTTTTCAAAATTCGGATTTTGGAATAACCCCTATTCGAAAACATGTTTCCAAAGCATAAAATGGAAATTTTTATGTAGAAATGAAAGCCCTAAGTAATAGATATAATGAAGACTTAATTTGAACAAGGATAATTAGGTTTTCTTAAGAAATAAAAAAAAAAAAATGGAATGATCAAAGTTAGGAAACTAGTTTTCTTGAAAGTAAATAGTCATGGAGTCTTACAAATAAAAAGTTTCCTAAATTTCCTTTTAGTAAATATTATCAAGAGCATGCATACATCAAAATTCAAAACATGCCATTCATGATAGGAAAATCATCAATATTGCATGTATAGTTGATCTATATTCTAGAAACATTCACGAAACTATTTTTGGAATTGGAAATTACTACGGATCAGAAATGATCAGAATATTTCATGACCCAAACGATTTCAAAACTTGAAAATAATATTAGGAATAGATAGATCTTTCGAAGTAGATAGAAATCGGTATATAATATGCTCAATTCCGAGTTAAAATGAGTTAAATATGACCATTTTGAGTTAGGACTTTAACTTAGGCGAAAATTTACGAACTTAGTAAATAGAATTGTTAAGTTTATTAGAACTTTATAAGAAGTACTCATTTTGGGTATTCCTTGTACTTAGGTGATTTGGAGAACGGATTTCCACTTCCCAAGGACCACTACGACTAGTGGATTTTTCCTCATAGCCGAGTGAGTTCATTTCTTAAATAGTTCTGCTCATGTATGTGCTTGTAATCGTAGTGGCATTAGAATTAGGAAAAGATAAAATTATGATGAGTTGTGATTTAATCTTGGTTGAATGAACAATAAGTATATCGAGATGAGACTTGTTGTAAAATCATTGTATGAGCTAGTATAGACTTGGATTGTCTGAAATTCTTTATGATCGCACTTAACCTACTTAATTAACATGCCATAATTATATGAATAAACTGTACATGCATATCACGTAGTGAGTCACATTGCATTGGCTAATATACCTTTGGTGGGACAAAAGTATATTAGCAGAAGGCGTGGGGGCCTGTGTTAACATTAATGATGCGAGATCGCTTAAGTTAATGGAAGTGGGGTAGGCACTTAAAACTGTCACAATGAAACAACAGAGGTTATATAACTGAGAGAAAGAGATCGGGGTTATGGTTGCATGACTTATGGACTACCCCACTCAAGATTGGAATTGTGGTTGTATGACTTATGGACCACCCCAACCTCGAATGGAAGGTAAATCCATTCACATATGGCTCCTGGAAAGTCATGCTTGTATGCTCATTTGCTTATGCATTTCATGTGGTTGCTCATAACTTGTCTGTTATATTATGTTGTTGAGTATTAAATATTTGGAAATGAATCTCACTAACCCTGTTAGTTTATACCCCTATAGTTTTTATTGCAGTGTTCCCATTTTTAGGTTGTTTCGAGAGAACACTTTTCATAGGTCTATCTTTTTTATTAAGGAGCTTTTGAAGAAATCGGGACCTTGCTATAGGCATGGACTTCTAGGAAAATCTCTTTAACATAAACTTTAATGTTTGTAAGATGGATTTAGACTGGATAGACTTCTATTATTTTGACGGGGGCATGCCCCTTGACTTTTGTAAAGACTTAACTTATTTATCTTGTTGTGATTTCTATTCTTAATGCTATTGTATGCCTTCTTAAGACTATTCGATTCAAAGTGTGATCCTAAAAATTGTACAAGTGCACCTTACACCCGGCATGTAAACTTATGGGATGACTAAGGTTGTCATACTTAAGTTTAAATATCGAGTGTGGTGGACTGTCACGTTTTGGGTACCCTTTGGGGCGTGACAGTTTAAGTTGGTATCAGAGCATGGTTAAGAGTTTACAATCATAACTACAACTAAATAGCCTTAATGAGGGATAAAATGAAAAGATCGAATAGAATTAAAAAGGAAGACTTAGATAGATGACCATGGTATGAGTCTTAGAATCCTATTTCCTAACTGTTGTGGATATTAACCACTAGGAAGCAATCGGCTTAGCATCGTGAAACATCCATAGGCAACCCAATGAGACTCTCATAGAATATCGCTTATGTTGTCTTGATTGTTTTCGAAATTGCATTGTTATTGTTAAATGTTGGTTGTTTCATTGTTGCTTAAAACGAAAAATTTTACTTGAATTTCGTTTGTGAGGATTTTGCACATGTTGTTTAAATTTCTATAAAGTTATAGTTATGTTTTATGATTTCAAGATTTTATTATTTAAATTCTTGATATTCCTTTTTGCACTTTTATTTTCCGTTATTACTACAGTTTCCTTTAATTTCGCTTTCTTGTTTGAAAAAATTAATAAAATATTGGGAAGATTACTTATCTAGACAAAATAAAAATTTGCAATAGCCGTGGTAGGAGAAGGAGACGTCAGGAGGAAAGCGCCTCTAACCAACCCAATATGGAAGAAGGGCAACAAACTACGCCACTGCCAAACCCTCCCACTGATGCTACTCAGGTAGCCTTGCAAGCCATGCTTGAACAAATGGCACAAATGACTCAAGTGCTTGAAGCACTTCAGCAGACTCTACTAGCACAAGCACCAGCTCAGCTCCAGCTCCGCCACCATCGGCACCACAAGCTTCTGTAGGGATGTCGGCACAAGAAAGTGCACATTCTCATACCGCGCCCTTGCCTCCTCCACCACCAATGAGGCAATACAAGAGCTCCCTACCTGAGTTCATTAAGAGTAATAGATACTTTGAAGGGGCTTTTGGAAGACCGGATGAGGCTGAGGATTGGTTAGCTAGATAGAGCGATCCTTTAATGCTTTTGAGGTGCGCACCACCTGAGAGTTGACTACGGCACTTATATGCTTAAGCTCAACGTAAGAGTTTGGTGGGACTCTAAGCAAAGAGAGCTTATGCCACCGGTCACTTGGGAAAGGTTCCGTCATGAGTTTTTGGAAAACTACTTCCCCGGAAGTCTCCGGGTACAGTTTATTGCGGATTTCCTGCACGTTGCTCAGAAGGGCCGAACAGTAGAGCAATGTGGAACTGAATTCAGTAGGTTACTGCAATATGCTCCGGAATCTTACAAGTATAGCGAGGAGCTAAAAAAAAAAGTTTTCTTGAACGGATTAGATGAGGAGTTGGGATGAGGCTGGAAGAATTTGATATTAAATCTTTCAGAGAGTTAGTGGAAAGGGCCCAGATAGTGGAAGGGGCTAAAAAGAGAAAGGGCAAGACTGCAGAAAGGATGCCTTGGTTTTTGGAAGGAAGTTTTATGGGGGATCAGGATTTGGATTCTCTTAAAAGAAGTTTAAGCCATTTATGGATTTAAGAGTAACACTAGTGGGGGACAGCTTACCCTTAAGGGCATTAGTTGCTGGAAATGTAAGGGGGATCACTACCCTAGGATTTGCCTACAGTTAAAGGATAAGTGTTATTTATGTGGGATTCATCTCACAAGATTGCTAACTGGCCAAAGAAGACCACCACCACATGCTTTGTCTGCAAGCAAATAGGACACTTTGCCAATGAGTGCCCATAAAGGAAGAATGCTCCAGCTAGATCTTTTGAGGATCAACAGCAATAAGACCCGGGAATAGGATTGATGGAAATAATGGTAGCCGCTCTGGGTCAGCAATGTATGGGATGAGGATCTATAAACTCGAAGGACAATGGGTATATGAGGAGATGGGAGATGAAGATTGCGGATTGGCTGGTCTCGAGGAGGATAATGGTCCGGACGTCAGTCTTGTTACAGGTAAATCTCCTACTTTTTGTCTTGTTTTTCTGTTGTATTTAAGTTATTAAGGTTCAAGTTTAAGGAAAGAAAAACAAGCTTAGTTAAGTTAATGAAGTTAGGAAGATAAGTTAGGATGGTATGAAGTTAGTGATTAGTAAGTGTTGGACGCAGGACACATATGGGTAGCTAAGGCGACTGCCTATGCTTTGTTTGACCGGGAGCCACACATCCATTTATCACCACTAGATTGGCTAGACAAGTTGGTTTACCAATAATCACTGTTGCCTCTAGCTTTCGTGTTAAAACCCCTACTGGAAGCATTGTGACAACAAATGAGATGTTAAAGGATTATCCAATGGAGATTCATGGACATGGTACGAGGTGTGATTTAATAGTGTTGGAGATGAGTAGATATGAAGTGATTTTGGGAATGAGTTGGTTAGCCGTTGTGGACTATCCAAAGAAGAAGGTGAATTTTAAGGATGTTAATGGATTAGATGTGGTCGTAGCTTCATGAGGAACAGATCTGGGCTCATTTGAGTTGATCATGGATGGAGAGGTTGAGAATGAAAGTAAAAATTTTCTTAATGCAACAGAAAAGGAGGAAGGATTACCTAATATTGAGGATATAACAGTTGTCAAGGAATTTCCCGATGTCTTTTCGGATGAGCTACCAGGTTTGCCTCCTAAAAGAGAAATTGACTTTGAGATTGATTTGGTGCCGAACACTGAGCCGATATCTAAAGTGTCTTACCGTATGGCCCTTGTTGAGTTAAAGGAATTACAAAGACAATTGCAAGAACTCTTGGACCATGGGTTCATAAGACCAAGTGTATCACCATAGGGTGCACCTGTATTGTTTGTTAAGAAAAAGGATGGATCAATGAGGTTATGTGTTGGTTATCTGGAGTTGAATAAAGTTACCATCAAGAATAAGTATCCACTTCCAAGGATTGATGACCTTTTTGATCAGTTACAAGGAGCAAGTGTACTCTCATGGATCGATCTACGATCGGGGTATCATCAGTTAAGAGTTAGACCCGAAGATGTGCTGGAAACTACTTTTCGGACTCGTTATGGACATTCTGAATTCCTAGTGATGTCTTTTGGATTAACAAATGCTCCTGCTTCCTTTATAGACTTGATGAATCGGGTATATAAACCCTTGTTGGATAAGTGTGTGATTATGTTTATTGATGATATTTTGATTTACTCGAAGACGAGGGAGCAACACGAAGAGCATCTTCGCATGGCATTACGAACCTTAAGGGAACATAAATTGTATGCCAAGTTTTCCAAGTGTGACTTATGGCTAGACAGGATCTCGTTTTTAGGACATATTGTGTCAGGTGAGGGTATATCTGTAGACCCCGAGAAGATTAAGTCCGTGGTGGAATGGAAACCACCTAAGACTGTGACTGAAGTAAGAAGCTTTTTGGGTTTAGCTGGATATTACAGGAAATTTGTCCAAGACTTTTCTAAGATAGCCAAGCCGTTAACTCAGTTGACGCAAAAGAATGAGAAGTTTGTTTAGATGGAAAAGCGGACCAAAGCTTTCAAGAATTGAAACAAAGACTTGTTTCTGCACCGATCTTGGTTTTGCCAAACCCCGAGAAATCCTACACGGTACATAGTGATCCTTCGAGAAATGGTCTTGGATGCGTTCTCATGCAAGAGGGGAAGGTGATTGCCTATGCTTCAAGGCAGCTAAGGCCACATGAGCAAAATTATCCTACGCATGACTTGGAACTAGCCGCGGTTGTCTTTTCTTTGAAAATATGGAGACATTACCTTTTATGGACAAAGGTGTGAGATCTATACCGATCATAAGAGTCTTAAGTATTTGTTCACCCAAAAAGAATTGAACATGAGGCAATGAAGATGGCTAGAGTTAATTAAGGATTACGATTTAAGAATTAATTACTGCCCGGGAAAGGTGAACGTGGTTGCCGATGCCTTGAGTCATAAGAATCATGGTGAAGTTGCAACTCTTTTGACTGACTAGAAAGAATTTATAAAAGAATTTGAGAAGTTAGTCATTGAATTTGTTGGGCAAGATTTGGAGATGGAAATAGCAAGTTTGGTGTTGGAACCAACTTTAGTGGAAAGGGTTAAAGAGGCCCAACGTTATGATGAAGTGATTCAAAGGATAAAGAAGAAAGTTCACGAAGGGAAATATATCGATTTTACAATAGAAGAAGGTGACGTGATACGGATGAAAGGACGACTGTATGTGCCCGATGATGAAGAAATGAGAAAGGAAATCATGAGCGAAGCACATAATTCTGGATATATGATACACTCGAGAGGAACTAAGATGTATCAAGACCTTAAAGGACATTATTAGTGGAATGGAATGAAACGTGATGTGGCAGATTTTGAGATTAAGTGCCCAATATGCAACAAGTGAAGGTAGATTATCAAAGGCCGAGTAGATTGTTAAAACCCTTACCTATACCAGAATGGAAGTGGGACCAGATTTCCATGGATTTTGTTTGTGGTTTACCAAGGACACCATCAGGTCACGATGCCATATGGGTTGTGGTGGATCGTTTAACTAAGTCTACTCATTTCTTGCCAATAAGTATGACTTTCTCCATGGATAAATTGACGAGGCTTTACATGAAGGAAATTCTTCGCTTACACGGAGTACCGGCGGGATTATGTCGGATCTAGACCCAAGGTTTGTGTCTAAGTTTTGAGTGAGCTTGTAGAAGTGTTTGTGAACAAAGTTGCATTTTAGTACCGCTTATCATCCGTAGACTGATGGATAGTCCGAAAGGACAATCTAGACTTTGGAAGATATGCTTCGGGCATGTGTGATGGAGTTTAAGGGAAGTTGGGAAGCGCATTTACCTTTGGTTGAGTTCGCTTACAACAATATCTATCATTCGTGTATACACTTGGTTTTTAGAGTAAGCCTAAGCCTTAACCCTAAGTGGAGAAGTCAACCGGAAACCTTAAGTCAACAAGATCTCAAGTTAAACCCTACAGTTTAGATCCGAAAATTCCGTGTTCGTAAACCGAGAAGTTGAAAATTAAGTAAAGTGTGTAGAATAGTCCGTAATAATATTTAATTTCTAAAAATATCAAATTGGATTATTTTCGGCTTATTGCGAACCTGATTGGATACTGTTTTTGGAAAGCGTGTCCCGAAGCTTGAAAAATAAAAAATATATCTTTAATATTTTTAGACTCGTATTTTCATAAGGATTTCAAAAATATCAAGTTCATAATTTTTCGGAATCTAAAAATATCAGTTATAGCTTATATAAGTATATTTTGGTCGTACTAGTAACATATTTGTTGAAATATTAAAATAATTCAATTAATTATTTAATTTTATTTGTGAAAAATTTGCCACTCATTTAAAAATATTTTTCTTAATAAAAAGAACTTTTTCAACCCATACTTCAAGTACATTTCAATTGTCACTTCTACACATTAATCATGTTTTCTTTCACTCATTCTATACTCCATTTCTCATGCCTGGCAGCTGACCACACTCCTAAGAACAGCTACTTTTCTTTTATTTTAATGATTTATTTAATGAATTAAAGTCTCTTTTAGTTAGCAAATTAAGTAACACAAGTTACACTTTCAAAATTTAAGTTACAAATTAACTACACTTCTCTCTCTTTCCCTCTTGAATTCTCTCTTAAGAAGGATGATTTTTCATAAGTCTTGATGGATTTTATCAAAAGATATGTTCAAAAACAATTTTTGAAAATTCGGATCTAAGTCAAGAACCATTTTTAAAACCTATTATCTAACCCCGAAATGAAGATTTAGACAAAAATATAAAGGACTCTTGGTATAGATATCCTAAGGATTGGATTTTCATAAGTTTAGATGAGTTTTCCTAAGAGAAATCTATAAAATAGAGAGTTTTGTAAAAGACAAGTCTAGGTCTTATTTTCATTCTAAAACTCAAGTAAGAAATTTGGATTTAGGAAGAGTTGAATTTTGAAAACCTTATTTTAGACTTCAATACAAGAGTTCTATGTGAAAAATGGAATGCTTTGATAAAAGGTAACATAAGAAAATTATTTTCATTGAGTCATGTTAGTTTTAGCAAAGGATTTTTCTCAAAACAAGAAAATGAGTTTCAACTCAAAATTTCGTTTTTATAAAAGTAGATTCTTCGAAATTTTCAATTTGTACAATATCATTAGGATCATAAAAAGTATTTAATCTTTTATCTTTGGCTAGAAGTTCTCTTTACAAGTGTAGAACCAATATAAGTTGATCTAAAAAGTTAAATAGAACAAAAGTAACAATTTTCAATAATAACTCAAAATTGGAATTTTCGTAACCTTGCTCTTTTCGACCCTCAAATGACCTTGGATGTTTTATTTGACTTGGGAAATGAATAGAGCTTTCGAAGTAGATAGAAATAGATATATAATATGAGCAATTCCTAGTTAAAATGAGTTAGATATGACCATTTTAAGTTAGGACTTCAACTTAGGTGGAAATTGATGAACTTAGTAAATAGAATTGTTAAGTTTATTATAAATTTATGAGAAATACTCATTGAGGGTATTCCTTGTATTTAGGTGATTTGGAGGACGGATTTCCACTCCCCGAGGACCACTACGACTAGTGGATTTCTCTCCATGGCCGAGTGAGTTCATTTCTTAAATAGTTGTGCTCATGTATGTGCTTATAATCGTAGTAGCATTAGAATTAAGGAAAGATAAAATTGAGATGAGTTGTGATCTAATCTTGGTTGAATGAATGTTAAGTATATCGAGACGAGACTTGTTGTAAAATCATTGTATGAGCTAGTATATATTTGGATTGTCTGAAATTCTCTCTGATCATACTTAACCTACTTAATTAACATGCCACGATCATATGAATAAACTGCACATGCATATCACGTAGTGAATCACATTGTATTGGTTAATATACCTTTGGTGGGACAAAAGTATATTAGCAAAAGGTGTGGGGGCCTGTGTTAACATTAAGGATGCGAGATCACTTAAGTTAACGGAAGTGGGGTAGGCACTTAAAACTACCACAATGAAACAACAGAGGTTGTATAACTAAGAGAAAGAGATCGGGGTTATGGTTGTATGACTTATGGACTACCCCACTCAAGATTGGAATTGTGGTTGCATGACTTATGGACTACCCCAACCCCGAATGGAAGGTGTAAATCCATTCACATATGGCTCATGGAAAGTCATGCTTGTATGCTCATTTGCTTGTGCATTTCATGTGGTTGCCAATAACTTGTCTGTTATATTCTGTTGTTGAGTATTAAATATTTGGAAATGAATCTCATTAAGCCTGTTAGCTTATACCCCTATAGTTTTTATTGCAGTGTTCCCATTTTTGGGTTGTTCCGAGAGAACATTTTTCACAGGTCCATCTTTTTTATTAAGGAGCTTTTGAAGAAGTCGGGACCTTGCTATAGGCATGGACTTCTAGGAAAATCTCTTTAACATAAACTTTAATATTTGTAAGATAGATTTAGAATGGATAGACTTCTATTATTTTGGCGGGGGTATGCCCCTTGACTTTTGTAAAAACTTAACTTATTTATCTTGTTGTGATTTCTATTCTTAATGCTATTGTATGCCTTCTTAAGACTATTCAATTTAAAGTGTCATCCTAAAAATTGTGCAAGTACACCTTACACCCGGTATGTAAACTTATGGGATGACTAAGGTTGTCATACTTAAGTTTAAATATCGATTGTGGTGGACTGTTGCGTTGAGCCTAAGCATATAAGTGCCGTAGTCAACTTACGATACTCCGCTCATCATTTTATTACTTGATTCGATCCAGTATACTTGCTTGTAGTATTTGCACCTATTTTTATCTATTCAATTTGAGCGGATCATACATACCATTGAATAGCTGCGATTGCAATAACTAAACGAATAGTAGATAATTTTGCAACTGAAGAAAAAGTATAGGTATAATCATTTCCAAGTTCTTGAATATACCCTTTTGCTACTGGCCTTGGCGTATACCTCTCTATAGTCTCATCAGGTTTATATTTTATCTTATGAACCCACTTAAAACCTATAGTCTTCTTTCCTTTAGATAAAGGAACAACATCCGATGCATGATTAGAGTCTAAGCCTAATAATTCTCTATTCATGGCGTCAACCCAACGAGGATCAACCTTTGCTTCATGATAATGTCTAAGTTCTAGAACAACTAATACATTGCCTAAGGAACTCACATAATTAGGAGGGAAAGTATGTAAATGGAAGTATTAAGAAGATGATATAAAGCTAATGAAGTAGAAGCACTTACTGATGGATCTTGATGAATAGCATGCACATAGTCCTTGAGCCACAAAGGTGGTTTTCTGACGCGATTGGGGACATGATGAGAAGGAATAGATGTAGTATGTGTTTTAGGACAAACGTATATATTAGAATGAGGAAGAGTATTATATTCATGATGATAAGACTCCAATTTTGAAACAAGAGGAACATAAGGAAACAAAACTAAGGAAGATTGAGATAAATAAGATAATGTGTGTTTAAATGGAAAATATATTCAATGAAGACAACGTCTTTACTCACAAAAACTTTGTTTGAAATGAGATAAAAAAGCTTGTAGCCTTCTAATTATGTGGATACCCTAGCAAAACACATTTCCAGCCCTTAGCATGCAATTTATCTATAGATTTGTCAAAAATTGGAGCAAAACAAAAACAACCAATTGTCCTAAGCTTAGAACAAGATGCAATTTGTCCAAACAAGCATTGATATGGTGAATTCCAACCAAAATTATCAATTGGCATTCAATTGATTAAAGTAGTGGCTACCAAAACACACTCCCCCTAAAACTTCTTTGGTAAATTTGCATGTATTCGAATCGCACGATCCATGTCCAACAAGTTTCTATTCTTTCTTTCTTTCAACAACAACATCATTTTGTTGTGGTGTGAATGCAATTGTCCTTTGATGAACTATTCCTCTTGTAGAAAAAAATTTGTTGACATTCATTTGAGATAAACTCTCCACCATTGTCACTACGTATATGCTTTAGTGTGACATGAAAATGTGTATCCACATAAGTAAGGAATTACAAAAGATAACTAGGTACTTGATACTTGTTATGCATGAGATAAGTCCAAGTACATCTACTCATATCTTTAACCAAAGTAAGAAAATACCGTGCACCCGAAATTGAAGTTGTACTATAGAGTCCCTAAACATCCACATGAACAAGATCAAATTTATGAGTAGAAATGGAAGAACTAATGGGAAAAGGCATAGAATGAGATTTTGCTAAATGACAAGTATCACAAACAAAAAAATCTTCTTGTGGTACATTGTACAAAGGAATGTGTTTGAGTTTATTTAAAGAAAGATGACCTAAATGATCATGTAAGATCCATAAAGACAAGGTTATAGAACCATAAGAAATATTACAAGAGAGAGCAAATTTGGACAAAACATCAGAATTAAAAGAATGACCAATATCAAAAACTATCCCATCAAAAGCATTGGACTTAAGTACATAGAGCCCATCTTAAACATCAGCAATTGCAATTACTTCCTTATTGTTATGGCCCTGAAAAGAACATGAACAAGAGGTAAAATTAGCAATCAATTTTAAAGTGGATAAAGTTTTGAAACTGAGATGAGATTATGTTTAAATTCTGGTATGAGAAGTACATTGTAAAGGACAATGTGCTTATTCGAATGTACAATACTAGTTTATGTTACAAGTTTCAAGCTACAATTTGGTAGTCTTATCCAGATAGGTTGAGATAAATCTTGTGTGTGATGTAAAATATGGCTAAAGGGTATCATATGGTCGAAAGTGCTTGTATTAATTATCTAATTTCCTACAACATTATCATTAGCAAATGAAGATCTAGCAAAAGAATTGGAGACAAGAGAATAATTTGGATTGTTATCAAAATCTCGTTGATTCACGTTACCAACATAGTTCGCTAACAAAGATTTTCCAATTAAGTATACCTCCATGTCCTTGAAGCATTTTGATAACTTCTGGACAAACACAAGCAACCAAATTCTTATCATCACCATTATCTTTTCCACGAGAGAAGGAACCAATAGAACTAGTAAAGTCAAGAGGCGTATCTTGAAGAACATGTCTTGCAAACTTTGTGTTTTTCTTCTATTTATTTCCATTGTACCACTCTGGAAATCTAACTGATTCAAACCAATTTTCTACTAAATGACCAGTTTTTTTACAATAAGAATAAACATCCTTTCAGCTGGTTTGCTCCTCTTATATTCCCTTTTATCAACGAA
The DNA here is from genome assembly GCA_024138025.1 of Combretum micranthum. Taxonomy (NCBI): domain Eukaryota; kingdom Viridiplantae; phylum Streptophyta; class Magnoliopsida; order Myrtales; family Combretaceae; genus Combretum; species Combretum micranthum. Next base: position 836,653 of record JAMXBD010000411.1, read on the forward strand.
CTTGTTTTATCCTTTAACCATGCAAGCTGAAGCTTTATCATGCTTTTGTTTCTCAATTTGATGAACCAAGTAATAAGCCTTACTTAGCGTTGGCAAAGGATCTAGAGAGAGTATATGACTTCTCACATTTTCATAACAATCATTAGTCCCATAAGAAATTGAATCAACTAATTTCTATTATTCAGTTCACTGAATTTCCAATTAGATTACATGTACAATTACTCATAGCATTATAGACACACTCAGGAATAAGAGACAAGATGTTTTATTCATCTTAAAGTCTTTTTAGGAAATTAAAATATGTCGTAACATCACAACTTCCTTGTCTAAGATTAACAATTTTGAATTGTATCTAATAAAGTAGAGGTGCATTTGTTTGTCCATAGCGATCAACAATTTCATTCCAAAGTTCTTTCGAAGAACTTGCAAACGTGAAGCTTTCAATCAATTCAATCGATATTGCATTTAAGATCCAACATTGAATCATACTATCACAATGAATCCATTTCTCTAATTGTATCATTTCTAGTTTCATGCAAATTCCTTTAGTAAATCCTAATTTTGATGTAGCTACTAGAGTTAGTTTAACCGATCAACTCTATGCTAGCAACAATGGATCTCCATACATGTGATTAATAGTAGGGTTTTCCATATCTATCTCTTACGAACAAAAAATCAATTAGGAAACAAAAGATGAAGATTACCAGTTAGATTGTGTTTCTTTGATATCATGTAGCGAGATCAGAATGAGAGCTCGATTAAGAATTATCCATTCTCCTACTAGTTCTCCATGAAAAGTACAGAGCAAAGAAAAATAGAAATGTAATAGAATGAAGGAATCTGTTATTGATTATTGCGGATTTGGTTTCTTATATACATGTATGTAACCCTATACAAAGACGACATAGAAGAATAACAAATAAACTATACTACTACTTCCACAAATTTTTCATTTCACTCACTTTATAAAACATTGATTCTTTTTGAACTAATCAAGACTTTAATACCTTAAATAAATTTACTCTATACATTAATACTTTCTAGTGTAGATTAGTCGTGAAAAAATTAATGGAGTTTGAACTAAGTTCAAGTATATATTAAGATCTATTAAATTTAAGTCTAGTTTGACTTTAAATAAAATTTACCAAAAAGTTTAAAATATAAATAATAGTTAGGCCAAAAAAACTTCAATTAAGTAAAACTTAAGCATATGATAATTTCTAGTTCTGTTTAGGTCCACATGTGCATTGTTATTGGAAATTTTCCTTTACCTTGGACATTGCAACATCTTAAATTTTAGGACAATTACAACCAGCACATGTCCATAATGAATATGAACACAACTAGAACTTGTTAGAAATTTAGGGTTTGCACTACAAATGACTCCAAATTACTTTTATAGTTATAACTTTAATGGTGTTGGATTAGGTATTTGCCATCTTAAACAACCATGTAGATTTCTTCTCATATAACTGCATGAATTTAATTGATAGATGACTTAGAGAGTCCATCATGATAATGCTATAAGAATTATACATGCTAACAAAGATTCCTACTTGGTAATAAACTTTATTCATATATTACCATTAAAACCTGGAACACATGATTGAAGACTTTGTTTTTATAAATCAACATATATCCTTTATTCATCATTTGAAAAGTCTTCAACACTAATGATGTTCCAAAAACTCACATAGCAACTAACAATACAATAACCTATACGGTCACCGCCTATACTTGAAAGAGGAAAATGGTAAGCAGTAAGCTGAAATCTTGTATGTATACACGACATCAATAAGTACGTGATCAATTTACAAACATACATATGATTAATGTAACAACCAACATTTTATTATCTTTCGTTTTAGCTAAGCAAACAACAAAGAGATTACTTAGCATTTCATTGCACATAAATATAGTAATACATATATATGATGTTGGGTACTTCCTTATAATAACAAGTCTAGATCACCTAAATCTACCTATAACCACTCCATGTGTGGCTCCATGCAGGGAAAGCGTAAGATAGGGATCATAAGGATACCACATTAGCATCATCAATATTCTAGGTTCGTAACCATAGTCAAACACTAGCTAATCATTCCATCTCTAGGTGTGGCTCCATGCAAGGAAAGGGTAACATAGGGATCATGGGGGCACCTCATTAGCTCATCAGTATTCTTGGTCCACTAACCATGGCCAAACACAAGCTAATAATTTATTTAAGTTGGATATCACTTACATTCGTTTGATTTTCTAGCCTATCAAGCCTATAAAACAAACACGGTATACATGTTTTTGGAACGTAAGCTTATTCCAAACTCATATCTCTAGTATTCTCTAAATTTGAGTTACAACATAGTTAAAGTATTTATAACCATTTATAATTCCAAAATCACTTATAGATCATATTTTCCGTAGTTCTTCCTCTTACACTAGCATTGACATTGAAGTTTGTTAAGTAAACTACTTAAAGTTAATTATAAGGTTGTTTATGAAGTTCATGTAAGATACACACATATATAGTTTAAAAATTGGATCGTAAAATATTAATTTAAATATAAGAGATTGGTATTTAATTTGGTAATATCTTAATTTTACCGTTTTAAAATGTCACTAAAGCTTCAAGAAAGTGGTTAGACGAGTTTCATGCACCTTAGAGGAGAATTTTATAAGTTTTGAAAAAGTCATACTAAATATGATTTGGACATGACCATGTTGGAGGGTTATGTTGGGCTAAGAGGCTTAACATGGCTTGAACATAACTATGCTAGGGTTGTGTTAGGATTTGAAGGCTCAACATGAGTAGAACGTAATTATGGTAAGGGGTCTTGTTGAGATCAGAGGCTTGACATGGGAGGTTACATGACCATATTGGTGTCGTTTTGCTTAAAACAACAACTTTTACAATTTTCTTTGGATGTAATAAATATCTTTCACTTCTTTTATTGACTAAAAATCTCAAAAGCTAACCATTCTTAATATTTTTAGAAAGTGAAAACTTAACAAGCTTTATTCTAACCTAAGCTTTGAGGGAATTTACTCGAATCTTCCAGCATTCTTCTTTCTTGTATTTTTTTCCAAACTTAAAGCCTATGAATCGCCATAAAATGATCTTTACAAACTTAGACATAATTCTCACATAAAAATTTCCTCCTATCTTCATCAATCTTAGACTTACCTAAGAAAAAAATAAAAATAATTCTTTAAGAAATTTGTTCTCACATGCAATGGTTTGTTACTAGTCTGAAAACCACCATAACTATCTTTTTTTGCATCCTCATCGTGTCAATATTTCATTAAAAATTATGAAAGGATTGGTGGTTGGATGATTGCATTGATTGCGAAATGAAGTGTCATAACTTTAAGACAGGGACATTGGCAGGCGAGAAAATTTACACAGATTGATAGGTTGATTTTCAAACTTATATATAAGTACACATGAGTCGTTAAGTTGAGGACCCTTGGTAGATAATTAGACAAAAATGGTTGTCAGAGCATAGAGAGATCCAGAATTTCATCTTACTACAACTATTAAGACAAAATTTATCTTCTCAAAGCAAAAGGGAGCAATTTGGCCAAGGTATGAAACAAATTTAAAGACACTTCAAGAAAGTCTTAATATAGAAGAAGAATAGGATGAAAAAGACAATCTATATGATCCCAATTACATCGAGGATGAAGATGAAGAAATGGAACCATAGGAAGATCTGAACAGGTTCCAAGAGTGAAAAAAAAAATTAAAGATTCAAAAAAAGGCAAAAGAAAGGCACAGGCAAACAGAAAGAGAGATAGGAAGAGAGAATCCAGGAAGACAAAATGAGAAATTGACATGGAAAATGTGGAAGGCAAAGGAAAACAGGACAATCAAACAATGAAAAACAAAAAAAAAAAAAAAGAAGGAAAACATGGGGTAACTATGTTAGCACTGTAGCACTTTTTAGGGTTACTGTAGCACTTTTTTTTTACTATAGCAGTATGTTACTATTTTACTGTAGTAGTAGGTCACTATAGCATTTTTTACTGTTTTATCTACAAAATTTTTTCTATAAAAGGCCAGTAAGGTTCAGGTTTAGAACACATAGAAAATATTAGAGAGTATTTAAGTGTTTTATGAGTGATATTTCTAAGTGTTTTAGTCCTGTAAGAGTATCCTTGTAATATACTCCACTGTATTCAATAAAGTGGTAAGGGTAAAGGCCTTTTGAAACCCTCCATGTTACTCATGTATGGAAAAGGATTCACAAGTTGAAATGAATAATCATTATCAGGATAAATATTATTGTCCAAGACGTGTACGTTACAATATACACACAATGGCTATAGATCTCAACTATTTCAAAGGATTCAAGATAGAAAAACAGGAATATGCATTGGCTACCCTTCTAGATTACGAACTTGTCACAAAAATTGTTACCACATTTCTACAATTTATTACCCAACCCATGAGAAAAATGTTTCATGAAGTTTTAGCAGCCTTAAAGGACATAGAATGGGAACATGATATCCTTGTAAAATACTATATGAAAATAAAGGTAATACCACCAGAATGGTTAAAATTTGAATTCAGATCAACATTAACTTGGTTTTGGATTTCTCTAATTAGAAGAAAGGTTTCAATTATCCGAGAGATCCATAGGCTAGAGTCAACCAACAGTTGAAAGGGTGAGTCAAATGATAAATTATTGTGAAGGTTTAATAATAAGTATGATAGGATGAGTGCAAGTTTTGATAGGATTATAGGAAGCATCAATTATAATAAGAAGCTTTATGATTTCTTGCAGGCTATAAATAATCTAGAATTTTTAAGCATAGAAAAGGTTGAGGTTATATACATGAGATAGGTTTAGAAATATAAATTAATCTCACAAATTTGAACGAAAAGGTTAAAGAAGTAGGTGAGGAGTTTATACTGTCACGCCCCAAAGGGTACCCAAAACGCGACAGTCCACCACACTCGATATTTAAACTTAAGTATGACAACCTTAGTCATCCCGTAAGTTTACATATCAGTGTAAGGTGTACTTGCAAAACTTTTAAGATCACACTTTGAATCGAATAGTCTAAAGAAGGCATACATTAGCATTAAGAATAGAAATCACAACGAGATAAATAAGTTAAGTCTTTACAAAAGTCAAGGGGGCATACCCCCGCCAAAATAATGATAAAAGTCCATCCGGTCTAAACCCACATTATAGTCATTAGGGTTTATGTTAAAGAGATTTCCCTAGAAGTCCACGCCTTAGCTAGGTCCTAACTTCTTCAAAAGCTCCTCCATCCAAAAGATAACCCTGTGAAAGACGTTCTCTCGGAACAACTAAAAATAGGAACACTACAACAAAACTATCGGGGTGTAAGCTACAGGCTTAGTGAGATTCAATTCCAAATAAATAATACTCAACAATAGTATATAACAGACAAGTTATTAGCAACCATATAAATACACAAGCACATGAGCATACAATACATAAGACCATCCGATAATCTTATGTTGAAGGGATTTACGCCCTCCATTCGGGGCTAGGTATTTCAGGCCCATACGACCATCATTTAAATACTTCTCACTTCTTATTATGGTTGATACAGGTGCCCATCCACCACGTTTAAATTTTTTTCCTGTGGTTAATATAAGTGCCCACCCACGCACATTTTCAATTTTCGGCCCATACATCAACAACCGAGTTTACAGGCCCCTCGTTGCCCAAATTATTATACCTTCTTTCCACAAAGGTATAATAACTTTTGCAATGTGACTCACTACGTGATATGCATGTACAGTTTATTCATATAACCGTAGCATATTAATTAGGTAGATTAAGTGCAATCATAGAGAATTTCAGACAATCCAAGTCTATACCAATTCATACAATGAATTATCAACAAGTTTCATCTCGATATACTTATCATTCATTCAGCCAAGATTAGGGGTCTGTCTGTTTTGGCTTTTTTCCAGCAGATACAGATACTTTTTCAAACTTTTTGCTAACAAATTATTTATCAAGAAATAGATATAGATAAAAAGAAATTGACAGTTCTCATCAAAAGATCAAATAGAACAAATATAGATAAAATTTAGATACAAATCGGATATATTTACACATATCATTTTAAAAAAGATACAGATACAGATGTAAAACAGACAATCCAAACAGACCCTAGATCACAAATCATCCGAATTTTATCTTCTTTAATTCTAATGCCACTATATTTACAAGCACATACATGAGCACAACTACTTAAGAAATGAACTCACTCGGCCATGGAGAGAAATCCACTAGTCGTTGTAGTCCTCGAGGAGTGGAAATCCGTCCTCCAATTCACCTAAGTACGAGGAATAGCCGAAATGAGTATTTCTCATAAGGTTCTAATAACTTAACAATTCTAACTACTAAGTTCGTCAATTTCCGTATAAGATAAAGTCCTAACTTTAATTGACCATATCTAAGTCATTTCAACTCGGAATTGAGCATATAATATATCGATTTCTATCTACTTCGAAAGATCTATCTATTCCTAATATTATTTCCTAGTTTCGAAAATATTTAGGTCGCAAAACAGAGGGATCAGTTCTGGTCGTTCGAAAACTTCAATTCCAAAAAATAGTTTTGTGAATGTTTGTGATGTCTTCTAGCATATAGTTTAACTACACATATAATATTGATGATTTACTATCATGAATGATATGATATGAACTTGATGCATGCATGCTTTTGGCTTTATTTACCAAAAGAAAATTAAGAAACTTCTTATTTGTGAAGCTCCATAACTATACACTTTCATGAAAACTAGATTCCTAACTTTGACCATCTCATTTGTTTTGGGGTTATTTCCTTAAGAAAATCAATTTATCCTTGTCTAAATTGAGTCTTCATTATACCTATTACCCAAGCCTTCATTTCTACATAAAAACTTGCATTTTACACTTTGCAAATGTGTTTTCAAATAGGATTTATCCAAAAATCCGAATTTCTTAAAATTAAATTTTTGAGTGATTCTTTTGGGAAAAACTTGTTTAATGCATTAAAATTTAAGACTTTAAGATACCTATTACTTCAGGACTCCATTTAATACATAAAACTCCTATTTTGAGCTTAGAGGATAGGTGTTCTTATGACCTACATTCAAAATTACGAATTTCATATGTTGAGTACTAACTCAAAAATTTTCCATCTAGGTTCCACTTCTTGTTTTATGCATTAATCTCATCAAAACTCATTTCAACTTATAAAAATCACTACTTAATGATACCTATTACCTATACCCTTCATTTTTTACATAAAACATGAGTTTTAAAATTGATAAAAGGGTTTTTAAAATAGGGTATTGAAATCATACGAATTTGTCTTTGAACATTTCAAACAAAAACTTTTCCTTTCCAAGTTCCTTGCTTTATTTACTTAAGGATCTACTAAGTACCACATCTATATACCTAAAACAAAGCCTTCATGAGTATTAATACATGAAAACGTAAATCATTCATAAGATCATAAATGTCAAGCATGGTATAAGTATCTACAAGCTAGATCTACTACTTATGATGTATGAAATAAAGTTTAAAAGCATGAACATGAAATTTTATGCTAGATCTCTACTTTACCCTACTTTTACATGCATAAACATGAAAATACTTCAACAAAAACTTAATTAAACACAAATCTATTCTTGTAATGGTTTGGTATTCATGTAGCAGCATTTTCTTGTCCTTAGCATGTGCTTATGAGGACTTAGTGTGAAAACACTCATGAATAATCTTGCCATTTCAAGATTAAATGGTAGTAAGGCTAAAAATCATCACCTAAGGTTGGATTTAGTGAAGAAATGAAGAAGATTGAAGCTTGTGGTGTGTGTGTGTGAGGAGTGTAGTCACAACAATGAGGGAAGAAGAAGAGAGAATTTGAGAGCTTTCGAAACAAATGAATTAAAATGAAGGAGAGAGAAAATAAAAGACTATTTATATTAGATGAAATTAGGGTTTGTTTTAAGTAATAAAAGGAGATAAAATAAAACAAATTGGGGGAAAAAATTGAGGAGGGGTGCGCCGGTTCTAGAGTGAGGGAGAGAGGGAGTGAGTTGAAATTGTTTTGATTTAAAATTTATGTAATAATATATCTTAAATTGTAATAATTTGTTAAGAGACAAAAATTCTTGGAAAACAAAATATAATTGAGTGTTTGTAAGGATGTAAGACTAGGGTATGGGTGTGTGTGTAATAGATTATACTTGTGAATAGTAATAAATAGTAGATAAGACATCTACTTTACCGGTAGTAAGGAAAATACGGGAAAAAGGATATAACTGTAATTTTTATAATCCGAAAAATTATAAAACATATATTTTTGAAATCCTTATAAAATTTCGGTTCTAAGAAGTATTCCGGAATATTTTTCTAAGTTTCTAGTTTCGGGGCTCGCTTTTTAGTAATGGAGCTCAGGAAAGCCCGGAATAGAAAATTTTTTGAAATCAAAATTTTGCATGGTTTGAAATATACTATAAAATAATAATCCACATCAAATTATTCTATAGAGGTTCTTTTATATAGAAATCGAAGAAAAGCCGGACCTAGGGTTCCTAGGTTGCTAATACTAATCCTATTTAGGGTTTTGGTTTTCGATTTCCAGAGTTTACTCGGTTACTAAGAAAATCGGGGTTTACATATACACATTCATAAGTTTCTAGCAAAGGATAGGTTGTATATTTATCTAAAGGAAAGTTTTGAAAGGTACCTTATAGATTTAAAGGATAAGGAAGGCATAAATGGTTAGGAAAGCAGTTAAGTAATATTAGGTTAGTAGATCCTTACATATTACCCAGTACGAAACTTCGTGATTAGGAATTTTGATTAGCTAAATTTAGAAATCAAGGAGCATAATAGGATACAAGTAGGAGATAATAGTTTTTCTCATCTTTGTTATTTTAAACATTCACTGCATTTGTTGCATTCAGATCACGAGCAGTTAAAGAGCATAGTAGACTTAGTTATATCTTTTAGTACAACTGTTCACAAGGACTTAGATACTTTATACAAAGCTCACAACTTTAGGAGAATGGATGAAAAGCTTTTATAAGTTTTCCTTAACCATGTCCCGCTAATTTTCCTTTTAAGGTATAAAGCTAACCATGCTCTAAAACCTTATTAGGCATTTGTATCATGCAATAAGGTTTTATAGCATAGGTAGACAGATTAAGGCACCATACTTGGTAATAAAGCTCTGGTTCCTTTAGAGATTATACCAAAAGGGCTGACCTAAAACCCTTTGTTAAGACTGTTTGAGGTAGAGTTTACCGTGTTTTGGTATTATGGGTAGTGGCATGGGCATGATGTGCATTCTCTAAAGAAAACATTGCTCCATTGATCAACTATCTCGCTTTAATTGTTTACCCCTGCCATGAAGTTTTTTGAATTTTCCAAAATCCTATATACTTTTTGTTATTTTACCATTTTTTCTTTATTTATTCCTACTTCTTTCCATTCAATTTTTTCTTTAGGAATTCTTTTAATTCTTCTAATTCCTTTGAATTTTCCTCTATTGCTTTTTTACTATTTTCCTTTCCTTGACATTCTCCTGACATTTAACATTCACAATTCTTTTCATCGTTTTCATCATGCCTTTGCAACAATTTGATATATGGTTATGTATTGTTTAAATAGTTTTGATATGCTATAGATAGATGTTCTAAAATATTTACAGTATATCTTGTGATCAAAATACTGTGGTGATTACTTAACAGAAAATCTAATCCTATTATATATCTAATTTTTGAACTACCAAAATTTCATAATTGTATCATTCTACTATGCATAGGTACAATTCATTCTTCTCCAATGAAAAAACTTAATTTATGTTTTTTTATATCTACATTTCTTTGTTTTATTTCCATGTATATCAGAACTGCCACATGGCTTAAAGCATATTAAAAAAAAAAACATTTTTATTCCTGAGCTATTCGGTTTTTATTTTCTAATTCCTTTTTTTATTTTTGGCCAGAATTTTCTAATTCCTTTTTCCTGGTTATTTTTGCCTTTTCTTATTCAAAGAACAGAATTTTAATGAAAACCCAAATTTCTACGGGAATGCGTAAAAGCCTAAAGTAGCGAGTACAGTGAAATGTAAAATAATCGAGGAAGATCTTCTATATCATATGAAAAAATACAAGAGCATATTATGCTTCTATTAAACTAAAATCCATGGTTATCCCATGGTTGAGTTACTTATGAAAATAATCCTTTGATATAATTGGTTATTCCACGTGGTCATTTTTTCTAAGAAAAAAACAAACACCGGTGAAGTTTCATAAACCTATTCCCCAAGATGCGGAAGAGATTGACCAAAAAGGCTGCAAAAATAATCCTACGATTATAGTCGCGGAGAAAATATTCATTAGCAATTCAGGCTACTAGGACTGCCGATCACGCATAACTACACATCTCCCTAGACGGATCGGTTCGGCCCGTGGACCCAATCTTTTGGATCTGAGTCCAAATTATAGAGACCCATGACTACTTCGTATAGGGAGTAGGCCAGGTCGAACTCACCAGGTCCCGAGGCTGATGTTATATTAATTTTTAATTATTTTTTATCTTTTTAATGGGGGCCCCGGTTGGTCTGCTTAGCGTGTATGACCTGCCCGTGGATGGATCCGCCATCTGATTCTGAGAGATGTCTACATATAACTATTAATATCTATTTATACATGGACAATTAATTCTTAATATTCATTTAGGTGAACTTCTATGGTTCCGTCGATGATATTGTTTAATCAACTATTTAACTGTTAAAATAAATATAGTAATTGAAATATTGATTATTTTGATGGTTCAATCACGATTGGATATGATGTAAGCCGTTGGATAATGATGAACTGATCTCGTCAAAATTAATGACGAGACTATAAAATTTCCCTAACTTTAAAAGATATTTATATTTCAAAATGGAGAAAAATGATTTCTCTCTCTGCTAAGCAGACATAGTGTAAGATGGAAAAAAAAAAAAAAAGAAAATGAAGAACCTAAATTCAATTCTTTTTATGGGTGAATCAATAAAAATTCAAAAGCTTTATTTTATTGGATTGAATGAAGGAGATTAGGAAAGAGAATGTGGAACTTGTGGTAAAAAGAAATTTCCAAAGTTTCCTTCATTTACTCAAATTATTGGTAGAAGAGATATTATTTTTTTCCACTTTAAAATTTAAATTTTTTTGGAAAGTTATTTATTACCTAATGAATCTTTTCTTTTTCTATTTCTATGGGTTTTCAATTATCATATAGCTAATGGATCTTTCTGACAATGATAGATTTATTTGGGGAATAATAATTTTGTGCTCCAATAGCTGGCGCTGTATGTTAATATATGAAACAGTTTGGCAGGGGAGACATTTATTTGAATGCGGCGACCATGAAACTGTTCAGGTTTGCATTCTCCAATGGCTCATAAGATGTGTTTCTGTCCAATGAATTATTACTGATGCAGTAACTAAATTAACACTCAGTGGGATGATGGACATCGATCAGGGCCACTTTCACTTACTCTTGTAGGTCCTGGCTATCTGCTTGCAATTCTGTCAACGATCTACAGATCGAGATTATTGCAACTATATTAAAAATTACAAAGTTTTGATTGCAATAAATATTGAATAAAGAAGTCTAAAAAGACATTTTTCCTTTAAACAAACACACCTGAGAGTCCACGGAGAAAGAAAGAGCTAGGATACATCACTCTTAATGTAACAACAAAGGAATGGATTTATATGGTAATACTGTTAGGTATTCCTTTTCCAGTCATCCCTTCTCCACTAGTCGGATAAAGGAGGGTGAAAGGCATCTTGACAGGTCCAACCCTATTTCTCCATCGAGGATCTTCATTCATTTGCATTATCTTTTCCCCAACATCTGCCAGTTTCTTTCCAAATTTCTCAAATGCTTGCAGTGGCTCAGCATCAGTTGTCCATTCAGGACTTTCTCTTTGCCCAAGGTATACTTCATCAGTGGAATGCCTTGACAAAATCTCCATAAGTGATATACTTATGAGAGTTTGAAGTTGTGCTGTGATTGTTTTCAGGAAAACTTTTTCATGATCAGACTTGAGTTCCTCAAACTCAGGAGTTCCTTCTTCAGGCATAAACCGACGACTAAGCATTGGGCGGTTAGGAAGATAACCTAGATAGGAATATTGTCCAAAATTGGCAACAGCATGGACAGCAGATGAAACCCATATTATAGTTGTGCATGATTCTACTAGTTCTTTGAGGTTTTGCATCTTTGGCCACCATGGTTCGTCTTTTTTATCCCCGTGACCTTCCTGTCTTATTTCATTCCACCAGGACTGCAATTCCTCGTCTTTTTGTATCATGGTATCGTTCTTGTAGTAGTAGGAGCAATAATCTTCTACCCATGTCTTAATTGCTGACCAAATCTCAAGGCCATCAACGGCATAGGGATAATCTTCAATAAGTAGACGAAGCCCATGTGGGGCATCTGAGTCTTCAACTGCCATCCCTCTGTTGAAATTGAAAAAGGATTATACCAGATCAGTAAAATTGAACCTTGTTAAACTAAGGCAGATATGTAATAATTATATATAACCTGGTTGTGTCAATTAATAAATATGCAGCATACTGTATTGAAATTTTTACGGAACTCTATTTGGTGCACATAGGTAAAGGGCCAACGGCAAAGATGGAACATCGGGTCTAGGAGGCATGTCATCTGTCTAAGGCCTGCTAGATGACTATCGTGGGAGGAATAATATATGTTGTCCCCAACTTAACTTGCTAGATGTAGTGGACTGGTTATGGATCCTAAGTCAACTGCATAGTGGTATTGCTTAGTTACTGTTTTGTCTTTTCTTAGTAGTTATTCCCTATATCGTGTACTAGGTATTGAGTCCCTAAACCCTATAAATATGCAATTATGTGTACTAAGACGATATGAGAGCCGTGAGAACGGAGAAACCTTAGGACTTGATGAGGTTGCATAAGAACTCTTGTACTATTGCTGCTATCCTATAGTGGATATGTTAAGTCTAGTTTTACCTTGATTTTTCACCCCTAGGACTTGATTTATCTTTGCTTTTATATGGAGTGTATTGTGTTACTGTAACTAAAAATCGATCTATGTCTGGTGTAGTAATCCATCTTTGATAAGTTTAAAGTCAAATAAATTCATTTCTCAAACAAATATTTAATGAGTTCTGTATTTTAGTACCTCTTGATAAGATTAGTTGGAAGTGCTTGCTCTGTGAACACCCAGTTCTTGTAAATTATAGATGATAATTCCATCAAATACTTTCTTGGGAATATAGTATCTTCCAATATCCCACCACCATTAACAAGGATTTGTCTGGCAAGTGCATTGATGTCCATCGTGTAATGGAAATGAGGATGCAAAAGCTTGTAAATAGGGTGAAGCAAACTCAGTTGCCTATTTGTTGCAATTACGAAAGGCTCAATCACCGCATGAGTATTTAACCTGCGTACACAATCGGATAGAATGTCGAGAACATTGGTTTGTTTGTTTTGTGTAAAATGTTTACCACATATCTTGAATTTTTTCCATAATTTAACATATGCTGTGCTTTTAATTTTTCCTTAGTAATTTCAATAGGTTTTAGTTTGCAGTGCTCTTAGTGGAAAGTTATTGATAAAGGGAAATGTTAGGGATTGTGGCACGAGGGCAAACTAGAGCAAAAAAATGTTAATGGAAAGTGGGGAAATCAATTTCCTGAATTTATAGTAGCTTATACAGTAGATATAACCACAAGCCATTTGATGTTGTGATTTCTTCCAATCACAACCTAACCCAAAAGAACCACAAGCTATCATGGTGCCTTGAGATAACTGCGGTAATACTTGACAATTACAATGTTTCTGAGATAATGGCAAATGCACCTTAAAACTATTGATCAGGTATAGATAGACCCTCTAATTTTAAAAAAATGCATTAATCTTCCAATAAGTCTTGAAAATATGCACTTACTTTAACCAGGCACTAAAGCTTCCAAAGCCATCAATAAAAATGCATTGACAGCTACAATAACTTCAGGCTGTAGCAATGGTTTATGAAATATGCGTATAACTTCAAAACTATGGAAAGATAAAATTACTTTTGAATTTACTTGGTGTCTTGAACCTAACAAATAATTTTGGAGGTATCTTTGCAATTTGTCCATAGTTTATAAAGGAAACATGAAAACCAAATGAGTGGAAAGAATTTGGCGGACACATACCAATGGCTAATAAGCTCATGATAGCCAGAATCTGTCACGGCCGCATAAGCTTTAGCCAATTGCCAAATGGAACCTTCAACACCTTGGTTAGCTGGAGTGTAGACTTTGCTGATTTTGCCAAAATGATCTCCATCTGGATGTGGCAAACTTAGTTCTATTGCAAGAGGCATCAATGTACCATCATCTTCCAAGAAAAGGAGTGTCCTAGTAGCATACATCTTTGTAGATGTCGTATTTATCCGCCTTATGTATGGCATTAGTGAGTCATGATGATCCAATATGAACAACCTATTGTTTTTGAGAGCCTGCATCCAAATGTGGATAGCTATGTCGTAAAATTACTCCAAAAGGAACAGTAATGGTTGGAGCATTGCATTTGGGGGCATTGTCCACTTTTCATATGATTTATCATCTACTTAAATTGCTCTTCTCTGAGCATGTTTAACCTTGAAGTTATGATGAATTATCATTGGTTAAACCAAAAGGCATTTCGGTGAATTAGAGTTTCATCACATTCTATTTTAGTGGTATTAAAACTCTTAACTGAAAATGTTCTAATTGTATCAACTATAAAAGCTAGAAGAATACCTCATCTACATTCAACCCATTTAACTGATTCTCAATGTGCTCTTTGGTTATCGAACTGGTTTGGTTGCCATATAGTCTGGGGTCTAACTTGCTTGTGGACGGGAATTCCTGCATTTTAGTATAGAACTCAATATTATTAACAAATAGGCTAGACAATGATTTTTGCTCTCCAGAATATCTTCAATGTGCAGACAAAAAAATCATAGGATATCATACAGATAACAATAGAAAAATGAAAGTTAAATATTACTTGCAGAAGGCGAATGATGAAAGGATTAACTCCTGCAAGCATCTCTCTAGCAAATTCTTTGTCCGTCCTCCATGCAAACTTATCTTCTGCTTGAAGCAGAGTAAGAAACTTGATTAGATTACACATAATATTGTTGGATCGCTCTATGTTATTACTAAAAGTCACTTGTAACCACAATATTTTAAGATTACTAGAATTACAATATTTGACTACTTTATAATTTTGATTCCGCAAAGCGAACATTCTTAGATTTAAGGATGTTACCTTTAAGAATTTCTGGCATGGGATATTTAAGAAGCCCTTCCCCATCAGTAGGAAGTATTTGCTTGAGCAATTCTAGGGGAATATTTCTTCTAACATTTTCAAGCAGGCCTTCAGGCAATTTAACACCTCCTTCATAGAGATCGAATACATCCTGAAGAGTATCAAATTCTTTCGGAGTCTTATCAAAGATGGATTCGAGCTCGGGCTTGACAAATTGAGCTATTGATTTAAGCCCATAACCAAGGAAGTCGGACAATTTTAAGTGGCCTAATTTTTCATCTCTAGGAACATAGACTGATAGGCTCTCAAGTAGAGGTAATCTGCTCTCACTTTTGGGATCTGCCAATACAAAAAGCAAAAACAGTAGAAGAAAACCTAGTTAATCTCGAAAATACAAAATACGGTTAAGCATCTATAACCTGCTTGGCTTGTGTTGGTGAATGGAATATAATGATTTTTTGAACCATTTTGACTATCTTCTTTTCTCATTTTGGTGCTCTAATGTCGATTATTTTCTTTGTTGTCTCACGGGATTTCTAAAATCCTGGTTCTACAACGTATTTCCAAACCTTAGAAGCTATCATGACATGTCTTTGCAACCCAAGTGATAACTTTCTGGTGCTCGGTACCCACCTGAAGCCCAGAGAAGATTCTCCATTACCCCTCATTACCTATGTTGACTCAAGATTTAGCAAAATGATAGGAAATATAGCTTAAATATTAAACCATCTCATTTAGTACTATAAAGCATATGCTTTCATGTTATCCACCCGATTAATAATGTCAAATGTGGTGTATCATCTCATTTGTAGAATCATTATCTCGTTAGTGAATGATGAAATAGCAAGAGATTTAAATGCATTTGCCAGCTATAGCCTCTAACCTGTTTTAGTGGGTGGACGACCAGTCCTTCCACGGCGAGGATAAGGAAACTCCTGAGAGCCACCAAGAACAGGGCGTGCATATTTTGGATCTTCATCAGGATTTCCCAAATCATTGTAGTAAGCATAATCATATATACGATCCCATTCCTGAAGCTCTCCTACTCCATTTCCTCTTAAGTTAACCAATTCTGCTTTTCTGTATTTCACTAAAGGTGCTGGTGTTTGACTTGGAAGATACGTCTATAAATATCCATATGCCAAATTCAAATCAAACATTAGCAAGCATGTTGAAATATCATCTTATTTCATGAAACTATAGGTTTTTTCCTTGATGAAAATTTATTTGATCAAGTCGGCATTCTAGGTATGAATATCATTCTAGAATTCCATAATAGCACAATAAATAATTGACAAAACCATTTTATAAAGTTTAGCACGAGACCATCTGATCTCAAAGTTTCACATTGTAAATACTAAATTTGAGTAGGCTTTATATTTATTAGTTAAAAAATGTCGTACTGATTCTCGTGAATATACCAACAATGTCATGATATTTGCAGAAAATAAAATCATGTATCCAATACTCGAGATTGTCATATATAAGAAGAAAAATTAAAAAGCAGAATACATATCACATACTCTTCAACAGGAGTGAGATACGGAGGGGAAACACACTCTGGAACATATATCGAAACTTATTTACCTTATTAGAGAAGAACACACGATCAGTTGTATAGTATTTGGATGGATAAATCCAGGAGTTGCAGATAAAATGGACTCGGCCATGGCCTGTTACATCCTCAAGTGTAAGTGTCTTAAGATAAAATTCACTATAATGTTGATTCCTGATTATGAAAGCCCCCGGAAGTCCTATTTCTTCATTCCAACCAAATGTGACACTGTATGCTGATTCTCCTTCTGCCAATACGCTGATTTTTGTAACCCAGTTTTCCAAATACGCCACTTCTCCTAGTTTTCCTTGCAAACCATTTTCTGGGAAATAAAAAATAAATATATAAATAGAGTTAATAGAATAAAATGCTTTGACCTTTTGTTAGCGTAGAAGGTAGGATCAATTGATAAACTCAAATTCAAACTCAAGTCAAATAGCTTTATAGCATTGTAGCCTAGTGGCATTACCTATACTCTTAAGTAGAAGGTATGAGTTTCAAATTTTTCCTATCTCAATGTAAGAAAAAACAAAATTTTATAGAAAAAGATAAAGTTCCACTATTTCTTTTTTTTTTTTTTCAAATTCTTATCTATTTAGAAAAAAAAAATATTTATATTTTTCATTAAATAATATTAAAATTCAATTTGAATTTTATTAAACTTATGTAAATCAATCTAAATATATTAAATTTGAGTAAATATTTAACCAAACTAAAATGGCCAGTAAATAGCCTTCCGTAGATGCTGGCATGCTTAAGATCACTACATGCATGTCTATATTTTTGTGTAACATCGATCAATAGCCTCATAATATTGTCCCCTGATTCGCTTTTTGATGAAGGATTGTGATAAATCTTGAATATGAAAAAGAAAGGTTGAGGTGTAATATTCGATAAAATTCACATGACGTGCTTTTTCCTTTTTTCCGCATTATTTACATTGTAAATAAAGTTCACATGTCCATTTACAATATTGACCTTGTAATTTATATATATATAACTTGTAGTAGAGTTTTAGGTATTAGATCACTGGAAAATTTTATGATTTTTTTACTAATTTTGACAAGACATGGTCCCATTATTATTTAACAACTTACATCATACCTAATTATCACCAATCTACTAAAATAGTTTATGTTTCAATTATTATATTTATTTTAATGGTGGTTAGATGGTTGTCAAGATGGACGATTAGTTTATCGTAGAAGATGCCAAGATCCATATATTCATATTTAAACAACTTTTACTATCATTGCCCCGCAATAATAACACAAAGCTACTACCATATATGTCCATGGATTTCATAAAGCTTCAATGGCAGTGGTGTTATGTAATATAATTTTTCTAATTGAACATTAATGTAGCAATTAGGAAGAATTTAAAAGTTGCCTTCACATGATTAATGTTTTAATTATCATTTTAATTTTTAAAATCATAAATAAATCCGGATTTTGCCACTTCATTGAATAATATACTGTTGTAGTGTTGTGATAAAAATAAATATAACTATTGTCTCAAATAAGTAAAAAGGGCAAGGGAAATCTGAGATGTTATTGGATTGATGAAAACCAAAATTAACTTATTCTGTTTCCACGATAGATGTCTCATTTGAGTGAAAGGTTAGTATGGGCTTTTAAGAAAAAAATAATTACTAGAATAAGATATATGATATATTAATTATAAAAATGAATCACCACATTCACATATTGAACATGCTAATTAGGTCAGGAGCACAAATTCGCAATCTTACTCTTCCCTAATTCGCATCACTTGTGCGAGCTAGGGCATAAAGTTGGATGGAGAAACAATTGAATGGTTGCTCCTTTAAGCTCAGCCCCGGGTCCACCATGTCGATTTCGTCGCAGCTGAGGTCAGCCCAATATTATAATCCCAATTTTACTCTACCCAAGTTTCTTCCCTGAAATTGGATTATCGCCAGAAAATCCACATTCGATGTTTGATATTCACTCAAGCATCCTGGCGAACAATTTGCAGGCAAAGCAAGAATTGCGAGAGAACACCCTGGAATTCGGTGAGAACGACGAGAGGAAGGCTCGAAATAGAATTTTGGGCGTGGGTATTAAGGTAATTCGCACCCCCAAAATGCGCCATATGCGTAAACTAAATTCGCATCTCTCTAAGGGCAAAATGTTGTGGATTATTTTATTAATTGATTTCATTAGTATGCTATTTTATTAATTAATTCACAAAAAGTCTACTTTGACAAAAAATTCACTTAATTTGGGTATACTTTATTTGGTTCATTGGTATGCTCATATGGCACACTATTTTAATTTAAATTGTTTGTCAAGAAATAAAAGAAAAATAGATATTTTTACTCATAAACATATTAAACAGAACATATATGAATAAGAGATACAAATAAAAAAAATTAGACAATTCAAACAAGCCTAGTTCACCATTATATTGATCTATAAGGAGTTAAAAACTTAGAAAAATTCTATAAATTCATTAGTTTTATGATGGGTTAGATTCCATATACTGTTAAACCCTTTGTGTATTTTAATTGAGCCATTAAAGTACTATCATATTTATTTTTATAATTATTTTAATGATCAAATAATGAGTTAAACCATTCGCAGATAGAATGGTAGCATTTCTTATTAACTTAAGGATTAATTATAAAAGTATGATCTGTATTTTGACCAATTAGTAAACATATAACCTATATTATTTTTTATAAATAGATGATCCTAATTTCATACAAAAGTGCTATTATAATTAATTACCATAAAAAGGATATGTGTTAGAGTTTTATTGGTCTAAAAAATTAATTTAATTAAAAAATATTACCAAATAAAATTAAATATTAAAAATTATTATTTAAAAATGAGAAAATTGAAAAAAATTAATTTTTATTGCCAATAATATTTTGACATTCGTCATTATAAAATTATTAAATAATATTGATATTTTGATATAAAACTCGAGTCACATATTTGTTAAAAAAATAACACAGATCATGTATTTGCAAATTAATCAAAACATAGATCTTATTTTTGTAATTAACCCTTAACTTGATTACAAGGTAATAATTTTATATCAAAAGTCTTAACTTTACTATATCCTTCCTTAATTAACATTTTATTTTAATATTAATTTTGCAGACAAATGGAACATTCTCAATAAAGCAAACCAATCTCTATTGCTATCTTTTTTAGTGTGTTGTTTTCTTCTTTTCCCTTTATATTTTACAACGCTATTTTTTTTTTTCAAATTGTTTATGTTTTTTCTTTTTATTTTCACTTTTCTTTCATCATCAATCCAATATATAATTTGAGTCACTTATTTAATATGATACTAATTCTATCATAGCATTATATTTTTTTTTAACACTCAATTCCACTAATAATTATTTATAACCTAAGTCTATATTATATATATATATATATTGCTAATAATTTTATAGTTAAAAATGAATAAAAAATGTAATAAACTCAAGAGGGTATTTCTTAATATTAATTCAAGGGTATTTTAGAACACGAAAAATACATTTGAAAATGATAATCTTGTATTTGTGTACATCATCATATCTATTTTTCTTGAATGTCAGATTCTTGTTTTAAGATTACAGATCCATCAAAGCAAGTGTGTTTTGTATCCAAACCTCATATATGATTACAAATAATAAAAGAATCTTGTAGACTTTTCTTGTCGGTTCCATTCCTATTTGCTTGAGTAAGAATTGTAGATCGATGATAATTTGGAAAATCAGATTACTAACCATAAAAACGAGAGCACACGCTTACCGGGATCACCATTGTCAGAGCTAACAAGCTGAAGGGAAACTTTTTGCCCTAACAACTCATGAATATCATCAAGAACCGAGGCATTGAAATCATTGAAATCCAAAACATTCTTCTTCATCAGCACAACTCTTCCATGTATCTTCTTCCCGTCATTAGCACTTTCGCCTTTGATAGCATCTACGATACTCTTAATCATCTTTTATTTCTCTTAATAGATCACTCTTGAGTTGTAAATCAGATAGTGTGTATGTGGACTTTGTATGGTAAAAATAATAATACTTGATGTATAGAGGACGAAATACATGCTACGTTGCTTATATATATTATATATATATATATATATATGAATATATAGGCGATGGAGTGTGTAGAAGATCGCGTTGAATGTGAAGCTCATACAGCTAATGTATAATCGTCATGTTCTTCTCTTACTTCTAGAAAACACTTTTGGTTGAAGTAATTAAAGTCGGTTTCAAAGTTGTCATCCCTCTAGCTGTAATTTAGGTACATTGAAAGGACCAAACAATTAGGTGTTTTTAGGTGCACTTGTTAAATGGAATTTATAATTAACTTGATGCCTGTAGAGAATTGGGAGGTGATTTTTCTTTTTTTCCCGGAGTTCACACAAAAGTTGGTAATTTCATACATGATATAATAATTTGAATATAGATATGATATAGTTAGAAATATAAGCAGATAAAAAGTTTGTTTGGACTGTTGGATTTTCATCTGTATTGTACTTGTATTTATATTTTTATAGTATTATATATGTATTATATTTGTATTGTATCCGTTTGGTTAGTTTATAAGTAAAACTATTAGTTTTTTTATCAGTATCTATTTTTTGACAAATATTGTTTGAAAACGATAAAAAAATATGACGACAAAATGACTAGAACATGATGAAACAAACATACATAATACACAATAAGAAAAACACTATAATTTAATCATATTATGATATAGATAAATCACTTATATATTACTAGTCATTTTCGCATAATTATTGCAATTGATGCGAATTTGATTTGACATAAAATGCAAAAATGCGGCAATAGGAACTGTCGCGGTAATATGGATTCTACTTTTCCTCGGATCAAATTTGTTTTTCCGTTTCATATACATGCACAAACACCCACATATATATAGCTTTGTATTTATATACATAGCTAATATTGACATGAATTCTAAGAAATCGCATCTGGTGCTTGAACTCTTCTTCTTTTTCAATCAATCCTTCGATGTGTAAACAAGTGTTAATTTGATAGTTAAGCTTTGTTTATCTAAACGGAAGTAATTTATAAGTATATAAATGTTCTTGAAAATTTTATAGGTATTAAATTAATACTTACGAATTTTCAGTGGTTAATTGTTAAAACTAAATGAAGTTTAGATACCACATTTATCCTTTAATTAATTGAGAAAGCACTAAGTATAAATTTTAATGTAAATCTTCGTCTTTTTACATGTACCTTTTGAAGTGATAATTTTTTTAAAATATATATATTAATTGTATCATGATCTTATTGGTCGTCCAACATATATCATTCTATTTTTTTTTTCTCCATCTCTTTAATCTATATATATATATATATATATATCTCTATAATGTATGGGAAGATACCATGATGCCTTATTTATTTATTTATTTTTCAACGATATTGTCTCATCCATCCACATAGCAGTTTTCATAATATATGTCGATAGATTCTCTCGATCTCTCTCTCTTTTTTAATTCCTTTAATCATTAAAACTTTTGAACCCTATGTTTACAAGGATATTACGCAAGTATTTTATAACTTATGACAGTTGAACCGCACCGCATTTTTTTTATTATTGATTGATTAATGGTGCATCCGTCCACGCAATGGTATTATTTATAATACAAAAAGAAAGACCACACCACATGGGATGTAACGAACTCGGAAGGCTCGGCCACGAGAGTCAAACATAGATTACGTAAAAAGATCTTCCTTTGTATTATATTTTATTGTTATTTTGGATTATTTTTGCTTCAATCTTCAAAAAAGATATGTTTGATCTGGAATGGAATACATCCGATATCATACATAATGCCGGATATAAAAATCGATAAGGCCTTAACACGTGAAAGAACAGCTGTCACAAATAATAAGGGAAAAAACAAAAAAACTTGCAACACGTCAAATTATAATTTGCTTATGCTTACAACGAAGGCAATCATGAGGAATATTGTAAGTGTGCAGCATTTTAAGGATGTGGATTTACTCTAGATAATAAGAAGTGGTAAAGGGATATAGGATATAACCTAATCCTACTAGAGTGAGTCTTAAAGAGCCTTTATAAAAATAATTAGTAGAATAAGATATGATACAACTTCATTGTTAAAGGGGATTTTAAATTCACATACTACAAGAATAAGATATGATACAACTTAATTGTTAAAGGGGACCTTTAAATTCACATACTACAAGAAAATATAATGAGTAAAATATTCGCACATAGAGCATGCGAATTGTACGTGAAAATGTCTAGCAGTTTCGCATTTTGATAATGCGTACTATTTACATAACATACGCATGTGAAACATGTGAAACCCAAAAGGCAAATATTCCTCATTTTGGCAATGCGAATTCTGTTTTATAACTTAAATTTTTATGTTAAAGATGTAAATTTGGGATCTATTTTAGTAATTAAGTTTGAATATATTTTATTTTAGTAATTAATTTCAAAAGAATATTTATTATCACAAAAAAGTCAATGAACACTACCTTGTAACTTCTACAATGATATGTAATTTCATAAACTTTGTTATCTGTTTCCTATGCACTTTCAGTTAGAAATTTAGTTGCAATTATTGTATATTTATCTTTGGAAATTATTATATATTAACCATTGTTTTCAAAATATATATATATATATATATACAAATCTAAATTATACAGAAAAAATTACACAAATACCATCACTATATCACATATAGAATATGACATACACGGATCTGTACTGTATCACACCTTGGACGTGCGATACACTGTCGACCAGTATCGCACATCTAACGAGCGATACACATATAATTATATGTGTATCACACACTTTATGTACAATATAACAGTTTTTAAAAGTTTTACACAGTACTGTCTTTGTATCTCACTTTCATCTTACAATACATGTATAAAATTTTATATCTCTATCTAACATACAACATAGAGATTATAATTTGGTCATTTTTTTTATACAATTTATATTTATGTAATGTTTTTTTACAAGTACGGTAGACGTGTTTCACCTTTATCTTTGATTGTCTTTTCTTTTTGTTTATTTTTTTTATCATTTAACTGATGACAATTATCCAACTCATCATAAAGAACTAATAGTATCATGACACTTAATTCATAGAATATTCTTCCTTAACTTGACATTTAAACTATATTTGCAAATCACCATAGAGCCTTAACTATAATGCGAGACGTTAACTATAATGCGAGACGTTAACAAGCCAATAAAATGAATAGACAAAATTATTTATTTATAAAATTCATAGTATATGTTTTTTTTTTTTTTGTAATGATTAGTATAATAGAAGGGAGAGGAGAAAACCTTTAATGGAGAGAAAATTCTATAATTGAATCTTATAAAAAAAATATACTAATAAGATTGACATCATATATAATAAAAACTTTAAGGTATTAGGGATAATGAATTTTTCTCTTATAAATCATTCACGTAATTTACAGATTTCCCATATAGTACTTTTCTAACCACACACTTGTATGCTAATAAGTTTTCTCCAACTGTAAGTCTCCATAATGAACTTAGGTCTTACAATCCCTCGAATGTAAAACCTACAATCTTATTGAAAGCTTGTGAAATTTACTCTACTAAATTTGCTTTTATGAGTGGTCTATTGCCAACTAGCTCACATTATATCATAGGTTTCACATGAGAACCACTACAACAAAACTCTTCTTTCCACATGGAAGGGCTAACTATGGGAGTTTTCCAATTGAACCATGGAATTTGATACTGCTTGATAGGGAGAGAAGGAAGCTCCAATAAGGAGAAATTTTGACCTCATACTTATATCCTAACATTCTCTACAATGTAAACATATTAAGAAAAAACAACAATAAATCAAATCTCTAGCTGTGTGTGAGTTTATTATTGGAATTTTTAGTATTTAAAGGAAAGAGCGGAAAGAAGCAATTGTTACCGAAATTGATAATTGCTTTTGTCGACACATTTAACTGATGTAAACATCCTGCCTTTAAATAGGCTTACAAAAGAGATAGAGTTTATCCTAATATTTTAATAAGATAAGGATAAAAACAATTTAACATAATCACTAAATAAAAAGATAGAAACTTATCAACTAAAATATCAAAGCAGGGCTTTCTAAATATCTCATAATAACTAATATAGATAGACCCTCTATTTTTAAATCATAACAACACTCCCCCTTGATTCAAAATTACAAAAACAAAAAAATTAAACTTCATACTTATAGAGCACTTCTCTCCATTTTTCTCAATTGTGTGAAGCACTTCTCTTCTGTTCACTAGATGATTCACTTCTCATAAAAAAACTAGGATAAAATCAAGCCAAGTGCCTGTACTTTCAATTTTTTATAATTTAGTGACTCATCTTTTGATCTTGGTAAATTAGTACCTGTATTTTCAAAGTATGTGTGATTTAGTGCCTTTGTTAAAAAAAATTCGATGAACGTTCATTTTGATGATAGGATAAAGATGGACACTTGACCAAAAATTACCAAAATATAAAGATGTGACACTAAACTAGCAAATAATTGTCATAAATTGAAATTACAACATTTGGACTGCCATTCTCCTATCATCAAAATAAAAGTCCGTCGAATATTATTTAAAAAAGGCACTAAATTACACATATTTTGAAAATATGGGCATTAATTTGCTAAAATTTAAAGATTATGCACTAAATTGCTAAAAATTGAAAGTACAGGCACTTAGCCTGCCATTATCCCTCAAAACCTTGTTGATACACTTTCTCGCTAACTCTAATCTTGTTGATGCACAATATCACCAACTCTTGGAGCACATCTCTCCAACATCTTCTTCTTGGTGCACTTCTCACCATCTGTCTAAAAAAGAGTTTCTTCTATGGCTACATGTGCCATATGTATTTGTTCTTCTTCATTTTGCAGTCTATGATTTTTTTACAAGTGCCCAAATTTCTTTTGCTTCTTTTTTTTTTTTTTATCAAACACCTCACAAGCCATTAGGACCTATGAAGCTCTAATACCATGTTAGAGATTGAGCTTATCCCAATATCTTAATAAGATAAGAATAAAAACAACTTAACATAATTACTAAATAAAAAAATGAAAATCTATCAACTAAAATGTCAAAACCGAGTTTCTAAATATCTAAAAATAAGCGACATAAATATGTTTTATGCTTTTGCGACATAAATATGTTTTATGCTATCCATTTATTTTGAATCATTATCCAAGGTTCATAACAACTAACTTAACGCAACCAAAACATCACATCGTCACCGGCCATCTAATATTATATGGTTTAGGACTTTGTGGTCGGGAATAACGTTGAATTATAGCTGAGAGATTTCAAGAGAAAATGATTGCGATAGAAAGATATTGATGACCATTGAAGTCGTATACCTAAAGTAGTATAGGTCTATGTGTCACATATCTGATCCACAACATTACATGGTGACCGACTGTGCAACGAAGACTAAAGAGAGAAATGGTCGCCACGTTTAGCAGCCAAGCTAACCATGCTTGGGTGTTTTATGGTATGGTAAATATTTTTCTAAAAAATCTCAGTACTCATCTCCCTAAGAAGCTTTCAGAGAACGAATTTAATGATTTTAAGATAACGTACGTGCATGTAGCATGTTAGTATCAATACAAATTTTTATTTCTTTGTTTAGCATAATGAAAATGTAACAACCCTAGAGGGGGCCTAATAGGATTACTCTAAATTATTATATCACGTGTGCACCCATAATATGAAGATCGCTTTATAAGTCAGTGTTTGGAAGACTTTAATTAATTATCCTCTTATTATGTTATACATATATGTTTAATTATTATGAAAATAATTTTTTTTATATCGAAACTTCCAAAGATCACAAGGACTGCAAAGAATCGAATATCTTATCAAATAATAAGACGAGATAAACCTAGGTTTAACAAAAATATCAACTTAGTGTAGTTAAGGTAAAAAGACTACATTTTTAAGTTTTATTTTCTCAACTAGGTTTACTCATTCAAATTTCCAATCATTTACCTATTTTGTGAAACTTGATCGGTGTGCTCTGCACTTAGATACTATCTCATCCCAATTTTCAATTTACTTGGAAAAAAACTGTTGGGTAGTTAGCTATATCTAGCTGAGTGAAGTATACCCTTTGTCCATACCGTTCAAGCAATAACAAATAAGTTATTAAAACAAATATATATAGCCACCTGATAGCCATATATAGATTAGATTTGTGCCATCTGAATCAAACGTTGGGATACATCTACACATTAGCACCTGGAGATGCTGCTACTTCAAGACTCAAAACAACTTAATCAAAACATGTTTTTTTTTTTTCTTTTCATATACAGAAATATATACATATAACCATGTCCATAAAGTAAGATATCCGTAACAATGAACCCATCGGATCTTAAAAGATGGGCTGTCTTCTCAGGACAACTTAGTTCCCTTCCCCTAGGACAGGACCCATGGAACACATTAGGTTATGTGACTCTAGTCCTCTATGTTCACCATCCCTCTAGGATAGTGTGGCCTATCCGTGTCATTGTATAGTAGTGATGGCCTTCAATAATGCAATCATACAATGCAAGCTCAATTTTTAATTATCAAGCCAATATTTATTAAGTCCATTTATTTTGCGATCAAGCAAATATTAGATACTCAAAAAGATCACAGTAATGAAGCAACACCCAACATACAATGTTCAGAATAATTTATAGTATTTTCAAAACAACTAACAAATACAAAAAACCACAAGCATAAATTTCCTAACTCCATACATGACTCATTTAATTTATATTAACAAAGTAACATACTCTAAACCTACAAACACAAGTAGATATGAAGGTCATAAAAAATACTTACCTGTTTGTCCTCGCTAAACTGTTGTAATAATCTATTGGAAAGTCTAAAGACTGATCTATATCCCTTAAGAAATGAGATAATAGATATTCAATATTATACTCATATTTACATAATAAATTCTATTGTGACTTACTTATCTTAAACTAGAGTTTTAGCATTTTTAATCTGATTCTCTCGTGTGGATAGTCGTTTTAAAGCTCATAAAGCTTAAGTTTCTTAAATTAGATTATAAAGTCTGTACGAAATTATTTTTTATAAGAAAAGTGCCCTAAATGTTTTCAAATACTAATTTTAATTGCATAATCTTAAGTTAGGCCTATTACACTCATTTTGATTCGGATTTTCAGCATATGATTAGATGCTGGAAAGCTTATCGAACGCAATTGTTAATTATCAAATTAAACTAATCATCTTGTATATTTTCCCTATGTTATTTTAGGGTTCCCTATGGTATCACAATGATGACTATCTTTCTTTTTTTGTGTCTTCAATTCTTATTTCGAGTAAATTTCTTTGTTTTTATGTATATTTCATCAAGTTTTGGTTATTACACTTACATATTTATACTTATTTTCAGTTAAAGCATACATATTTATACATATTTTCATTATGCTTCTCCCGATTTAAATCTAAGTATATATCTTTAATTATCTTGATCATATTAACTAAGAATTTTAGGGTTTACATCAATTTAGACTTGGTAATCCTAACTTACTATTAATGCCGAGATCTATACCCTAACTTATAGGGGTAGCTCTTGATTTTATGCACTTGATTCTTAGTTAAATCATTATATTTATCAACTAATTTAATTGTGAAACCGTAATTTCTCTAAGTGTGTCAAAACACACATGTTCACATTTTCATCAATCGATCAATTTAACTTCATGAATCATATTATATGCTTATATTATTTAATATAATCTAAGTTTCATTATAGGAAATACATGATATACTTATTATCCTAAAATTGATGAAACGTATATGTGTTGATTCTAACATGTTATTGACAGTTTTCCATGTCATTCATTAGTAGACATGTTATATACTTAGAATAAAATAGGAAGTACCTTAATTTAAGAAAAATTAATATTAGATCCTTTGAGTTTTAGGAATGGTCGAGACATATATATATATATATATATACTTATATGAACATAATCTTGATGATCAATTTCTTCTGTGATTTGTGGTGAGTGAATTTAAATTTTTCTCAAAAGCATAAAGTCGCTGCTACAACCACACCCTTGATCCAACCGTGATCTCTATCACCGTCGTGGCTCAATTGCGATCCAACCTATGATGCTATCCCGACCACACTTCTTAAGAGAGATTTTTATTATTTTAATTTTTTTTGCTTCATATGTTACGTTATTTACTTGTCCTTCTTAGGGGTTTTCTAGCTTGCTTTGTCTCTTAATCTCATTTACACATGAAGATATATTGGGTATAATTTAAAAAACCTAAATATGTCTTGGAACAACATGATTTTCTCCAAGTCAAAACTTTAAGAAAAGAAAAATAGAAGGCATATATGAGTTTGATTCTAACTTAAGGTGATAAAGCTTAATTCTTTACCTTAGATTGTTAGAGCTTGATGTAGGAATTTCTCTTGATGTCCTTAGAGTTTTTGTTCTAGGCTTTGAGTAATATTGTTAAACGTTTTCTAAATAGGTTTTAGAAGTGTTCTTGATGCATGTAAGAATACATAATGAGGTTAATATTTTGATGTTGAAAAGGGTGTAGGGGCTCACAGCAATAAAGAGGTCACGATTTGTGAGGTGAAAGCATGTGTTTGAATTTTTTTTTTTTTCTTCTTAAGATTTTGTATATAGGAAATGATGTTATTTTCCTAAGGAATTTACAGTAGGTGAAGTGAAATATTTTTGGAGATGTTGTATGCTGTTGATTTACGGTGAAGAAGAAAAATAAAATGGATTGGTTTCAAGTTTCGAAAGTTTTTAATTTATATAAGATGAATAATTTATGGTATTGTGATAGCTATTAATGAATATGCAAATGAATTTATTGATTGATATGAGATAAAGGTATTTAAATTAACTTTAGGTTTCTAAATTACATATAATATAGTTTTGTGTTGACATATTGTGTTTTATATTCATGCAACTGAGTAATATTAGAATTTTCGTCTAGCTGATTAGGGTTTAGGACTTGAGAAACTAAATTAGGGTTTTTTGCTATATAGGTTAAAAATATTTTTGCTTTAGTGTTTTTTTTTATATTAAAAATCTTATTTTGAGTCTTATTTTTATAAGTTAGACGTAATATCGGTTCTTATTGGGTATATTTTCAACCTAGCGATTTATTTTTAAGTTATTGTTTACTAATCAATATGCCTTAAAAACAGGAAAATTCATTTCTAACCTATTAGTTATTGCCTAGGAATTACATTCATCAAAATATCCCTTAGTTTAACAAATTACTGCTCATTTCTTAAGAAATTACCCATCATAGGTCATGAGTACACTTAACTTTTAGTGTTTTGAAAAGTTTTGAGCATTATATCTAATATGTCCCAATGGTTAATGGTTTTCTCAAGTTGAAAACCAAGATTTTAAATCTAAACGATTGGATGGATTTAGGTTTTTCACTTATGCGATTAGAGTTTTTAGGTCCAATAGACTAAATTAGGATTTGAGACTATATAGAATTAGAATATGCTAACTTTCATGTTTATGAAATCAGAATTTTAATTTGAGCTTTAAATTTATAGATTTTTAGCTGATATTGACCATATTACGTATATTTTATCTCTAGCGATTTGCCTCTAAATTTCTATTTACTGAAAAATGGACTCTAGAAATGAGTTGTCTAAGTTTAGGCTCAACTTCTTCTATATAGCATTTTTATTTTTCAATTTATTATCCTTTTGATAAGTGAAATGTAATATTAGTTAGTTAAAATATGGAATACATGTTAAAAACAAAAGCTAGGCTTTTATACACGCATGAGCAAGAAGAAGCCACAAGGCAGGTTTTTAAATCGATTTTAATTTCATTTAACCAACCATTATCTTTTTTTTTTTTCCAATTATGCTTAATTCATGCAATTATAATGATAATAATAAAGATATGAGGGAAGAAGAAGAACATACCGGGATATAACTTGGAGTCTTAGTCCCCATAGTCCACAATTTGTCTCACTTAAAGAGGACTTCACACATTCATTCATTTTAAACAATTGCCTCAACAAGAGGACTTCAACAAATGCCTCACATGAGGACTTCATAATTTCTACCACAAGTAGAGAGGACTTCACACAACTGCCTCAACACACGAGGACTTCACTTATTTCCTCAAACACATGAAGACTTCACTAAAACACTCACATATAAAAGCATGAATAGTGCCTAACGATATTAGTTCTTCAATCTCACTATGACGTTATTCACAAAATAAAAATAAATACAATTTGAGAGAGTATTTTCACATAATACCAATCTATTACACTTTACTCTCTTTTCATGAAAACACCCTAACACTTTTATTTACAAGCTCTCAAAATAAGCTAGTTGTTACCCCTTAAAACAACCACCAAAGGTCGAATTTCAAATTCTGTAACGGCTATTTTTTGGCTTAGAGAGAGCATATTGATGAGTTGGTCCAAATCAAGTCCAAAATCAAGGGCACAGCCTTGCTTGCGATCGCCTTTGATCAATTCGACACTATTTCATATTTTAGCCATAATTTTCTCATCTAAACTCTGATTAAGGTGATTCAAAATGCCACATAAAGATTAAAGAGAGCTATGTAATTTTCATGTTTTGAGCTTTACAAACCAAGCCCTTAATCATGCTTGAAGCAACTTGCAACAACAAGCACAAACATATATATGCATAATAAAGTTCAAACATATAAAAAATAAGTTTTTAACTTAACGAAGTTGCGAGATATTTGTGCAATATATTTTCTGATCAAGATAAGATTATAACCTTCACATGGTTCAACAATACACATGCTAGCACGACATAATTTTATATAAGTACATAAACATGTAAATATATATATTTGTAGTAAAGATTAATGCAGGAACTCCTAATATTATGAAAATTTCTATGTTGATAATTGTTATAGACATGTAGGTTTTTTTATTGACAAATTTAAATGATAATCACATAGATTTAGCACTTAATAGGTTAATTTGTTGATTTCAAGTAATATGAAACTCATTGTGAAGAAAACAAATGAATTTGACAAGAAAAAGGACAAGTATGAAGGATTCTAGAACCAAATGGGGATGTATGGAGGGTTGTATCAATTTTGCAGAGAAATCAATAGACCAAACATCCCTTCAAATAGGCTTGTGTGGAGGACTGTTTGGTTCTAAGAAGAGAAACAAAAAACAAAACATTCCCCCAAACGGGTTGTATGAAGGACTAGTTCTAGGATGAGAAACAAAAAACTAAACACGTCCCCAAATGGGTAGTATGAATGATTGTTTGGATACAAGAAGAGAAATAGAAAACCAAACAACAACCCCCCACCACCACAACCCCCTCCATAAAAAAAAAAAAAAAAAAAAAGAAGAAAGAAAGAAAAAGAAAGGTCGTTTTAACCTAATGTCTTTAAACAAAAAGTCAATCGCCCTTCCAAATGGGCCATTTGAACCTTTGCGACTTTCCTTTTATCCTTATCTTTATAATAGTATGATTTTAGAGTGGTTGAAATCTTATGTTATATGGTCTTGAATAGAGGAGCACATCACCACGATCACAACACCACTTTCGAAAATTGAAAATGATCATAGTATGTGAGAGATATGAAGTTTTGAAGTTGATGGAAGTTTTAATTACACACACATACGACGCTTGGAAAAATTCTACAGAGAGAGAGAATAAGAATAGGCAAAAGAATACATACAAAAATAGAGAATTTATAAGAGAAATTTTTCATGGGGAGCAAGTTTCAAAATTTACTAAGTCCAAATAACACATATGATAAATACAAGTTTGATAACATTTTTAGATGAAACTTACATACCTATTGTATTAAATATTTTGAACACTATAGTATGCTTAAAACCTTTAATTTAATGTTTTTATTTTTCATATTTAATATCTATTATCGTAAATTATAATTTATTCATTAAGGGTTTTAGTTATTAGTGTTTTGATAATTTATGATCTAATTAATAATTAAATTAACCTTAATTTGACTTTATTTATATTTTATTATTATAAATTTATGGGTTTATCTTTTGTTTATACCTTTCGAATTATTATTCAGACCTAATTCACTATCATACTTATTGTTTTTAGTCTTTAGTTTATATATTATTATTTTATTATTATTATTATATTATTATTATTATTATTATTATATATTCTTGAAAACATTTCTTTAATATAAAATCTTGTTTATACATAGATATTTATTTTGATTACGTCTTTTATTAACTTATATTGGTAATTACCATTATTTAAATTCGCAAAAGATAAGGTTGATTTTTTGGACAATTTCCACGAAACATTACTATCCATCTACGAATTATCAAAACTTTCAGTGGACGAATATTTGGGGGTATTACTGAAGATGATGTAAGAAATCAGTTTAATAAGTACAAGTTCACGTTCTCAATATTTGGCTTAATCATCTTTGCTCTTAAAGTTACTCTTGAGTTGAAAATGGATATAACCATGGTTCAGTTTTAAATTGAGAATTGAATTGGTTAAGCGGTTCTAGAATCATCTAGGGAAATGTCGGTTTTCCTGTTCTTATACGGTTCCTCAACCCAGAATTGGGTAGAATCAACAGTTCTAGCCGATTCTACTATTAAAAAAAAAGGAAAAAAGAAAAAAATCTGAAGAAAAAATAATATTAATATATAGTTTAAAATGTTTACTCGATTTCATGTGAATAGTAACAATTTATTATGTATTTACAACTTTTAACGTGTTGTTATTAACAACACACATAAATATTATTTAAAAGTTTGGTTTGGTTTATATAGATTTCTAATTAAAGTAACATATTTTTTTTCTTTTACAATAACGGTGGGACTACTTATTGTCTCATAATTTTCTTTGTTGCATGTAGATTATTTTATAGTCCTGCATCAATAACACAGTAATTAAAATTGCATGTGTTTGCATATAAATAAATACATATTCTAAACAAATAATTAAAGAAAAATGGATTAAAGACTTTTATGCTATTATACCAATTATTATTTTAAGTTTATAATTTTTTATGTTTAAAATTAAATTCATTTTTTTTATTTTTTGAATTTTAAATATTAAAATATAGGGTTTTCATGTTTCTAGAGCTAGAACCAAGGAACCGGATCGAAATTGTCTCCACAGATCCAGTTCTGATTTCAGTTCAATTTGGCTCTGGATCAGTGAAGATGTCTAGCTAGTCGAAAATCAAAATAGTATATGCAATTTTGAGTGTCATGTATAGGGCATTAAATGTGACGTGTTATGTGCATGCAGCTATAAATGGAAACCTGACGTACTTCTGTCTTTAAAAACAATTTTAGTTGAATTAAAGTCCTTACTAAAGTTATCATCTCCCTAGCTGTAGTTTAGGTATACGTTCAAAGGACCATTTTATCGAGTGTCTTAAATGCACCTTGAGGCACCTATTAATATTGTTTTCAGGTTAAAAAGGATTAATAAATACTAATAATCATGTGAAATGGAGGACCATAACTTGGTGTATGTGAGGAAAGCTTATCTTTCCTATCATAGGAGTTCCATTCAAAATCCTATATATACACTAATAATGCACTAATATTAAGAACTTTTACGTCAATTTTAGGAAATATTTTCATTTTGGTTTTGGTAGAATAACATTCTACCATCCCTTCAGTAAAATCGTTCGGTTTTATGATTTGACGATAAAAACTATCTACATAATATATAGAAACTCTAATGATCAAATCATAGAACGGATGATTTAGAAAGGTCTTTTATTTCTATTTTTTTTTTCCCTCAGGTATATTGGATGTTAAAAATGTAAGAAAACTATATGATTATCTCTAGGGAAAAAAAAAAAAAAAAGTGATGCATGATTTGGTCAATATATTATAATTTAGCTCTAATTCATTCACCGCAAATGCACCTGAATTTGTCCGCTGCAATACTTTTTCACCATGATCCGTAATATATGCTGCGTTTTCCACTTTCTATTTCAAAATAAGAAGGAAAATTTTTATATACGATTATGTTTGAGAGAGCGAAGACGAAAAATACAAATAAACTATCATTTTCGAAGAAATTATTGGAAACTTTCTTGTTTTTGGGCGGTAAAATGTATGGACGACCATGTTGTTTGTCTTTGTCTAAGACGCCTAATTTGACAAGTTAAAAGGACATTACAGCCATTATAGACCGACGAGAGCTTCTTTTTGAAGTCTTTTGAATACAATTTTGCGATGCATACCGTTTTAGCGTCTGGATTAATTGCCCCCTGAAATTCCTCGTATGAGTATAGATTTGCTGCTTTGAACTTGTAATAAAAGGTAAGACACCCTTCCCTTTCTTCTCGCAAGGAAAATGTCAAAATGCCCCCAGCAACTAAAGAGCATAGAAATGTCATAATGCAAGAGTTTATCGGGTTACATAGCATTTCCTAATTATGCTCCGAAAGGAAAAGTTTTATACTTTAGGTAGCTTTCTATCTCGTAAACTATTTAAGATCATCTTCATGTGGTTTTTAACCTAAATTTTTGTACCAAACACCACCTCGTTGAGATTCTCATTAATAGATAAAACCGGGTTTTTATGTTTGACTATCACATTTAATTTACCAATTATTATTTATTTGATAAATATTAAATTTGGTCATTTACATATATAATTAATAGTTGTTAAAAACCCTTTTTGTTAGTATGAATAAAGTGGATTAGCTCTTAAGAGGAAAAACTCTTTTAAGTTAAATAAATTACACCAAAAAGTATCAACATTTGTGAATAAATTTATTTAATATATCAATATTTCAAGTGGTTAGAAAGAGAAATCAAAATTTTACAAAGTGAAGCAAATAAGATATCAAAGTCTTACCAAATCTATTTAAGATATCAATATTTTAATCAGTCTTCAATTAATTTTATTTAATTTTCATCAATGATTGATTATTCATACATTATTTGACTCATTTTGCAAAAAGTTAATACCTTAAATATATATATCCCGAAACATTACTTTTTCTTTTTAACAACTGAAAAAAATGATATTTTAAATGAATTTTTCCTCAAACAATGATACCATCGGATATAAATATATCCCTTTTAAGTTATTGATTTAGCACCTCAAGTACCTTATAGAGGGTATTAGGAATAAAATGACCTAACTATTACATTAGAAGACGCAAATTTACTAATTATATATGATTAAAAAAATGGTTGGTCGATTTGCTGCTAATCAAAGAATCATTTCCTTTAATTTATAAAGATCATTGTGGACCATGATAAACGCCAATAAGTATTGCAACTGTCATGGTCTTAACTGAAACTAAATAATGATCAATAATGATGAATGGTTTAAGCTATTTGTTATATGTAGTAAGAAGATGTTTTACTTTGGTTTAAATGAAACAAATTGGCCAACTGGTTGCTAAAAATAATATAAACCGGAACCAACTCGAAGCAACATATAGGTACATTAATCCTATATCTTTTTATCTCGGTCAAAGTTATCGAAACCAACTGGAAGCATCGCAAGTTTTTAGTAAGACCAAACAACCTACAGGAGAATAGGAAAATAGAATTTATTATTAACTTAGAAACATGTATAAGAGAGCTTATTAAACTTTCTCGCTTTTTGTGGCACACGAATCAAGGCTAGTAATTTCATATATGATATGTTAAATAGAAACAAATACAATATGACTAAAGACACAATTACTTACATGAAGTGGCTAACAAGTACATTAAAAAGGTGGGATAAAGACTAACTAATGGTAGCTTTGTTATTACATGTCATTATTTTGAAGGAAATGATCCAACTGTGTTATAGAATTTGAGCTATCTTACTATATTTAGGGGCAAATTCCTTTGTTTAGGCTCTCAAATGAATATTTTTTTTATTTTGGATGGGTTAAATTATTATAAAACTTATTATAGATACTTCTATTTTGTATATCATTTGTATCATTTTATTTATCTTTTTATGTATTTTGTGTTCTTAAATTTTAGAACTTTTTTTTTTGGGCAGTTTTTCAAGTTTTATTTTTGACAACCTTTTAGCTTTATATAAATATACGCCTTAGGCAAAAACCAGAATAGTTATCATCAGTATTGTAGAATTTAAGCCATTCTGCTCTATTTTTTTCTAAATTGTTGAATTATTATATTGTTTATTCGAATTTAGATGTCAATTATTTTGATATTCTTATAATCAATAGGTAATTGAGAATCATTTGTGGGTAATCATCCACGATTCACTAGACTATGATAAATCATAATTATTTCGCTCGGTCATACATGGTAGAATAATACAATTATAAATACTATATCAATGATGTCAATGAATTAACGATAAACATTGTTTACTTTTATGTACTTCTTAACAATTATATAAAACTCGGTTTTAGTATCCAATACAAAATTGCCAACCCTTATGTGTGAAATCCACATCCTCGGTTCGACTAGGCTTTTTATTTCATTTATATATATCAATAACACCAAAATATGACTTTCAAATGTAAATCTTCATTTTTCTACATGTAATTTTGAAGTGAGATTTTTTTTTTTTTCCAGTTTTAGGAGGAAAATACACAAACAGTTCAAAAAATTTTATTAGTTAAATCCTTTTTCCTTCCTTTTAAATTTTGGAATTAGTGATTTAATTTCTTGAAGATGTTAAACTTTATCCAAGCATCTCATACTATGCTTCTAATACCCCAGATTTTTACGTTAATCAAATTCTCAATTATTATTAAATAGGATAATAAGATCCTAAGAAAGCTTTAGAAAATGTCTGAAAAATCACCCCTATTTTTTTTTTTTTACTTGCAAATTTAAATATTAATGACTACTAATACAAGAAATACAAGACGTATTTAAAATTAATAAAATATAACTATAATCATATAGTTAATATATAAACTAAGCACCATGAGTGATTAGTATAATTTGAAATGCGTGAAGAAAATATAAATTTTAATTTAAAATTTTGAAATAAATCCAAGCCCTAAATTTATTAAGGAGTCAAAATTATTATGTGTTAAAATCTGTATAAATATTATATATAGATAGATGGATATATTGGTGTATGTCTAATTTATTGTAGTTATCAACATGAATTTTCTATATAATAATTATTAACAAGTATATACAATCATTTTGTCATACAATACTATAATAATGGCTACAATATTTTTTATAGTATACGATTTACTAAACCTGTGATAAGTTAATAGTATTAATTATAAAAATCATAGTTATTATATTACTAATACAATGATGTTAATATAACCATCATATTATAATTACATTATAACCAATATCATAATTTTAATGTTATATAATAAATATCAAAGTCCTCACCATATCTACGTGCTTAAACTTTTAGATCATATGGTTATGGTGTTAACCTTAACATAGTATTAGAGTAGGAGGTCATGAGTTTAAACCCCTATGCACTCGTTACAACTCTTTTAAAAATTGAGTCATCCATTTGATGGACCTTGGCAAAAAATCAAAGTCCAAACCCATATGTGAGGGGGAGTGTGCTAGAAACAAATCGCGCAATTGAAAACAATAATAGCAAGCAGAAAATAAAGAATACATAGATTTTACGTGGAAACTCTTTCGGGAAAAACCACAAGCAGAGGCGAAAGAGGAATCACACTATATCAAAGTAGGAGTGCAAAAATTTGAGAGAATTACAACTCTAAAATTTCAGATCTCCCAATGGAAATTTTGTGTATGTGATGTGTTGTGTATATAACCTTAGAAACAACACATATATATGTATGTGTATAAAGATAACCGACATAATAGCCTAATTATGACATTTAAATATGTAATTAATGAGTAATAAAGGCATGAATTATGACTGTTAAACGTATAATGAATGAATAATAAATTTGTAGTCAAATATTCATTCATTAACATTTAATTATGGAAGTCGGTTACGAAAATCGGGTCACAAACTCCAATAATCTCCACCTTGACACGAATTTTGGAGTAACAAACACAATAAACTCCAAAACTTTGATAAACAACTCTACCTCTTTCACAAGTTCGTCAAAGGAATCAATCAGCTACGGACACTTAGCAAGTTCAAGCAATGCTCAAACTTTACAATGGGAAGTGTCTTAGTCAACATATCTGTAGGGTTGTCATGAGTGCTCACCTTGCTCACTACAATATCTTCTCGAGCAGTAATATCATGCACAAAGTGATAACGAACGTCGATATGCTTAGTCTTTTCATGGAACATCTAATCCTTAGTTAGAAAAATCGCACTCTGACTATCACAAAATATTGTAGACGTCTTCAAATTACTAAGCTCATAAAATAACCCTTTCAACCAGATAGCCTCTTTAATCGCCTCTATAATAGCCATGTATTCCACCTTTGTATTGGATAGAGCAACAGTAGCTTGTAAGGTGGCTTTCCAACTAATCGCATAGCCACCAAGAGAGAAAAACATACCCTATGATAGATCTTCTTTTATCCATGTCCCCGGCGAAATCAGAATCAATGAATCCGACGACCCCATCTCTAGTTTTCCCAAAATGTAAACATACATTAGTAGTTCATCTTAAGTATATGAAGATCCACTAGACTGCTTTCTAGTGTTCCTTGCCAGGATTCGTCATATACCTACTGACAACACTAACGACATATGCCAAATCTAGATGTGTGCAAATCATTGCATACATAAGAGAACCTACTGCACTAGAGTAAAGAACCTTTGACATATAGTCAATTTCATCTTCTGATTTAGGAGACTGATCAGATGATAGTCTAAAATGACCTGCTAAAGGGGTACTAACAGATTTAGCACTCTTCATATTGAACCCGAAAAGTATCTTGTTAATATACCTTTTCTGACTTAAGTGTAATACACTTGATTTTTCAGTCTCTTGAAATTTCCATACCAAGAGTCTTCTTAGATGCACCCAAGTTCTTCATCTCAAATTCCTTGTTCAATTATGCTTTGACCCTGTTAATCTCTCCTCTAGCCTTGGCCGCTATCAACATATCATCCACATATAAAAGTAGATACAAAAACAACATATCTACACAGCGCTTGAAATATACACAGCTGTCATAATTACTTCTCCTGAAATCATGATAAGTCATAAAAGAATCAAATCTTTTATACCACTATTGTGGTGATTGCTTCAACCCATATAGGAATTTCTTTAATCTGCACACATGGTCTTCTTTCCCTAAGACCCCAAAACCTTTCGATTGGTGTATGTAAATGTCTTCTTCAAGTTCTCCATGCAAAAACGTAATCTTCACATCAAGCTGCTCTAACTTAAGATCCTCCATAGCCACAATACCAAGCAGTGCTCAAATCGAGCTGTGTTTCACAATAGGAGAAAACATTTCAGTAAAATCAATACCTGGTATTTGACTGTATCCTTTTGCTATAAGCCTTGCTTTGTATCTGGATTCTTCACAACTTGAGTCTTCTTCCTTTTTCTTATAAACCCACTTGCAGGGAACGACTTTCTTACCCTTGGGAATTTCACTAACTCCCATGTTCAATTCTTCTAGAGGGATTTCATTTCTTCTTGTATGGCTATCATCCACTTACCAGAATCATCATAACTAATCGTTTTTGTGTAAGTAGATGGTTCCAAACTTGAATCAACATCATTAGCCACATTCAACGCATATGCAACTAGATTTGCTTCCCCATATCTCTGTGGAGGCATTATCTCTCTCCTAGGTTTGTCCTTGGTAATTGAATACTGTGGTTGCTGAGATATAGAAGTTTGATTGAGAGATAGGCTTTGTTGAATCTATATTGATATCAAACTCCACTTGCATAGTTGGTTTTTGTTGGGTTTCATCAGAAGTAACAGTAGGACATAAATCATGCAACATAGCAGATTCATCAAATACAACGTCCCTACTAAGAACAACTTTTTTCAATTCGGGACACCACAATTTATATCCTTTTACCCCAGTCTTGAAACCAAGAAACACACACTTTAAGGATCTAGGCTCAAGTTTGCCATTGTTTACATGAGCATATGTAGGACATCCAAATATTTTCAAATCAGAATAATCTGCAAGGGATCCATACCATACCTCATGTGGAGTCTTCTTCTCAATGGAAGTCGATAGAGATCTATTAATCAGCAAACAAGCTGTGGAGGCAGCTTCTACCCAAAAAGATTTTGGCAACTTCGAATTAGAGAGCATACATCTCACCTTCTCCATAATGGTCTTGTTCATATGTTCTACAACCCTGTTTTGCTGGGGTATACCAAGAACCGCAAGATATCTAACAATCCCTTCAGATTTGTACAAGCTATTGAATTCGCTGGAGTAGAATTCCAAGCCATTATCAGTGCGTAGACGCTTCACCTGTTTTCCAATCTGTTTCTCAATCATTGTCTTCCACACTTTGAACATAGATAAGGCATTGCTTTTTTGCTTCAAGAAATATGCCCAAACCTTTCTTGAGTAATCATCTATAATGGTCATTATATAGCTGACACCGCTACTAGAGGGTACTCTAGCAGGACCCCAAAAGTCATAATGAATATAGTCTAGAGTGCTTTTAGTATTATGGGTACTTATGGTGAACCTGACCCGTTTCTGCTTCCTAAATACGTAGTGTTCGTAAAAATTCAATTTGCTGATGCCTTGCCCATCAAAGTCCTCCCTTACTTAATTCTGCCATACTAGCTTCACTCATATGCCCCAGACGCATATGCCATAGCCTAGTGGCATCTTCATTCGATAAGGAGGAACCAATGGCTGCATCACCTGTCACAATAGAACCCTGCAATGAATAAAGATTAGCAGTCTTTCTATGGCCTTTCATCACCACCAGCGAACCCTTACTGATCTTCAAGACTCCACCTTCACCTGTATACCGATACCCTTTTAGATCAAGGGTACTAAGAGAAACCAAATTTCTCTTCAAATCAGGAACGTGTCTCACAGCACCAAGCGTTCTAACCACGCCATCAAACATCTTGATCTTAATCGTTCCGATACCTGCAACTTTACAAGAAGTGTTATTTCCCATCAACCTTTAGAAACCGTTTCATATGTTGAAAACCAGTCCTGATTGGGACATATATGATGGGTACATCCAGAGTCCAAAATCCACTCTTTACTGGCCTGTAAATCACTATAAGAAGCAGAAAAAGATCACCATCAATATGATCTTCAATAACATTAGCCTCAGCCGTTTTATCATATTGATTTTGTTTTTGATTCTCACTAGTCTTCTTATTTTTATTTTATAGTTTATAACAATCTGCCATAATGTGGCATTTCTTCTTGCAATAGTTACAGGTTTTAAATCTATTTGAAGATTTAGATCTGCCTCTAGAATTCCCACTAGACTTACGGTCTTGACTCCTACCACATGCTACCAAACTTTTAGAAGTAGACTTAGCTTTAATTATAAGATATTTCATCTTTTCAAAAGAGCTTAAACCAGCATAAACTTCATCAATCCACAAAGTATCATAACTATACAGAATGGTATTTCTAAAGGTCGCATATGATGGAGGCAAAGAACATAATAGGATTAAATTTAAATCATCTTCATCATACTTAACTTCCAATGTTCCTAAATAAGAAACAATTTCTTTAAAGGTTGTTAAGTGATTATCAAGAGAGGTACCTTCTTCTAAACGATGAGAATACAATCTTTGTTTCAAATGCAACTTACTGGTTAAGCTTTTCGTCATGCATAGTGGTTCTAGTTTCAACCACAATGTAGTCGCGGCTTTCTCCTTAAGCACATCCTGGAGAATCTGATTCTATAGATGGAGATAGATCTGCAAAAACGGCTTTTCGGTCTTTTTGCTGTTTTTCATTCGGTGACCAAGATGCAAGCATCTTGTTAAACCCTAGAAGTGCATCATCAAGATCCATCTGTGCTAGAACCGCTCGCATCTTCACTTGCCACAATGAGAATTTGGTGTTGCGATCCAAAAGAGGAATATCGTACTTTGTGGTTGCCATTATCAAACCATCAAAACCTACGCTCTGATACCAATTTGTTATAAACAAATCATGCAATCAAAAACAATAATACAAGCAAAATGTAAAGAACATATAGATTTTATGTGAAAACCCTTTTAGGAAAAACCACGGGTAGAGGCAAGAGAGGAATCACACTATATTAAAGTAGAGTACAAAAGTTTGAGAGAATTACAACTCTAAACTTTCAGATCTCTCAATGGAAATTTTGTATATGTGATATGTTGTGTATATAACCCTAAAAACAACACACACACACACACACATAATATAGTGTGTATAAGGATAACCGACATAATGGTCTAATTATGATATTTAAATATGTAATTAATGAGTAATAAAGGACTGAATTATGACTGTTAAATGTACAATGAATGAATAATAAATGTGTAGTCAAATATTCATTCATTAACATTTAACTATGGGAGTCGGTTATAGCAATTAGGTCACAAACTCCAACGTAGTGTTATGATATAAATATGATAGCCCATGTTAACCTTAACATGGTATTAGATTAGGAGGTCAAAAGTTCGAACGTCTACACACTCGTTACAACCCCCATTAAACTCAAATTGTCCACTTGATAGGCTTCAACCAAAAAAGAATGAGTTTAGCTCACAAGTTGTTTGGGGGGGGGGGGGGGGTAGGGTATTAGGCGCGACATAGGATGTTACATAATAAATAAAGTCAACACCATATCTAAGCTTAAGCTTTTAGATCATATGGTTGTGGTGTTCACCTTACCAATTGATGAACA
The DNA here is from genome assembly GCA_024138025.1 of Combretum micranthum. Taxonomy (NCBI): domain Eukaryota; kingdom Viridiplantae; phylum Streptophyta; class Magnoliopsida; order Myrtales; family Combretaceae; genus Combretum; species Combretum micranthum. Next base: position 880,327 of record JAMXBD010000411.1, read on the forward strand.
ATTATAATAGTACCATTATAGCTTAACATTATGATGAATATTCTTATCATTATAATATATACTATGATATTATAAGATACTATTAAAATAATTGTAATATTGTAATGATAAGTCACTATAACATTTAGTATAATATCATTTATTATAATATTGCAATGATTAGATAACACTTAATGGTGATTATGGTATAATACAGTGTAATCGTATATCACATTATGACAACGATGTTATTGTTATAATTAAAAAAATAATATCTCATTAATATAAATATCATGTTAATAGTTATAAATTATAAGATGAAATTATGAAGAAAATGATGATGATGATGACAACAACAATAATAATACTTATTATGTGTAACATATTTATCTAGCATAGAAATATAATTTAGATGCTATAAATAAATAAACTATATGTTCTCTATATTTATGTGTTATACTTAATTTGTTACATAAAATGAATAAAATATATATAAGAATGCATCTTTCATATATAGATTATATATAAATTTATATTAATATAGGATAAATTACTCCAGAAGGTTTAATATCTAGGGGTAAATTCATTTAAGATTCCAACGTTTTAAGTGGTTAAAAAAAGATCCCAGTGTTTGAAGAAGTGGGTTAATTTGCATCTCCAAGTGTTGAACTTGAATGTTCAATATGTATTTTGATGGGATAATTAGCTGCAATAATTAATTATGATAAACTACACTTAATTAGTCAAATATGTGTGTGTGTCTGCGCGCGCGTGTGTGTGTGTGCATGTGTGCGTCTTTGTGGAGTTTTCTGTAGGTTTTTAGCAGGAACAAATCAATAATGAACAGTACCATTCGAGGGTCAAGGCCATCCAAAGCTTGACAAAGCTCAAAGTATAGAGTCATGGTCGAGGGGCTTATTGAGGGCTAAAGGAGTCAATTATTCAAGGCGATAAGTCAAAAGCTTGAAGCACAACAGATTAAAAAATACATAGACTTGGTCGCGGGTTAAGTCAACGCTCAATATGTTTAAGAGTTAGGGCACGACAAGTTCAAAATCGAGACTCGACAAAGCTTAAGATTACACAGCCTTGGCAAGGGTTACGTAAAGGGCTTGATGTGTTAAAGCTCAAGGCACAGCAATTTAAATTTAAGGCTCGATAGAGCAATGGCTTGTTGAAAGCAAATATGAGACGGGACACTTAAAGTGCGATAAGTCTTTAAGGGTGCGATAGTTTAAAAACTGAAGTCGATGTGGGAAGAAAGAGTTGTTGAAGTGCGTTAAATGCTTGGCAACTTAAACACATTATCTCTAATGAACATTTGAATTTTTTAAGGCTATATACATGTTGTCCTTGGGAGATTCAACAAACTGACAAGCAGTAAAGTGTAATAAAGAGCTTTTATTTGCAATCAAACAAATTATTCATTTTCTTATTCTCTTATCCATAAATTTGTGTACCTTAAAGAGAGAAAAAAATATTCTAGTGCTCTGTTCTTTTACTTGCTATATATCAGAGAGCATCTAAAGGGAGAAAAGAAATATTTTATTTCCTTAACGTATAGTATAAACCTTGTCTTGCTCATCTTGAGTGTGATTTCTGCGATTAATACAGCAGTGGTGAAGTCTTTGTTTGGAAGCATTGGTGAACCGTGAAGAGTAGAAAGTGATCCAAACTTCATGTTGTATCTAGATTAATTTTCTCTATCCCTATCTCTTTTATATTTAATATTAGTAGCTACTGTTGCATTTGCACTGCATTTAAAGTTATTTTGATTTATTGTTTTAAAAATTAATTGCTTGAGCTTTTTAGGACAAATATTGAATTCACCCCCTCTCCCCCACCCAACCAAAAGTATTCTTAGTACATTTTCATTTGATATTAGAGCCAGTCTCTATATTTTTTTATGCTTAATTGTATAATACAGTAAAGATCATAGCATCTAATACACTAGGGTCTCTAGAGGGATAAGCTATAAATAGATCATCACTTCTAAGTGGGAGTAATTACCTTATTGAAAGTGCATGATGAAAATTTTCCTTAAAGCTTAAAATAGATTAATTTGGAGTGTTATAGAAAATGGGCTTTTAAAAATAGAAGGAAGGGATGAAAAAGATTACAATGAAGAAGACTGGAAAAATTAGATTTAAATAAAATTGCTATAAATATTTTGCATTGTGGATTAAATGAAAACAATTTCAATAGAATATATATATGTAGTACTGCTAAAGAAATATGGGATGAATTGGAAAAGACTCATGAAAGAACGTTTAGAGATCGTGATATAAAAATAACTCTTTTATGTGGACAATTTGAAAATTTGAAAATGCTTTCTAATGAATCAATAGATGAAATTCATAACATATTCATTAATATCATAAACCCCTTGAGTGTGTTTGGGAAGAACTTTACTAACATGGAGATAAATTATAAACTTCTTAGGTCACTAGCCAATGATTGAGAAGCAAGAAGAACGGCCATAGAAGGAGCACAAGACTTAAGTATTATGAGCATGGAAGAACTCCTTGGAGCGCTCAAATCCATGAGCTCATCAAGAAACAAGGAAAGGAATCCAACAAGAAAGCAATTGTCTTAAAAGCCATGAGTCAAGATTCCAGTGATGATGATGAAGATAAAAATGAGGAACATGTCTTGATTGTCAAGAAGCTCAAGAAATTTATGAGGCCTAGGTTCAAGTCAAAGAGAGTGGACGATGATAGTAGCTCATCAAGAAACAAAAAGGAGGATGTGATAACCTACTACAAATGCCACAAACCAAGACACATCCAATTGTATTATCCACTGATAATTAAATACTATGAAAATGTAGGTAATTTTGAATCTTATTTTAAAGTTAACTTATTAATTGAATTTAGATAGTTTAATTAATTGACTATAGAATATAATTAGATAATGTAATTAGTAAATGGACTTAATTAAAATTAAATATTCCAATACCACGAATACCCATTTCAACTTTTCAAATTACTTCAATTTCCTATCTCCAATATACTCAATCCTTCCCAATTGTTAACTTGGACCCAACTTCTCAAGTACAACATTTAGAAACTAAAAGTCAAATAATAGATAAGGGAGTATAATGCATTTAGATGCCACGAATTAAGACATGAATATGACTGAACTCATTTATAGCATAAGACTCAATTAGAAATTTCTAGTGAAAAATGCCAAGGACAAGATCACTAAACACGAGTCAATAACTCACTAATTATATGCCTATGGCTATAAATACCAAATGTAGTATGAGACGATTAATTTTTATGATATATTAGATAGTAAACAACATTTTAAAGATGAATCACTAGGGTTAAAATATATACAATAGAAATATAAACTAATTAACATCTACCAAACTAGAGCGCGGATAAAAATTCTTAATACGTAATCATGAAACTTAGAATTTTTGAAACTATTAAGTATACTACCATAATTTAACCTATTAGGACTAGAAACCTTAGATTCGTAAGTGAAAAATTAGATAATTTTACCTAAATGGATTGGAAAAGGAATTTAATTCGAAATAGAGTTTTTTTTTTTTTTTTGTTGGCCACTTGAAAATAGAGATTTTAATACTGCAAATACCCAATTTGACCTATTAAACTACATCAATTACCAACTTTAACAAATTCAAATCCTTTTCATTTATTAATTGAACTATATTCATCAAGTTAGACCACCTATACCCTTAAATACTCAATTTCCCTATTTTAACCAAAATTCCAACACTTTAATTCCTAAAACTTCAAATCCAAATTTTTGCTAAATCCTTGAATTCCTAAACTCAAGCGAGATATCAATTTTTCACTAATCAAATTCCTAAGCTAAATATCTAATTCAATTTAGCAATCTCTACTTCTAAATTTTCTTGCCTATTTCAGCAAATTCTAATTATTCAACACTTTCTAATTATCAAATTGAATTCAATTCATCAAGTTTAATCGCCTAAACTCCTAAACATTCAATTTAGCCATTTAGCCTGAATTTCGACTCCTTAAATCCTAGAAATTTGAAACTAATTATTTTCTTTTAAATATCAATCTTTAAGCCCATGAAAATTTAATTCTTCTCTAACTAAATTCATTTCAAACTTTTTTATTCTAATTTTAATTTCCTAAGATCATAATCTAAAACCCTGAGTCCATAATCTAAATATTTATGCCCATTTACCTAAGTTCAAGCCTAAATTCAAGAAGCCCTAATTGAAAGTCAAAGCCCAACCCATCATCTAAAAATCTAAGCCCATTAACATGAAATAAAGCCCATGGATCTAAGCCCAAAAACCCATGAACATAAGCCCATAAGACCATGAATTAATATGCTTCATCACATACCTAATAATTCCCTAATTTCTAGATAATTTCAACAAATGAAATAACAAAACTAACCTTAGCCAATTCAAGACGAATTCTACATCTATGAAAAGACCAAAATGCCCCTCTAAATTCTACACAATATAAGCACATAAAAATATTTCTAACTCTAGAGATTTCTACCATTGTGAAATGACCAAAACACTCCTAAACTATCTAATTAAAATGACCAAAATGCCCTTAACCCTAATGGAAATTACAAGGCATGAATTAACATAAATATGATGCTTAGAAAACCCTAATTCTTCTCCCATTTTTAGTAGCCCCTCTCTCTCTCAAAACACTTTAATAAATCTCTCCAAAAAATAGACAAAAATCCCTCTATAAACCAAGCATACAAAAGGTAAAGTGTTATCTCTATGCTTCTAAATTTCTCTTTTATTCCCCATAATCTAACATTTATTTCAATTAAAATACTAGGTGAAATTGATGATTTGAAGTTAAGAAAATTTAGCTTGAAGAAGCTTCAACAAGTCTTAAGTAGCAGTAGTGAAGAGTATGTAGTTGATTCCTACAAATCAAGCAAGTTAATTAATATATTTTGATTGTGCACATGATGTTTGAATTCATGCAAAAAAATAAAAATAAACTTAGATTTAGGATTTGGAGAATATATATATATACACACACACACATATATATGAATATATGAACCGAAAATAGGATATATATATGCATATATGTTGTTATTTGTAAAATTTGTTAAAAACATATTGGTTTATGAATATATGTATGTTGGATGTGTATATATGTATTTTTATGTTGATTTTATATGTGTATTTAACTTAGTTTTTAAGAAATTATAATGATGGAAAAGGAAATAAATGTACATAAACTGGATAATATATATAACTAACATGCATGTCATATGGCGAAATTAATGAAATTAAAATCAATATATGTATATGAGCATGTGAATATGACATATCACCTTATTGATTGTCTTTTTGATAAGTTACATATGTTGTTGAATTGATTTATGATAATATATGTTGTTGAATTGATTTATGATAATATATGTTGTTGGAATTGATTAGTGTATATACTATTATGAAATTTAATTAAAATATCAAACGAATTTATTTTTTAGTGAAACATATAAAAACGATAGCTTAATGTTTCTAGATGTAAATTGGAAAATTTCATGATTTTTGAAATAAATTTAATATTTTTAAAAATTAAATTACAAAATAGTAAAACAAAGCAAAATACTGTTTCAGCCAGCAATGGTGGCATGGCTGAATTGGTGACTTTTTATTCTTCTTTTTTGATAAATTTAGAACCGTTTGAAAGCTTAAGAAGTCTATTTCAATATAGTATTAAGAACCAGCCAATCACTGGTCAGTTAAGGTCAATTTTGATCAAATTGATTGGTTGTGACGTTGTCCCTTATTCTGACCAGACTATATGTAATTGAATTTAAAACCCCAATTAACTAATTTTTTTAGGGTAATTGAACTTATGATCATGTAAAAAAAATGTGCACTACAAGAATTTTGACATATGATGACGTTTGTAAATTTTGTAAATGTAGCCTTTTTTTAATCTCTCATCATAATTATTAAATGTAGTTGAATATATACTATTAGTCACGTTTGTAAACAAATTTAAGTTATATTGAACTGTTAGTATTTTTTTTTACTTTTTTATAAATGTAAACATTACCAATTCTTTTTATCAAATAAAATAAATAAATGAAATAAAATAATGTTTACTTTTTTTAAATGCACTCCATAAATGGATAAATTAGCAAAAATAATAATTGTAAAAGAAAATTAAATAATCAGTGTTACAAATCTAATAAAATAATATATATAACAATTTATTAATAAAAATAATAATGAATAGAATAAACAACTAAAAAAAAGATACACATAAATAGAAAAACAAAAAGGCAGGCATACACTCTCTCTCTTCCTTTACCACGTTCTCCTTCACTCCTCAAACTAAATCCCAATTTCTCCTTCCATTGGAAACCCTAGCCATCACTTTGAACCCCATCAACCACAATCATCCGTCAAAGCTATATATTAGCCTCTAATATTCACTCAAACTATATCAACAAGTAATGCATACGCAAGTTAATTTATTTTGCAAATCTAAATCGGGATAGAAACTAGATGCTGTCAATCAAGTGGTTGTCCCAGCGAACTCACAAGTAGATTTGGGTTTACAAGCGATTATTGATGTTCTCGGTTTAGGCTTGGTTTGTGGTTGGTTGAAATTGTGTTCATAGAGATGGAGCAGTGGGTACTAGAGATTTAAGGGGAATTTCAAAGTTAGTCATTTGTGTGATGTGGAGACATGGAGAGAGCTTGGAACTATTCAAGAGAATGCCCAAAAAAGATAAGGTATGTATGATGTTTTACCCAAAAAAGGCGTATATGATGTCTACTGTACCTAGGTGTGTCTTACTTGAAGTAACGCTTTTGGGTATTAGGCTTAGTATGGTTATCAGTTTTACTATGTATGAATCCTTGAGATCTTTCTGGCTATCAAATAGGCCCCATGATTCTACCATTGTAGTTAGCCTAACATGTGGTAGTGTTTCTGGTATTGCATCTTCTACAGCTACATTTCCATTAGATCTGGTGAGGCGGTGGAAGCAGTTGGAAGGTGCATAATCAAAGAGGAGGGTTATTGAGGTTTATATAAAGGAATCTTGCCAGAGTACTACAAAGTGGTGCCAAGTGTAGGTATATGTTTTATGACCTATGAAATGTCGAAAATGTTATTAGAGAATATCACTACTCATCTATTGTTATCATTAATCTTCATGGAGGGCATTAGTGGAGTAAATTTTGAAGATACAGATTGTTGGAGGTGTGGCAGTGAATAAATTTTAACACACTGCTAGGTGGACTAGCTATACGTGTATGTATACAGTACATTATAACAGGTCCCAAGAACAAAAGAGGGATTGTCCTCAACTTCACCACCATAACATGAACTTCCTCATATGGGAAATTTTTTGTGTTAATTTTAGGTCAAGTGGTTCGTAGATATTAATTCATAAATTTACTTTTCACATTAACTTTGAATTCTTTTTATGTGTATTTGAGCAAGCAAACAGCCTAGGATTCATTTAAATGATTCAATAATTCAAGGGCCTTTCAATGGATTGGGAAGTTTCAAAAGTTCAATGCTGATGATTCCATGTGCATATTTGGATATTCAAATTCACTATTTGATGATTCATTTGTCGACTCTTTTTATCTCAAAATGTTTCTCTGAAAGTATCAAAACAAAAGGTCTAATCCATGAGAAGGTGTGAGCGGGAAATTTTTTCCAGTGTGAATTAGAATGTAAAGACCCTTTATTTGGTCTAATTCATATCTGTTTTCGAGTTGGATCAAATAGACAGTCATTCACTATCATCTCTTCTCCTTATAGTTTTTATGCTTTTTAAGTAATATTCATAACTCTAATTTTGACGCATGGTTAATTTGTTAAATCAAGGTAGAAATTCTGATTCTCTTTGTACTTTAAGATATAGGGACCATTGTGTTGTTTCCAACCTTCTTTGATGGTTTGAAAGAAATGACATCAACTAGGAAAAGAAATGGCTACCATAATGATAATTGTTTTGGTTGCCTGATAACTTTGATAAACCGGAATTTTCATCTGTCACAATCTAGCGTAATTTCTATTATGGTTATGATAAATTGATGGAAAATGTTTTAGATCTGTCACACGTTGATTTTGCTCATCACAAGGTATGTCCTTGAGTTTCATCTTTTAGGTATGATTTTTCTGGGAATATACTTTTCACTGGATGGCCGAAAAAAAAAATACTTTTCACTATGATTTTCTGTGCTGCATATTCTAGAAAGGCCTTCTTTGGATGATAAGCTGTACTGACTGATTTGTGGAAGGGAAAAACAAAGCCATGATGTCGGACATATTCTCTCTTTTTTATTTTTATTTTTATTTTTTTTTTTTTTTGCCATAGGACATATTCTTGTTTATTTTGGTCAAATCATATGATTATTCATGCCCTTAAGACATTGTTAGTTTTGCACTTTTGAGAAAAAGGTTCACCTCTTTTTTCCATAGTAAGAAAATGAGTGGAAATCATAAACAAGAAAAAAAACCAAGTTAAACAAAATAGGGGATTTTTAACAGATAAATTCATTAAATAATTCCTTCATTTTAGAGAAAAACAAATTCATTGTTGACTGAAACTCTTATAAACTTATTGTATATATGCTTGGTATTTTCTGATCTAATTTCACCTTCATTATTAGCATTTTTAAGAGTAGTGGGTAGTAATTAGATTTTTAAAGTTTGATATATGGCATTGGACAAAGCTTGTTTTCTTATACAAATTGTTGAACCGGTTATAGGAAGAAGAGACAGAGCAAAGCCTCTGCCATTTAAGATGGAGGCTAGTGGGTCTTGGGGTTTTGCTGGAGCTAATGATGATAACCCAAGAATCAGTGCTAAGCTCATAACACCTTGCTATTACATGAACAAGTGAGTCTATGAAATGGTTGGTTTCCCATCAATATTTTTCCTAGTCAGTTTCAACATAAATCTAAGCGTTAGTATATGCAATTCGAGATTTTGAAAAAGCTTCTTGTTATCTAAACCACTTATAAATTGGTTATTATGTTTAACAAAAATAAAACTTGAAGGTTATCTATGCAAAATTAGATTGAATTATTGAATTCTTGAAATGGGCGGTCTCCATGAAACAACTTGAAGATTATCTATGGAAAATTAGATTGAATGAATATTTCATATTTCATTTTATTTTAATGCATCTTTGTTTTCAACTTAAAGTTTTACTTTTATGAGTATCAAAATATGTGACTGTTTTAATTAAGTAAAAAGATATGACTGTTTCATTAACTTATCTAGGAATACCATGATGGTTTTGAAAAATCTTATGGGACCAAACAACTCAATTTGTGTGACTGAACTGAATACATGTCTATTCTATTATGATCTACAAAATATCCCTTTTCAGAATCCATCCAGGATTTTATTTTACTTATGCTTCTACAGATCAAATATATGTATCTATATCCCTTAACAACGATCCATGTTTTCTCCATTCTTTTGATCCATGGTTGGCATTAACATGTAGCTTAATTTCTTTAGGGAACTTGCCTCTCATATTTGCTTGAAAAGATTTACATATATGTATATATAAATATATATATATTCCTATTGTGGGAGAAAATTGCAAATTTACTTGTTTTTTGTTTTGTTAATTTGACTCGTAGTATAGATATCTCATTCCACTTGGCTATAAAGTAAACACTAAAACATTATGTTTTAGTTTTCAGGATTATTATAGCAATAGAATATTTCCTCACCTACTAATTTTCAGCAATTTTTCTATGTTTACCATTAGGTAGTGATATTAAATGATATTTTCAAATTTCTTGAGCTGCGAGCAATTAATGATGAGTATTTCTTTCTAAGACCATGGTTTATGTAGACCATTATCTGCGAATCAGATATAATTTCCATGATATCCATTTGGCGATCTCTTAAATAGGCAGAGAGAGAACTGCCAGTAATGGGTGGGTTTTTGTGCATCATTAAAAAGTAATAGATACTGAGGGATTCCAGTATGTGAAATGAATATTATCATGTCCTTTCAAGTGTTGCTTTAGTTATGTATATATTAATCAATCTCACTTTTCTGTTATCCTAGCCTAAGGAGAGTGAATCAGATCCTCTTATGAGTGTGGAGAATGGAGCTGGAATCTTGAACGATGGTGTTGCAAAAGGACCGGTGTGGAAATCAAATAAGGATTTTCAAGCCTAGATGTCTACATGATATGTCTTCATTCATTTCTCTAGATTAGACAGTCCAACGAGTAGTGCCTCAATGAAGATGTTTTATGGTATTGCTATACTCTACTGCAAATGCTATTGTGTTTTCTAAAATTACAAATAAAAGGATTACCCTATGATTGAATATCTCTTATTTACTAAGAGTGAAAGTGAAAACTATTAAATATTCCTACCTGAAACAGGGAGGCTTAACTAAGTTGAGGCATCATTGTAATTACTTTCTTAGTAGAGAATGCACTAAAAAATTCTTTAAAAAATCCTTGAAATGAGATAAAGGCTGTTGTTTTTCTATATGACTTGTCATAATCAAACAATGTTTTCTATCAGTTGGATGTGCCAATTTATCTGAAAAGCAAAGGTTTGTTTTTGTAGAGGTAATAGGTGCCATATAATTGATGTTATCCTAAGGGAAGAAATAATATTTATTGATGGGAAAAGAAACTCATGGAGTGGCAGTACTAGTAAGTCGTCTCATGCGGATCCCACTAAGCATTACAAGAATGCTACTGTGTGCTGTAATGTTCAGGATTATATTATGATGGAAATTGGTTCTCTTGTAATTTTTGAAAGAAATCAGTCCTTGGTTGTGTTGTTTATCTCTTTCTTTTTCTTTTCTATGTTGTATTTTTCTTGTTGTAACAAAAAGAAATAATTGCTAAAAAAAAAATGTAAAAAGGTGAATTGCATCAAAGGGAGTGCATCAAAATATGTGTAAACTTCACTTTTATTGTGGTATGTCACCTGGGACAACTCGTATCTCTGGTATTGGTATCTCTTTGGGCAAGTAAAAACAGGGCAAGCACTAATACTTCGTATTTTTCAGTGCAAAAGAAATACAATGCTTAACTTTTTTTGGTTATTCTAATTATATTGTTGAGGTAGTTTCCTTTTTCTTGTATTGCTTAGATTGTTAAATTTTGTTCTTAATTTTGATTTATGGGTTGAAGTTGTTTTATTTTATATTTTTCTTAAGCTTGTTTGATAAGGAACAAAAAGTTGCTGTTTGAAAAATAATTAGTATGGTCTATCAAGAAGAGCTGGAACCCAATTTGTGTGAGGTAACTTTTCTGGTTGGTAGTGAGTGCGTCTTTTCATTCCAAATAATATCACATTGTAATTATTAGATTAGCGGGTGTATATGTTCTATGAGGATTGTTTGATAAATTGGTAGTTATCTTAGTATTTTCATAACTGATGTTTCTTCCTGATATGATTGGAACATCATTAAATGTTAGATTGGAAATATCCCATGGGTGATTGAGTTAAAGAAACTTATAGAAGCAAATCCCCTGTTTTGTGATAAATTAGTTTTTCCTGCTTTAAAGTCTTCAAGACTAAGGACTTTAATAAATCAAAGGTAAATATAGTCACAAATAAATAAATAAAACAAATTGAAAAAATCAAAGGTAAATATGAAAAAACATGATTGCTGGTGCCTGGTGGCATTGCTTTTGTCTAATTAATTGCTAAACAAAGTATTATATTTGCAAAGATGAGGGTATAGTATCCTTGAGTTGTAATATAATCTTAATAGAAAAACATAATGTGAAGATCTTTCATTTCATTGAATTTTTATTCCCAAATATTAGTGTTACGAGAGATGTCATGGTTGCATTGATAAACATTGATCCTTAAAGTGTTCTTTGTATCTCTATCCATGTACATCTGTAAAATGCAATTTCAAAATCATCAAACGGGTGTTTATCCTATGAAGATTTTTAAGATAAATTTCAAATTTCTCCAAGTATAACAGTGTGAAATATTACAGCTTTGACTGACAACATGACTCATTACTAGATAACGTCATCATGTTCTGCAACTTGCTTATTATTATTGACTTGTTGAAAACCACCAACAAAATTGTTGTCTTTCAACTTTTGATGGATACAAAGAATTTGGGCTAGCCTAACTAAAAGGCTAAATTTCACAAGAGAACAAGTTCAGCATATCTGGATTACCACTAGTTTTTTATTAAATGTTTGAAGTTATTCTACTTTCTTTCAATTATTGTGAAGGAAGATATTTAGCGATAGGAAATATGTAGAGCTTGAACCAGTAGAGATGTTGATCTGTTTCCCACCCCATAGTAATTTTCTCTTTCTAGAATATGTTCAATCTAAGTATGTCTCTATCAATATGATCAGAACTTATCTCTTTCTTGGTAAGTGATTTTTAATTACATTGTCGAAAACGTTTCTACATTTTGGTGATAAAACTACCTTTTGATGACTGTGTTATTGCATTTTATATTGTGCTTCATATCTTCCATCTCACATTTTTAATTCTTGTGGTCTTGTGCACACTCCATTCTGTTTACTAGGATATGCGTTATTATGCAATTTGAATTGGCAGCATCAGTTGTGTAAGAATCCAAGGCCAGACCCCAAATATTAAGACCCTATTTACATTTCATACTTGTTCACCTTCCAATGGTCCTCTTGCTCCTAGTCCTGTTAACCTTCCAGTTGCTGCAATTGCAAAGCTTACTGCCTATCCATCACTAGGAGCTCATGGGGTATGATTTGTTGTCTTTTTTTCTTTACTAGTTTATGTTAGGCTGGATTTGATAGAGTTATGCTGATATGGATATTCTATTTCATTTTTAGTCCTTTCCACCTGCTACAGCAGCAGCTGCTGGTGCTAATGCATTAGTAGGTTAGATGGCTAATGCTTCTGCTTCTTCACCAATTCAAGCAACCATTGTGACTGCATCTTCTATACCAATGCCACCTAATCAAGGTAAGTTCCATATTCTCCAATTGTCCCATTAAAGCCTGTAAGATGGATAGGTGCATGGTTCTAGAATATTTGCATAATTGGAGATGGAAAGGCAATGTATTTGGGTTATAAAGCAGCCAAAATGGGTGTCTTGGGTTGGATTGCAGCTGATGTTTTGGAGGGTCAACTCTAAGCCATAATATTATACTTTTATCTCATTTTATTTATATATATTTACTTATTTATAAGGAGCACTATTTAAATATGAAGTTTTACCTCTACTTTAAATTGAATTTATAAGGGAATTATCAGTACAATAAGGCGCCCTTGTTTATAAATAACGAACTTTTAGATCTATAGATGTTTATTATACTATAGTATTCATGATAGTCAAATGTTACCGTAGTAATCGAAAGGGGTTTTGCTAACTAGTTGTCCTTCGTAGGCAATGATGGTGAGAAGTGACTCTAACAGTGTCATTGATAGTGGTGATTACTGTATTGAAAGAGAGTATTCTAATGTAGTCTAAATGTTAAGATGGATGCTATCGCCTCATTGCTGGTAGAAGATTTTCCTTTGTTTTTTGGGTTATTGGCGTTATCATTCATGTAAAATTGTTTCTTATTGACTCATATATGTTCCACTCTTAAACCTTGAGAAATGTATCCTATTAAAAGAAGGTACCCTCTAGGTGCATGGGACCAACAAAAGACACCTTTCAAGCATTATTTCCACTATGTGAGGTTGGCTATTATGCTCTATGACAAACCATATCATTATTAATTTGTTAATATCTTGTTCATCTTCTATTGTTTCTTTCCATATCTTATATTGGTCTCATCCAAGTGTAATCACTTCAAAGAAATCTTTTAAAGATGGTGATCCTGCAATGACATCAAAGATCTTTTTGAGTTTTGTTATTCATAACAACATTGTTCGCTTGTTCCAAATTCTAGATTTGACATATCACCAACTTACCAATGCTATCGGGTTCTTTAAGTTAACTCGCTATTGTGAACCAAGGCCTGACGGTACTGGTGGTTGGGTTTCGCAACAAGCTGTTGAAGATTATGTAACTCTATGAGTTAAGTTATATTTTCAACATGTTATTAAATAAGCAACATGCTGTGGATGTTATGTTTTGGTTGTTCATAATGTAAGAGAAGATGGTGAAAATGTATGAGGAGGTGCAATCTTCTGACATGCCAAAGACACCAAAGGAGATTATCGACATATTTATGAATGCAGATAACAGATCTGACTGCCATTCTGAAAGAGGATATGGACCATCATCTATTGGAAAATCAACATGGAGACAGAATGAGATGGAGGAGTTAAGAGCTACATTGCAAGATGAAAGAACATTATGCGAGCAATAAACTCGATAGGTAATTAAACTTTATAGTTTGTTTAAAATTCTAAGTTATACTCTTGCAAGGAAGACCATACAACATGACTTTTTATGGTGGTTTCTTTCTAAAGCAAAGTTAAACAGTGAAGTGGGTATGGTAGAACTTATATAGGAGCTTATGGAAAACATGATTGAGTTTCAAAAGTATTTGAAATTTGATACGTTTAGGTGTATAAGGCATTTACTATACATTATCTATTATATATGTATGTATATAAAAGTACATGATGGGGGAGTTTTTGCACATTGTCCCTTGTATTTATGTCTCTAGATTTGCTCATGTGTGCATCAAGGTTGAAAATAGTTATTATTAGAAATAGATTAGAAATTTATATTATAGAATTTATCACAGCTGCAAATATTTACTTCATTCTTTTGCTTTCCAATGTTCATTTTAAATTATTAGGTTAGAAATATAATAACAAAAACAATATGTTCCAATATTTGATCATTTTGGATATGGAAAAAGGTATTGTATAATATCAAGTTTATAATATATAAGATAATAGCTCATCATCCCATTAATTATCACTCTTTTCCTATTTTCTTGAATTGAATTTGCTATTCAATGGTATTTACAGCTTGCTCAACTAACTCGACTTGTACAATAACTTGTCTCAAGTTTTTTCCCAATAGTTGAGGTTAGTTATCATGGGTCTTTTTTCATTATCTCATTCATGTTTTTTTAATCATTTAGTAGTTACATCTACATATTGTGTGATAGCAAATCCAAATGGAGAGCCTTCTGTAAGTGCACGAGATCTTTTGCCAAATCAATCACTTGGAAAAGATGGTGACAATAGTGATGAAGAAAATTGAAGACTCTTTTTTTTTTTTATTTTTGTTTTTGGCTGAAACAACTGGCATGAATGGGTCAAATTGATGTGATAAAATGTGATCATATGCTCATTTTGATATAATTTGGAGTTTGTAGTTATGTTCCTTCTAAGGACACTAAACAATGTTATTCAGTGTTTTCTTTTTCTTTACTGAAAGGATGGTCATGGTGATCCTGAAGTAATTTTTGTGTTATTAGATCTTATTACAATATCGAGCGCATTGTATGCTCCAAAATATATTAGTGATATTTACTCATACATGAATTTCATGTACAAAAGTAATAGCAGGTATAAATTATATTGCGATCAAACAGGAGTATATTATTAATTGTGCATATAATGTACAAAAAATAAGTATATGTTGGCAATCAAACCAAGTTAAACATTAATGTTCATTTTTTCTCAATAAGAATAGTCACATGTAAACATCGCCAGTTTTAAAATAGCCACATTTAGAAATTATTATTTTAATTGAATACCTACATGTAAACGTCGCCAATGTATTTGAATAGCCATGTTTAAAATGCGGTAACTAGATATTTGCCATGTTTATAAATCGCTATTTTTATTGATCAAACATATGCAAAGCATGTTCAATGTTTGCATGGCCACGGTTAAAGATCGTCATTTAGTAATTTACTTACATGTACACGTTACTAATTAAAATATTTACCCACGTGTAATCGTTGTCAATCATAAATTTCCCTCTTTTTATATTTGGCGGGATGAAGATTAATCATATTTAGTCACACATAAGTGTGACCAATACATGATAGTAGGTCATGTTTAAACGTGGCCTAATAATGTGTTTGGCTGCCAAATTTATATTAGCGACGTTTATATTTTTAACATTACCTATCAAATCTGCGATCGACCTTTGATGACGTCTATAGGCTAAGTTTAAAAAAACGTAACCAAAAATCTTTCGCCACGTTTAATTAATGTCCAGCCACGTTTATTAGACGTAGCCAAATGCTCATTTTGTTGTAGTGGTGTTAGGTAGTTTACATAAAAACTTAATCTTAAGAACCGTGTTTCAGATAGGGAACTAATTTATTAAAGTTAGAGTGCACATTAATGTTTTATAAGAAATGAAATATGGGAATTAAAGGTATATAAAATCTAATCAAATAAATATGAAATAAATGTAAATAATGTGGCAACATATTAATATATGAGTTTTAATATGAAAAATTAATTATTATAATTTTAGGAATTTATTTAATAAAATAAGTATAAATATGGTATTATAAGATAGTATAAACATAATAGGAAACTAATTTAGATTCCTTAGCACATTTATAGGTAAAAATGAATTATGAATGATATAAATGGAATAATTATATTTTAAATGAGTTGTTTTATTTAATAAAGTATATTAAATTGATATTAGGACATGTTATTGAAAATATCATTTTAAGGGCCTAATTAGTAATTACCATAAAGTAGGTTTGGTAGACTAAGTTAGATATAAAATAAACTTGGTTGATTAATTCTATCTAGCTTGGCTAAATTAAGCTAATATAAATTTATCAACTCATATTGGCTTAGTAAATTCTGAAGAGACCAACAGTTTATGCTTTGCTATTAATCAAACTAGTGAATACTTATATGATCATATTAACTTGTAATTTGCTTATATTAATATGTTAGGTTAGATCATGAAGAACAAAGGAAGTATGTTGTTTCAAATGAATATTTACTAAAAAAATGAGTATTTAATATGAGTTGATATAAGTCGATAATTGATTTAAATGCTTATATGGATAATTGTCTCGAGCAAACATTTACAAGCCTTGAATCTACCATCTGCTTTACCTTCTAAAGTATCTTCTGTTCTATTTTTTGTTTGTTCAAAGTGTAAATATTGTACCAGGTACGTAGTGACTTGTATGTTGCTTACTTGTGTGTGGCCATTTCTGAGACTTGGTCCAAGGGGCGGTAACCTAGCTAGGTGGTATTAACATGGTATTTAGGCGCTTATGCTATCATGGTTAGCTCAGCGAGTAGAATGAGGGGAAATAGTAGTGGGATAATGTCTACCTAGATTGAAGAGAAGTAGTATGGTGTGGTTTATGACCATGAGCGTCAATTGATCCATACTATATTATAGACTGTGAAAGGTAAAGATGTATAACAGCTGTGACCTATAGATGAGGCTATTACTTGTAGAGGTAGGAGATAGAGGTATGTAGACTGCTTATATCAACCTCCTGAGTAATTGCTACTACTCAATACCCTAAGTTCACAGCATGTTACCGAAGTGTGAGTGCTCTACTGTTGTTTGCTATACCTTAATTTAAAGATATAAACTGTTGATTGTTGGATTGCATTCAGTACATATGTGTGTACCCATCTTATGTGTGCTTGTATTATTATAGTACTGGGCTTTGGCTCATTCCTTTCCTTTTTAAGTACCGATGATTTTAATGATGATATTTATGACTAAATGGGGTATGGCACGGATCTCAAGGAGTTACTTAATGAGTGGAGCGACTAGGATTGCTAGATAATTATCTTTATTTTAAATTATTAAATTTCATTATCAAACTTATATTTTGATTAAGGCCTAATTGTATGCCCATGGTTTGTATATTGAGATACTTAATACTCTTATTTTGGGATACCTGATCATATGATACTTATTTATAAATGATACTCAACTCACAAAAGTAGCCTGTTTGGAAATCATTTTGAGAAATTTACTTTTTCGTTGCATATTCTAACTAATTCTAGAATTTAATTTAATGATTTTAGAATCTAAAATTTGTTTAGCAATAATCACGATGAACTGGAGATTAAGTTAGCCTTACCGTATAATACGTGAGTCTTATATGTGGTGACAACATGCTTTGACCCAAAATTGGGGCGTGACAGAAAATGTGTGCTCCATGACTCTAGACGATGAGATAACTCTCCCCTCTTCTCCTTCGTATGTTGAGTTATATGTAATGTATGAAAAAGTATGTTGTAAACTAGCTAAAGCAGAGAAAAAGAACATCATGCTAAAATCTTTTATGATAAAAGTCGGAGAAGAGCTAGAAAATTTTCAAACTAAACATGAAGAAATTAAATCAGAAAGTGAAAAGATAAATAATAAGTGTAAAAAGTTGAAAAAAAAATATAATGAGCTAGAAAATAATGAGAAACTAATAATTGAAAATGATTTGCCGAAGATTGAGGTTAAAACCTTAAAAAATAATGATATTGTTGCATGCGCTGGTAAAGTAGTGATGAAATCTTAAAAGAGCTAGAAGTATTAAAAAGTGAAAATATAATGTTAAAAGCTAACATCGATGATTCAAAAGCTACTATAGTCAAATTCACGAATGGTAAAAAGAATTTGAACACACTTCTTAGAATCAAAGGTGCGAATCAACTAAACATGGAATTGGCTACTACTGTAGGAAATCTGGTCATATTGCACATAACAGTGAAATAAGAAAAACAATGCATTTGAATCATCAAAGAAAACTGGTTTAGATTCCTAAGAGAGAGGTTTTTGTTCCACCTAACCAAAAAGGACCCAAACTAAAATGGGTACTAAAGAAATAATAATCTATTTTGCAAGGATCTTCAAGTGAGAATAACAAATGATACTTGGACAACTACTACTTTAGGTATATGATTGGAGACACATCTAAGTTCACATCACTAACTTAAAAGATCAAGAGAGTATTACCTTTGGAGAAAATCGGAAATCAACCATTCTTGGTGAAAGTAACATTCCCATAAACAAAAACTTAATTATTCAAAATGTGCTGCTTTTTGATGATCTGAAACATAATTTGCTAAGTGTAAGTCAATTGTTCGATAATGGTTTTAGAATAACTTTTCTTGACAATAGATGTTCTATAGAAAGAATTGACAATAACCAAGCACATTTTGAATGATATAGACATAGAAATATCAACAAAATCAATTTAGATGATTTTAATTCATCAAATGAAACTTGTCCATATTCTCAAAATGATAATAGTTGGCTATGGTATAGAAAATTAGGACATGCAAGTATGAATGTATTTTCAAAACTTGTTAAAAAGAATCTTATCAAAGATTTGCCAAAATTAAATTTTCAAAAGGACAACATTTGTCAAGCATATTAACAAAGAAAGAAAACTAAGATTTCTTTTAAGTCTAAGGATGCTATTTCTACTTCTAGGCCATTAAAACTATTGCATATGGATTTATTCGATCCTACTCAAACTTTATGTTTGGGAGGCAAAAAATACACCTTGGTTATTTTTATGACTTCTCTAGATATATATGGACTTTCTTCTTTGCATCTAAAGACGAACCAAATCATGCCTTTTTTAGATATTAGAAGAAAGTCCAAAATGAAAAAGGTCTTAACATTGTATCTATTCAAAGTGATCACGAGGGAGAATTTGAAAAAGCAATAATTATGGCATTTAACATACTTTTTCAGCACTTAGACTCTACAACAAAATAATGTAGCCAAAAAGAAAAATAGAATTTCAATTAAAATGGCTAGAACCATATTATGTGAAAACAATTTGCCAAAATGTTTTTTAGCTAAGCGGTAAATACTACTTGTCACATCTTAAATAGAGTTCTCATTAGACATATTTTCAAGAAAACTCGCTATGAGCTTTGGAAAGAAAAAATACCTAACATATCCTATTTTCATCCATTTGGTACTAAATGTTACATTCTAAACAATGGTAAAGAACAATTGACTAAATTTGATGCTAAAAGTGATGAAGGAATCTTTTTAGGTTATTCTTTGGCAAATAAGGCATATAGAGTCTTTAATAAAAAAACATTAGTTGTTGAAGAATCTATACATGTTGCATTTGATGATTCTTTGCCTTATTTATGCTCAAACGATGATGCGGGTGCTGTTTGTACTTATTTGAATAGATTTTCTCTTGAAAATAGTAATAAAGATGTTAATGTGCATAAAATGGATGTTGTGCATGAATCTATTAATAATGATCTTCCTAAAGAGTGGAACAAAATCACATCCTGAAGATTTAATTATTGGTGAATCCTCTAATAGAGTACAAACAAGATCATCTTTAAGAAATATGAGTAATCTTATTTTTCTATCATAAACGAAGCCTAAAAATATTGGGGAAGCCTTAAAGGATGAATTTTAGATAAATGCCATGCAAAATGAGTTAAACCAGTTCACAAAAAATGATGTTTGAAAATTGGTTCCTGGACTAGAAAGTAGACCTATTATTAGAACCAATTGGGTTATAGAAATAAGCTTGATGAATATGGTATAATAACAAGAAATAAGGCTAGATTAGTTGCTAAAGGTTATAACCAAGAAGAAGGAATAGATTTTGATGAAACCTTTGCCTCGATTGCTAGTTTAGAATTTATAAGAATGCTTTTGGCTTTTATGGCTTTAAAAAAATTTACTATTTTTCAAATGGATGTCATAAGTGCATACTTAAATGGTTTTATGAAAGAAGAAGTCTATGTTGAGAAACCATTGAGTTTTGAAGATAATGAATTCCTTAATCATGTATTTAAACCAAACAAAGCCCTTTATGGTCTAAGGCAAGCTCCTAGAGCTTAGTATGAAAGATTTAGTAACTTTCTTTTAAACAATGAACTTTTTAGAGGAAAAATTGATACAACTCTATTTATCAAAAATCACAAGTCAGATAATTGATTGTGCAAATCTATGTAGATGACATTGTGTTTGGAGCTACTAATATGAGTCTTATAAATAAATTTGTTGAGTCATGAAGAATGAGTTTGAAATGAGCATGATGAGAGAACTTAATTATTTTCTTGGTCTTCAAATAAAACAATATGAAAAATGGAACCTTTGTCAATCAATCAACATATATAAGAGATCTTTTGAAAAGGTTTGAAATGGATAATGTAGAACATGACCCATACCAATGAGCACAAGTATAAAACTTGATAAAGATGAATATGGAAAAAATGTTGCGAAAAGCTTTATAGAGGTATGATAGACAGTTTTCTATGTTTAATAGCTTCTAGACCGAATATCATGTTTTCGGTGTGTGTATCTACACAATTTTAATCTTGCCTAAAAGAATCACACTTGAGTGCAGTAAAATGCATTTTCAATTATCTAATAGGCACGATTGAAATTGGCTTGTGGTATCCAAAATTTATTTGTTTCGATCTAATAAGATACTTCGATGTTGAGTTTGTTGGGTACAAAGTGGATTGCAAAAGCACAAGTGGCACATGCCACTATCTTGGAAATTCCCTAATATATTGGTACTCAGAAAAAAAAAATTCTATTGCAGTTTCAATTATTGAAGTTGAGTATATAGTTGTTGGCAGATGTTGTGTAAAAATTTTATGAATGAAACAAACTTTACTTGATTATCATTTAAGATTTGAAAATATTCTAATTCGTTGTGATAATATAAGTGCTATAAATTTGACAGAACGATTAAACACTCAAGGATCAAACATGTCGAAATTAGACATCATTTTATTAGAGATCATGTACTAAATCACGATGCAAGTTTAAAATTTGTTGATACAATCAATCAGATTAGTGTTATTTTTACAAAACCCTTGAGTGAAAAACCTTTTTGCACTTTGCGAAGAGAATTGAGTATGATCAAGCAAGATGAGTGCTAAAATATTATGAAGCCAGTTGATTAAGAACCTGATTTAAGCCTTTTAGAAGCTATTAAATACTAATATTTACTATGTCATGTTTATAACTTGCCTATATATGCAAAATCTATGTTCTTTTATGTGTATGTTCTAAACGAATTTTGCTAAACTTTGCACTTAAATGTTTGAACATGCTCAATAATCCTTTTGAATGATTAAAATTCTATTTAGACTTATTTGTGCAAGTGTTGCATAGATTTCTTGCAACTTCTAACAAAAAACCTGCACAAATCTGTCTTGGATAAACTTGTTTTTGCTTTTGATGAATCTAAAAGGGGGAAAAACAAACATTATGTGTGTTGAGGCACCTTGTATAGTCCGACGTGTGTAGGCAATTTAAAGTCCTCATGAGTTGAGGCATGTGTATGAAGTCTTCTGTGGTAAGGTAGTGTGAAGTCCTATGTATGTGTAGGCCTTTGTGAAGTCTTCCATGGTTGACGCAAGAGTGTAAAGTCCTCATGTGTTAAGGCATGTGTCAAGTCCTACATGTACGTAGGCATCGAGTGAAGTCTTTTGCCAAGACAAAGTGAAGTCCTCCGCCAAGACAAAGTGAAGTCCTTTGTTGACGAGGCATTTGTGAAGTCCTCTATCGAGGCAATTGTTTTGTGCTAAATCTTATATGTTATCTATGCATCTCTTCTTGTTTACTATATTACAAATCTTTTTTTTTATGAGTACAATGGGAGAGAAGTGTAGAATATACAATTAACAAGTATGCATATAACCTATTTTGATAAGTACAATGGGGGAGCAAAATGACGTATTAAGTGTAGTTTGCATTCTTATAGAATTAAGCATTAAGACTTTGAATTAATGTTGAGAAAATTCCTTGAAGCCTAGATGATTAATTGAGGGGGAGTATACTGACTTGAAAAGGAATTAATTGTGCATAATTATCCTCATTAAAAAGGGAGAGATTATTGAAATTGTAAGGCAAATATGAGATGCGACACTTAAGGCGTGACGAGTCTTTAAGGGTAAAATAATTTAAAAATTGGAGCCCATGTGGCAAGAAAGAGCCGTTAAAGTGCATTAAATACTTGGCGATTTAAAGATGTTGTCTCTAATGGACATTTGAATTCTTGAAGGCTATATATATGTGTGTGTGTGTGTGTCATCCTTAGGAGATTCAACAAAATGATGAGTAGTAAAGTGCAATAAAGAGCTTGCAATCAAACAAATTATTCATTTTCTTCTTCTCTTATTCATGAATTTGTATATCTCAAAGAGAGAAAATATTTTAGTGCTTTATTCTTTTACTTGCTAATTATCAGAGAGCATCTGGAAAAATAAAGGAAATATTTTATTTCCTTAGTATATTGTATAAACCTTGTATTGCTCATCTTAAGCGTGATTTCTATGATTAATATAGTGGTGGTAAAGTCCTTATTTGGAGGTATTGGTGGACTATGAAGAGTAGGAAGTGGGTCAAACTTCATGTTATATCTGGATTAATTTTCTCTATCCCTATCTTTTCTATATTTAATATTGGTATCTACTATTACATTTTTGCTGCATTTAAAGTTATTTTGATCTATTGTTTTAAAAATTAATTGTTTGAGCTTTTAAGGATAAATACTCAAATCATCCCCTCTCCTAACCCCCCTCCCCCCCTTCCTCTCCCCCGAGTATTCTTAGTGCATTTTCACTAAGAACATATGTCAACAAAAGAAGGGTCTTCTAAATTTTAATTAAATGTTCTCTTGTGTTGACACGTTTCCTTGGAGACCCAAATTGACCCACTTCTTCAACTTGGGAATCTCTTTTTAACCACTCAAAACTTAGGAACATTCTAGTGTGATTTACCTTATATATACAATATTCATGTGGAGGAAGAAAAAGATATAAGTATCATGATTCGTTGATTCTACGAATACTAGGAAAATGACAAGTGATAAAATCGAAGCCCATTAAACCATGCATGACTGTCAGAAGACAATCTTCTATATGTTTATTGATTCTAAAATGCCTAGACAAATAGGCTTTAAAACTCAAAAACTAAATAAGCATGTGAATTTTGGAAAAATGATAGACATTTCTATCTTTGGTTCGAGCATGTATACCAAAAAGTAATCTTCCATTAACCTATTTATTTCATAGAATACCAGGAGAGACACCAATATATTTATTCCATAAAAAATTTCTATCTCAATTTGTACAAGTCTAGTCTATTTATAGGATTGGAATGGAATCTAATTAAATGACTTAATATAAATAGAATGACATTAATCCTATAAAAAAAATTATGCTACTATTAAATTAACATTAATCTTACTAAAAAAGATATTGCTACTATTATAATAACATTAATTTTACTATATGTAGAAAAAGAAATTGTGATTCCTAAAATAATAATATTTTCTTCTTGTGCTTGTGCTCTGTTATGCGCCCTAGATCATCATCCCCATGTTCGACAAAATTTGCCCTCGAATTTTCATCATTGGTTTGCCTTCATGGTGTGATGTTGATATACTAACAGGGTCAAATAAATTAATCATATCATGAATGTGCATCCTCAAAGGCCTGATGTATCTAGCAACTAACTAATCATTTGTCTCTTGAATTTCATTCCTAGCTATCAATTGGTAAAATTTAGAGGTATAACCATCAACTGACCTGCTGCCTTGATTCAAATTCTACAGCCTCTGGTACATGAGGTGATTTTCTTCCATAGCTTAGTCCTTAACAACTTTGTTTGCTCCCACCATGTTATAGCCCTACCATGCAATCTAGTTGCTGCCAATTGTAGTCTTTTGTCTTTAAGGACCCCCTTAAACTCCAAGATCTCCTCAACCATAGTCAACCAATTTAAGAAATCATCTAGCTGCAGGCTGCCATGGAATTATGGTATAGTCGCCCTTATGCTCATCTCCCAACACCTCTAGTCTTCCTCTACATGAAGCCTACCATCCCTTCATGGTAATTCATCATGCTACTTGTCCTCCTCGATAGAACAGGAGTTATCATCTGCCTCATCTACATATGGCATCAGATTAGGGTTTCATCCTAATCTAGGGTTTTCATACCAGTGGTTCCCATCAATACATCCATTCTTTCTATCGATTGATCAACCACCACATCCAAACAACTTTCCAACACTGCATCTAGTCATTGATCAATCATTTGCCTGATCCTCCGATTTAGATCATCGCGATCTTACATCTCATCCAGTGCAGCATGACGTTGATTAGCTTGTCTATGGGGTGCCATTGTTATTAAGAGTGAATGTGGCTCTGACACGGATTGACGCAGCGGAAGAAAAAAAGATAAATATGATAATCCGTTGATTTTGCGGATACCCAAAAAGTAACGAGTGATAAAATCGAAGCTCATTGAATCGCGTCCGATTATTGGAAGACAATATTTTATATGTCTATTGATTGTGAGAATACCCAGATAAATAGACATCAAAACTCAAAAACTCAATAAAAGTGCAAATTTTGGAAGAATGATAAACATTGCAATCTATTGATTCGCACACAAATACTACCAGATTGATTTCATAGAATACCAGGAGAGATATGAGAGACAAAATGTATTTATTCAATAACAAATATTTGTCTCAACATTTACAAATCTAGTCTATTTATAGGATTGAAGTGGAATCTAATTAAATAATTTAATATAAATAGAATGACATTAATCCTTTAAAAAGACATGTATCTCACTGATTTAAAACATGTGAACAAAATCCCTATATTTAATAGCATGTAAAAGTAGAGGTTGTATGGACAAGTAATGTATATATAAAACCTTGAAGATTTCAACCACTGACTCAGCAACTCGACTTTATTTTAAGTTTGATTTCAAACACTAAACTTGAATCAATAATTTCGTGCCCTTGATTCCAAATGAATATTCGATAAGTTCAAGCTTAGACCAAATATAGAAAATAACTAAAGAATAAAAATATCGACTATACATATAACAATAACTCTATGAGTAAAGTTTACCCAAACCAAAATTGATCAAAATCTAACCCTATCTTTGTTTTGATACTGTAAATGCTAAGTCATGGCTCGGAAAATATAAAAACGATATAGCTCTACAGAAAGATAGTAATAATTTTATCACTCCAGCGAATAACTCAAACTTAAGAAATATGTTTGAAAATCCTAAATCGCGTAAGATAAAAGATAAAAGCATTCAAGTATAAGATTTATGTAACATTCAATCCATGTTAATGAAAGTCAATTCATTTGAACCCTAACTCATCAATTCAAACTAGGAAAATATATCGAACACAAGAAAATACTAATCCAGTACTCTTATCAAATTGGCAACATGAAACAACTTAAAATCCACCATGAAGCTAATTAATCGATCCTCAATCAAGATCAACCAAACCAAGTTAATTCTAGTTATTTTCTAACTAGTTTTCTCTAGAAATATTTACAATAACGAGCTAATTATGTAATGGGGAAGAATGTATGGCTAACCTCAATTTGAGGGTAGAAGTACACCTCGACTTAGCTAATAATTGTATCCTAATGAAGTCTTATTCAGCCTTCTACATGCCAGCCACGAACATCATCACAACTGCAACACCAGTAGTTGCTACTGCATTTCTGTCCCGTCCACCGACTCAACCGAACAACAACACAACTAGACACACTTCTTTTCCTTGCTGCTTCGTATTGTTCTTTTATTTACTCTGCTTTTGTCTTGCTGTGGCTGCTATTAATTTTTCCATTTTCTTTTTTCCATCGAACAACAAGACAACAAAACAATACATAGTAAGTTCTGCTGTTATCGCCCTCTTTTCTCTTTCCTAGTTATTTATTTTCTCCTAAATCTTGCCACATCCATCTGCCTCAACATCACCACTATCGCAAAAGAGCATTTTTCTACTTTTCTACTCCCGCTGCTGACACACCATTTGAAAGGGAAAATGGAGAAATTCCATGTCTCTCCTAAGCAAGTGCTCAGAGCCTATAGAATTTAAAGACAAGTGTGTGCTATATATATATATATATATGTGTGTGTGTGTGTGTGTGTGTTAGGTGTAACGTGTAATCCTCCAAATTTTACGTAATCTAATTATAACAAATACTAAAAATGTAATATTTGATTATGTGAAATATTTGGAACAAGTAGTAAAAATCACTCCAAATTTTTCTCGATTTACAAATGTCAAAGAACGAATTTGATTATAGTTAGAAAGATTAAAATCTCTATTAATAAAATTTTTCAAAATACAAACTGTAACAAATGTGATCTCAAATAATTTATAAAACGACGATAAACCAATCGTTAATATAAATTCTTGAACCCTTTTTCCTTAAGTTCTATACTTAGAAAACAAATGCTACGCTAGTTAAATAATGAAGTAATAGTGTTTAAACTATTTTAACACTATTAAGTAGCCTAGATAGAATATGTTGTTAACGAATTAGTAGGAATAACTCCTATACAGTAAAATATAATGTTTGGTAAAATGAATCGACATCTAAGAATCTAGATCTTAAATAAATAATTAAATTTTACTAATGTTCTATTCAAAAGATTTAGAGATTTTGGAAATTTAAAATCCGGAATTGTCAACGTAACGTTTAATAATTTTCATAACTAGTAAATGAACAAATTGGCAAATGTGAAACTAATATCAAATATATGATTTAACAAAAATCTTAAAATAGATCTATGAATTGTAATAAACTCATCCTTAATTTGAAAAACCCGAATAAAAATTTCTTTGATCTTAATAGATACCAAAAACGAGATTTTGTATCTTGAATTAATAATTCAAGATATAATTAAAAGTAACTTTAAATTTCAAAACCGATAAAATATAATAGAGTTTATATGTACAAAACAATAATCTAAAAATGAAACTATTAGAATTATAAATACATAATTGATACTAATACCGACCAATAATTGTTAATCTAGATCTAAAATTAAAATTTCAAACCCGCTGTCATAATTGTTAGGAAATTCGAAATTTAGTAGAACTTGGTTCCTAATTTAATTCATCGAACTTGAAAATTTAATCATGTAAGTTAAAAATACTAAAAATAATTAATCATGTGAAGTTTTAACTAAAAACTTGAAAATCTAAATAATTTAAAGTTTGTAGTAACTTAGGTAATTTTTATCTCGATAAAACGTAAATATAACGAGTAAAGCTATATGCAAACAATTTATTATTAGAATAAATAATTTCGAGTAATAACTATTAAATATATTTATTTATATATATATATATATATATAAAGAAACAAACAAGAGAAGAAATCGGATTTTATTTAAAATAGCTAGCGCGCTGCATGAATGAAGAGGAAAATTTCCTCACACGCACGCTGCAGGAACTCCACCGAGCGAGACAGTCCCTCCTTCCACGCGCACAGCAGCTCGTCAACACGCACACTGTAGGAGCCAATCAATCGAGCAGCTGAAGCTCACCTCCACGCGCGCGCAGCTGAATCTTCATTGAGCAGGACGTAGCCGTTTCATGTGCAAGCAGCATGATGATCGAGCATTAGGAGCACACGCGCTAACAGCAGTGAAACAAAGGAGATCCACCCAGCAGCTGAAGTTCACTCCCAGCGCACGAGCAGCAGCACAACCGAGCAGTGGAGTTCCTCTGGCGTACAACCAAGTAGCAGCAGCAGTAGACCACACACACATACCTCACACGCACGCACAGCATGGCCAAGTGGAAACAGAGCACCTGGGAAAACAGAGACTCCTCCTCGGTTGCTACAACTGGTTTTTCATCCAACTTTGATCCGATTTTTGCTACGAATTTCAACCCGAAAAGGACACCCAAACCAACCCAAAAGCTACACCTATAACCCACAATTAATATGTAAGAATTACAGACCAAATGCAATAGGAAAACAGCTCCAAATTTGGATAGAAAATCGTGATGCAGCAGTCCAAAAACCTCCCCTATTGCAAAGACCCGATTTTCCTTAACCAACTTTGATCCAAATTTGAACCTTAAATTTCAAACAAAATTGACCCACTAACCAACCAAAAAACTCCACATGTAAATAACATTAAATGAGGAGAATTTCAGCTTGGATAAACAACCATAACCATCCCAAATATTTTGCCAAAAATCAGATGTTACAGCTGCAACAGAGGAGAGAAATTCAACAATTACAGCAGCACACTTCTCCAAATCCAACTCTGATTTTTGCAATATTCCTAGGATTAGATGAGCTGATATTTTGACCAATTAAACACCAATAAGGAGCCTTCAAATGGACACTTCATACACCAAAAATTAATGAGAAAATCGGATCCAAAATTTGTCCAAAAATCAATGTGAAATTGTTCCAGAAATTTCAGTTTTCACACTTCAAACTTCAACAAATTTTGACCCGATTTTTACACAAGTTAATCTCTTATTTTTACACACATAAATAGCATTAATTAGCTACCAAACAAACACCATTAAAGCCCTCAAAGATAGTCACCAAAAATCTGTCAAATCCAAGTCAAATTTTGCATCCAACTTTGCAAAATCGTGTAGAAAATTCCAGCTGCATTTGTGGACATTTTTCAAGTCCAAAACCCATTCCATAGCCTCTAGAACTTAGCCTATACCTAGTATATGTATAAAAGCCTAAGATAGACACACTTTGAGCTCATAAACCCCACAAAAACACTCTAAAATCTCAGCTGCAAACCCAAGTGCATCCAACACTTTCTCCTTTCCTCCGTGCCATTACAACCTTCAACCTAGAAGCTTAGAAATCTTGTATGAACAAACATAAACCCTAGCCTACTACCATACCTTACATACACACTAAGCTCATCAATAACAACCAAAACCAAAATAAAAAAATTCCAAGTTACCTTAAGGTTCAAGAGGAGGAGACTAGCTTGTCAAGGTTTAATTCTTGCTTTAAGTGGAAGTTGAACAACCTCCTTCCATTCCAATCCAAGGTAAGCTCCAAACTACAACCTATCCTTGTTAAATTTATGAATAGACATTAGGATGGATTTTTGAGCATTGGAAGAAAGTTTTGTGGTTGGAAAAAGTTGTTAATCCTTGGATGAATTCAAGTGGATAGATGTTTGATGTGTTAGGAATGTTTAGGTATTATTGGAAGAGAAAAACAACAACTTAGAAGTCTTATAATTGTGGTAATAGTAAATTCGGATTTAAGGATGTAGTGAACAAAACAAGACTCAAACTTCATCTAATCTAGTGTAAATTCATGTCTAATGCTTCTAAGACCTTACATGAACATAAAACTTGATAAATCAAGCTTTAAAGGCATGATTAGGAGTTCTACATTACAAGAAAAGTATTATGAACAAATTCATAGAAATTACACATATTAATACCAAGGCTTAAATGAGATCCTCTAAAATAATATACAATCAAAAGAAAATTAAAAGAATTAAATAATAAAAATTCCTTTACTGTAAGAATCAATACTTAAGAAATCACAAACTAGAAAATCATTCAGTTTACAGTCTTAATAAACCAACATCAACTTTACTGTTATTCCTATAAATATGATTATAAGTATTGCTATTAATATTACTACTGAGTATAGTATTCAATATTGATGATGTTTTCATCACGAGTCATGAACGATTATTAAAACTGTTATCTTCACATAAACGCTACTATATTTATATATCGATACTATTATTTTGTCACTAATAGTATGAAGATGATTATTATTATTATACCTGAATTTAATACTAATCTTAATATTAATGTTTCAAAACTAATATTACTAACAATATTGTAGTATTAAACTTAGCTTATTTTGTAATAAGAATGAAACTAAAGTATAATAGAAATTTGATATATCTACATACGATTTTTATAACTTTTGAAAGATATAGATACTAAAACATACCCTTAAATAAATAAAAATACCAATTTGAGAGACAGATAAGGTTGACGGGCAAAGAATTAATAAATAAAAATCTTCTATTTAAAGTAGTAGAACTTAAGAAAAGATAAATCCCTTGAATAAAAATATAGATAGCAATTAATAAAAAACTATATCAAACACCGATACAGAATATTTAGGTATCTAAAATGATTTAATTAAATTATTTAACGATGCAATAATTAAAGTTACGAGTGCAGTCTAATATTCGGCGATTAGAATCAACACCTTTAAATTATAGGAAAACTTCTCTTATAGAACCAGTCCAATAATGAATCTCTGTTATTTCCTTTCATAGGAAAATAGATCAATTTCTGGATTTCCGGTAGCTTATGCAACAGCTTAGCGAGGACCACAAGTGAGTAACTTAGACTTGTTACATTGTTTGTGCTTATAGTATAGTTGCATTTGGAATTATATATATATATATATATATATTCAATTGATATGCATGCGGGATGGGGATACAGCATGATGCGTGGTGTATGATTGAATGGCAAATTATCATAATATAAGCGATAATCCTATTGTATGATAAATATTGTATGAAATATGTTGATGATTGTCTGTAAATTATATGATCGCCTTAAACTTGATTAACAACTGTCGGTACTATAAATGAAACGGACATGCATTGCACGATTTGCATAAACTGCATCATGTTTTTACGAACACCTATTACGTGTTAGAATTTCGGTTCTTGGTAATACTTGGTTTTTCTAGGCAATGGGCTATTAGTTCTACGCAAGTTTACCTTGTTCTGTCGGTTCCATGGGAACTAACTGGCAACGAAGGACGCCGCCCATGGTATCGCTGTGAAATGGCTAACACTTCGTGGAGTTTCTAACATACAAAACAGGAACTGAGTGTTTAAAACATCATTAACATAAAGAGATAATAATTGTGAGGATTATGGATTCCTGTGTACTTAGTTTCTCCTGGGTAGGTGATTCAGGTATCGGTTCATTCAACCCCGATGAGAGGGCGTAAATCTCCATCCTGTTTGGATTCCGGTTTGTCCAAGCTTGTAATTGTTCATGTGCTTGATTGATGCATTATATATGATTGATAATAACTTGCTTGTTGTGATAAGTCTAGTTATTAGTTCTACGCAAGTTTACCTTGTTCTGTCTGGTTATTAGTGTTGAACAATCGTTTCGCAAATTTACATATGAAAAGCCATTGGAAGATTTGATCCAGTCAAAAGTCATATAGTGTTGAATTTTATCGTAAAACGGTGATTGGTGTATTTTGTACGTGAGTCGCGTCTTTAACAGGCAAGTCATATTTGTTTCTGAATTGTGTCTTTAAGATGTGATTCACATACAAATTCGTAAATTGCTTGTTGAAGATATGATTTTGCATAAGTATTTTGGTGATTAATTTTTGTGATTAGTATTTGAGTAATTTTTATTTTGGGTGTCGGTTATTATATAATTTGCTCTATATATGTGTGTGTATGAGAACCTACAATACATGTATTTATAAATATAGAAGTATTAATAATGTAACGGAAGGTTAATTATTTAGTTTGTAATTACCCGTAAAAAAAAGTTCTTTTTCAAATATAAAGTATAAATATAATTCAAATCATAACTTGTGCATATGTACCTTATTATCCATTCTTTCCTTTTTAGAGGGAATACGTTGATTTCCTAATTTTATATCCTTCTCCTTAAATAATACCAGTAGTGTTGGCCAAATAATAATAATAATAATTGTGGTAGTATTTGCAATTCTTTGCTTAAAATATTAAATAATCATATCTTGGAAGTTTAAATATTTGTCATTATATCTAGTTATTCTTACTTGAAAAATCGATCTTTATACTATTAAATAATAAGGTCATTGGCCTAAACGTATAATTTCTAATTATTTAGAAATATATATATATATATAGATAGATAGATATAGATATATATATACACATGCACATTAGAAGGAACACACCTGCAATTACCATAGAATAAAAAGGTCTATTTAGGAGCTAGATGTGATTATTAAAATGGATGTTTGATATTGTTATTTCGTCTTTATATTCTATAGAGAAGGAGCCAATTCGATATATATAATTTATGAATTGATCTAGACCAATTTGTTTGAGGTTTTGTTTCAAGTAGTGGTAGGTAACAAAAAAAAAATTAAACCTAATTTTGGGATGATTTACAAGATTTTCATTGGTGCTATAATGAAGATATCTACTGAATAATAGAAAAAGTAAAGAAACTAAAGTTGAAAAAAAAAATTACAGAACAATAGTCTATCCAAAAAGAAAAATGAAAAAGAGAAAAAAAAAAAAAAAAGAAAAAGAGCATATTGAAATTAAAATTTTTCTTCTTCATACTACCGCAGATTTGGTTAAATGGGACAGATCTTAGGGGACAGACACAAAACTGTAGATATCCAGACATGAAATCAAGGAAACTCATGGCCCACGTTTTCTTGGCGTTTCTCTTTCTTTTAGTTTTCATTTCCCTCCGAAATTTTCTCCTTCCATCTTTGAAAAAATTATGTAGGAAGGAATTAAGCAATGTTAAGTTTGTTTAAGGCATTAATATCCATAGAGATTAAAAAAAGGAATAAACGTTTGAGTGAATGAGTCAAATAAGGTATGCTAAATACCTCCGTAAATTTTTACCGTTAACTATCATGTGCTGTATTTTCTTCTTCCTCTCAGAATTTCTCTCTCTTACTTCTTTCTCTATCAATGGTGATGTTAATCCTAAAAAGATTATAAGAACTAACAATGGTCTCCTTCATCAGATTTTCTCTAACTTCTCTCTCCCAAAACCATCTTCTTCACTGAACCACAACAAAATAGAAACCAAATACTTGACGCAATCATGCCTATCAGAAACTCACCATCTCCATCATTGAGGCCATCTCCATAAGTCTACCATCGAATCCAAAAGTGGAATCCAGTAAGATTCAATAGCCACACGAATACCAATTCGTATTGGTTTCCTCCCTCATCCACACAAAGCCAAACCATACGCTATTGTTGATCTTTCCACCGACCTCCTTCAAGTCGAGAAATCGATTACTTTGAATCAGTTTCCTTCCTCATCCACACAAAGAATAAGAAGTGATGATGATATCGAATGTGTGAGACTTGGTGAGTTTGATGGATATGCTATCAAAGATGGAAGCGCTGACCGGTGATGGTTGAGTAGTGGTGAGTCATTGTTTACTTGTGATGGTTAGTCTCTTGGTGTCATGGTGGAGATGAAGGTGATAATGGGTTGATAACGCAGTAAGTTATGATGGAGCTGGATTGTTAGAGTTTTGACGCGAGCGTCAAGGCATTAACGCTTAATTATCAAAGATGGATTATGAACGACATGGAAGGACTTGGAGTATATTCAAGAATGGTGTAATAGAGGATGAAAGAAGAAGTTCTTCAAGGATTAAGGATCTGGGAAGAAAAAAACAATTCATGAAGGAGTTAAAAACTAGTCCACATCATCAAGATCAACACGTGAATGGACCAGAACCTCAAAGTGAACGAACAAGTGGAGAATTGGTCCTAAGTCTGCTCAAAACCACTAGCCTACTAGTGCAAAGCCGTCGGCTTAGTGTCGGTTTACTTCAAAACGCCGCCAGCTTGTTTTTAGTCTGTACTAGCTTTGTTTAGTTTTGTGTTTAGGGTTTATTTAGGGGTATTTTATGTAATTTTCTTTGTTTTGAAAGTTTATATAAAGACTTTTGGTGGTAGGAGCAAATTAGATTATCTTTAAATACTTTTGAGTGAAAAACTTGTGTTTAAGAGAGTCTTCTCTTGTACTACATTTTAATGCAATGTTTTATGAATATTGAGAGTTTTTAGCCTCTTTATTCATTCTGTTTATTGAATCTGGGATTCTTTTAACTAGCGATTGGTTTTGTAATTCGTAGAACCTATCAGATTACGATTCTTGTTATGATCCGGTTTGATTTTGTGATTCGTGAGTCATATCGAATTATGATTTCATCCATATCTTTTATGAATTATCAGTTGGTTTTATTTTAGAAAACCCTAAAAAGAATGAAGAACCCTAATCTTTGAAGGGAAGAATTTCTAACCCTGGATTCATATCAAGTTCTATGTAAAAATCCATGGAGCTAGAGAGAGGAGAAAAAGATTATGAAGAGGAAGAAGAAGCGTGCATTGCATGTGATATTTAATGGAAGAAAATAGATGGAATGCCTTGTTTGACTCATATACTCAAATGTTTGTTACTTTTTTTATCCTCTAAAACGTTGATACCTTAAACGAACTTAACCTCAATGTTAATTCCTTGTTACTAAAAAGAAGAAGCATGCATTGCATGTGATATTTAATGGAAGAAAATAGACGAAATGCCTTGTTTGACTCATATACTCAAATTTTTGTTACTTTTTTTATCCTCTAAAATGTTGATACCTTAAACGAACTTAACCTCAATGTTAATTCCTTGTTACTAAATTTTCCCTTGATTTATTTCTTTTTCCTTCCTCCACGTCTTAGTTTTAAGTTCTCTTTCTCTACTGGTCTCCTTCCACCATTAGCATACGTATTTTAATTAAACTAAAGCCATGAGTTCACTTTCAGTTTTCTCTGGATAATAAAAAAATTGAGTGGGTTGACATAGGTATTCGAGGAAGCAAAGGAGGTAGCCAATGCGACAGCGAACCATGGAGCCTCTTCGACCGGTTAAGCTTTTCTTGATGAGTCAATCCGTTGACAGGGCATTAGGGATTTTCTAGTTTCCTATCTTCTCTTTGCCTGGTAGGCTGGAAAATTGTTTTTACTACCTTTATCTTTTCTCTACTATAAATTTTCCGAGAACTACGATTGATTTCTCTAACAATTATTGTAGTATCGAAGGAGAAGCATTCCATGTCTTATTTTGGATTAATGTACATATGGAATCAATTATTCAAGTGTGAATACATACTTTGCATATTTTATAGTAACTTTTGGTTTTTCACCAATGATAATGGTGACCTTTCTCGATATGATGTGCAGAAATAGGAGTCCAAATCGATCTCGAGCTCAGATAGTGTTCACCGAGAAGAACTACATCTTCATAGTTGGTAGCTTTCCAAGCTGTGGTTCTGATTTTTTTCTCCTGATTCAAGTAAACTTAGCCCATCATAATATTTTATTAATGACTGCAAAATTATATTTTCATGTAGTGAAGTTATATAACCAAACCAAAAAAAAAAAAAAAAAGCTTCCATCATTACGGGACAAGATCCATCCATTCTTATGATGTGAGAATGTTTTTTATTAGATTGTGGTATCATTTTCCTAAATTTAAATGTAATATGCATGATTTTTGGATGCTAGATATGAAGACAAATTGGTGGGAGCAACTAAGTCACAAAGCATGTCCAAGTCAAAGTTAATGTCACATAATAATAAGTCCGCATCAATTAAGATAATGATGATAGGGCATCATAAAGAGCATCTTTTAGCCTCCCAAGCCAATTCTTGAATTGATGTCTCTTATCAGATTTCCCTTATGCATCATGCAACACGATTTTTATAGTGGAAACCATGTTACTATGGTTTTCAAGCTCATTTCCAACACCCTATAACCATGAAATTTCTTGATAAACTAGTAAAGAAAGAGCACCAATAATAGTACCAGCGAGGTTGAGGAAAACAGGTTCTGCCGTTTTTTTTTTTTTTTTTTAGTAATCAATATTGGGCGAATTTAGAACTGAAGTGAATACTTAAAGCTGCAGAACTGAAGATTAACGTTGTCGTGTCTTTAGATCTCGACAACGTGAGTGAAGAATTAGTGAAGCAAACATTTCATCTCCAAGAACTGAAACATCTATTTATCCAACGGGTTCGTTATCTACAGACTTTCCCACTTTCCATTTACATTTTTTTTTTTTTTTTTCTGTAGTTTAACCTTGCGCCACAATCCCTACCATTTCCCTTAATCAATGACTGTCCATCAAAAGCACGACAAAGCAAAACCTATTGAAATTAATAAGAGGAAAAATCAAAAGCATATTAAAGAAATGAGGTAAACATTTTCCACAAAACAAGCAAACCAGTGTTCTTGACAGTCTGCCTGATTGCAATTGCATGTTAAATACTCATGCGGTGATTGAGCCTTTTGATTGCAACAAATAAGCAACTGGGTGTGACTCACCCCATTTACTAGCTTTTGCATCCTCATTTCCATTACACAATGGATATCAATGCACTTGCTAGACAAATCCTTATTAAGGGTGGTAGGATACTGGAAGACACTCTTTTCCTGGGGAAGTATTCAATGGAATTGTCATCTATAAGTAACAAGAATTGGGTGGTCACAATGCAAGCACTTCCAGCTAATCTTGTCAAGAGGTACAAAAATAAAGAACTTGTTACATATATTTGTTTTGAGAAATGAATTTATTTGGATTAATTTTTATCATAGGGCTTTATACTATTGATAAGTATGTATTAAGAGACGAATGATTTTAAGTCATAGCAACACAATACAAGATACTTGTAGAAAGAAAGATAAATTGGCACACCAATGCAGAATAACCCAAAAAAAGAAAAGTAAAAAAAAATATGGGTAAATGATGCAATGCGGAAGTATCAAATAATAGAAACCAATTCAACGATTGATTTCAAAACGTGAACTTAATCACACAATTGCTAAACAATTACAATTTCACAGAGAAAACTCTCTCAATAGGATTTAAAAAGTATATCAAATCTTCTTATTTACAAGGAAGAGTCTAAAGGCCTATTTATACTATTACATGAAGAATTCCAAAAGACAAAATCCTAAAAGCAAATAATAAATACAATAATAAATAAAAATAAATTTTGTAACAGAAGTTGACTAGTAATAAAAGTTGGTAGCCCTTAATAAATACTGACAGTTTGAAAGACAAAACTGTCAGCAATAAATGTAGGCCGGCTCCAACACCGGTGGTGCATCTTTCAAGGAAGACGGCATCTCTTCCTCTTCTTTTTAGACAACTTCCTCTTATTCACATATGTGTCATCTGTGTCGCCTGCATCATTCTCTCCCACCTGAGAAGAACTTGACCTCGATTTCTCTTCTGAACATAAAGATGTATCTTCTAAGTAGAAAGGGAATACCTTAGCTCTTTTACTCAAGGTATTAGCAACTTATTTTGCACTCCAAATTTATGTTTCAATTTGAAAGGAAACTTCTATAAGAACTCTTGCTCCTTCTCTTGTAAAACCTCAGTCTCATTAGGACTCATCCTGTAGTGTGATAGGTTGGGTAAACTCACCTCTAACACTAAATCAATCTAATGTTGGATGTCCCTCATAAGTGGTAATCCCTCTAACAAGTCTTTAGGAAATACATCCTTGAACTCCTCCAATATCTCCTTCACTACTCTTGGCATATCACACTGCTCTCTCCCCCTACTGTCATGATTTGCTTCACTATGGGTGCATACATAACTCCGGATTCCTTCTTAACATCCTCATAATATTCTTCCTCTCCATCAGACTCATAGTAACCCTCCTCATTCACATCTACAGTGACCTGTTCTTGAGTAACCTTAGAAGTCCCTTGTTGTTCTATTGATTTTTCAATTTCATCTTTTGCCTCCTCCAAATTGCTATTCTGTACCAACATCATAAACTCTTCATTATATTCATGCATCAATTTCTTCTCTTGATAAAATCTATGGTCCTGTTGAACTAGGATTTCTTCATAACTGAGAGGATGGAATTCATTTTCCAATAATAGCTTCATCCTAAACCATATTCTAACAGGTGTTTTTCCTTTACAACTTAATTTTTTTTGTCATCTCTCTGACCAAACAGATGCATAGCCTTTAAGCATACATGCTACCAATCTTACCTTCTTGTCCTCTGAGACCTCCATAATATCAAAAAGCCGTTCAACCTTAGCAATGCAATTTACAAAATCCTTAATCCCTAATTTTCCTTTAAAATATGGAATATCTCTTCAAGATTTGCAACTAATGCCTCGTCTTTGTAGCCACTCTTCCTCAAATAACTCATCTTCTTCATCAAGTCATATTCGTTATAATCATCAAAATTATAATACTTACCTCTATATTGACTCTTATGATTCACAGCAACAAGTCTGATAACAGGATTGTCGTACGCATACTCTGCCTTTGGTCAACTCTCATAACCATTCATGTTCTTGTTGGTATTAGATCGCTTGATCAGATAATCAAAACGCTGCTTGTAACGCCGGAATCTCTTATCCATGCTACCCAACACCGCCCTTCGAAACTGTGGCTTAGCTCTTAGGATTTCCACATCCTGAACACAGTTAAGGACATGACCACCTCCTAAACTGCTATCTCTTGTCATCTTCATAGGAACTTGCCTTGCTCTGATACCAATCTAATGCTGCGTGGAAGCGTTACAATACAAAAACCAATTCAACGATTGATTTCAAAACGTGAACTTAATCACACAATTACTAAACAATTGCAATTTTACAAAGAAAACTCTGTCAATAGGATATAAAAAGTATATCAAATTTTCTTATTTACAAAGAAGAGTTTAAAGGCCTATTTATATTATTACATGAGGAATTCTAAAAGACAAAATCCTAAAAAAGCAAATAATAAATACAATAATAAATAAAAATAAATTGTGTAACAGAAGTTGACTGGTAATAAAAGCTGGTAGCCGTCAATAAATACTAACGGTTCGAAAGAGAAAACTGTCAACAATAAATGTAGGTCGGCTCCAATGTCGATGGCGCATCTTCCAAGACTGGCAGCGTCTCTTCCTCTTCTTTTTGAACAACTTCTTCTTGTTCATATATGTGTCATATGTGTCACTCGCACCCACATCAATAAAAGCTAAACTGAATGTATCCATCTCAAGATAGCAACAATAGCATAAGAGTTCTTATTCAACCTTGTCAAGTCCTAGGGTTTCTAAGTTCTCAAAGCTCTCATATTCTCTCAATACACTTAAATGACATATTTAACGGGTTCGAGTTTGTTGATTTGGTTTAATCTTTTTCAATTTCAATAGAGGCATGGAAGTTAAAGATCTAGATGCCCCGCATGGGCTCATCCATCTATTGATTGAAGATTATCCCTATGCTATTGATGGCCTTGAGATTTGGTAAGCAATTAAGATGTGGGTAGAAGATTATGGCTGCTACTATTACAAGAACAATACCACGATTCAAGAAGACAAGGAACTACAATCCTGGTGGAATGAAATAAGACAGGAAGGTCACGGGGATAAAAAAGACGAACCATGGCGGCCAAAGATGCAAAACCTCAAAGACCTAGTAGAATCATGCATAACTATAATATGGGTTTTGTTTGCTGTCCATGATGTTGCCAATTTTGGACAATATTCCTATCTAAGTTATCTTCCTAACCGCTTAACACTTAGTCATCGGTTTATGCCCAAAGAAGGAACTCTTGAGCATGAGGAACTCAATTCTGATCTTGAAAAAGTTTTCATGAAAACAATCATAGCACAACTTCAAACTCTCATAAGTAATCACTTACAGAGATTTTGTTAAGACGTTTGACTGGTGAAGTATATCTTTGGCAGAGATAATGTCCTGAATGGACAGCTGATGCTGAACCATTGCAAGCATATGAGAAATTTGGAAAGAAACTGGCAGATGTTATGGAAAAGATAATGCCAATGAATGAAGATCCTCAATGGTGAAATAGGGTTGCACCTGTCAAGATGCCTTACACGCTCCTTTATCCAACTAGTGCAGTGCGATGATTGGAAAAGGAATACTTAATAATATTACTATATAAATCCATTTGCTTGTGGTTGCATTAGGCAGGGTTGGGGAAAAAACCGACTGAACTAAATCAATTCATAATAGAAGTAAACCAAACCGAAAATACGATTTTTTAAATAATTTGGTTGAGAAATTTTTCAATATGAACCAATCCATAAATTTATTATTGATTCGAAGGGGTAAACTGAATCAATCCATAAAACCAAACCAAATTGTTTTAAACAAACATAAAAATATTTTACTTATAATTATAAATTTTGTTATAATGATTAATTAAATGTTATATATGTTCTTATGATTTTATTATGATATTTATCATATGACAAATATTGGTTAATAATAACTTGTTTTTTTTTTTTTTTTTTGCAAATTGTTTTTTGAGTTTAAGATATATTCTTTTGTTAATAATTTAATGTTGTTTTATATTAATCGTTTAAACTTTGTGGTGTGTGTGTTTTGTTATTTAGTTATATATCTTATTATGTATTAATTTTTCATTGTATATTTTATTAGCATATCACGTTTGCCCATAAATGAGTTTTGTTAGTAGATGATTTTTTTTTAGCCAAAATTGTTAGTAGATGGTTGACTAGGTGAGTTTTTGGAGGAATGTAGATTATATTTTACTATGTATTAGTTAGTGAATGTGCTATGTTAGTGACTAATAATTTTATGAAGGATTTATGGATTATAAATTTAATGGATTTATAAAGTATTTTGTTGAGATTTACAATATGAACTTTGTATAATGATTTCAATATTTGAATACCCGCACAAAATATAAAATATTATAACTAAGGTTTTTGTTTTATAATTTTGATTAATCTATAATTCGTACCAAACCAAACTGTTATTAAATAGTTTGAACAATTTTTAATCTAAACTAAACCGTTATTTAAAGGTTTAGTTTAGGAAGGGGAAAAAAATACAAATGTAAATTATGATTTGGTTTGGTTTTAGTGAAAACCAGACCAAACCAATCTACGTCCACCTCTAGCATTAAGAGTGATGTGTCCTAGCTCTTTCTTTGTTTGTGGGCTCTTAGGTGTGTTTATTTCGAGGAATAAAGTCTTCAAACTTCTTTATTCAATATTTATTGTAATCAAAACTTTGTAACTTTGAATATTGTTGCAATAATCTAAATGTGTATTGGGCTGGAGTCCTTTTATCATGGTTTCACGATTTTCAATAAGCCCGGCTTCCTTATATTGAGTTTGCCCTATATCCCCCATCTTATTTGAAAGAGATCTAAAAGAACCCTTTGCTTTAATATATGTAATTTAAGAATATTATACGTCTATTTAATTTTTGATAATTGCTAAAATGGATTATGAAATCAAAAAAATTATTAAGAAAATGTTTAAAAATCACTCCAAATAGTTATACATACTTTATAAAATCCCAATCATCAAATCAGCGGGTCAACTTGATTGTTATAAAAAAGTTTTAGGCTTTAATCTTGAATCAATATGTTCAAAACCTTAGTCGATGCACTAGAACCTAATGGATAAGTGAATTAAAAATATAAACTTCTAATAAGTCATTCGGCAAATAAAATATCAATCCAACTCAACAAATTAAATAATAAATAACTTATTACCTAAACAAGTGATTGAAATTCCCGTAATATATTCCAAAAAGTCACAATGGCATAAAATGAGATTTATTGTATGGAAATGTTAAGTAATGTTTCGATTAAACTTCAAAACACCAATTTAAAGCAAAACACAAACTTCATTGAACACTTGCTAAATGGCACGAGGAACACAAGGAAAAAAAATTAAAATATATATAATAAAGAAAGAAAGAAAAGGAATAAAATAAAACCACCTACCATCAATCACCATTACAAGTAAGTAAACCATTGAAACTCAACTACCTTTGTCCTTTCCATTGGAATCCAACGCCGATAATGCGCAAAAGTTCCAACCCCAAAACAAGATTTCTTGTAAGGCTACTTATATAAGTGGACTAAAATTGCATGGATATCCATAAAGTGGGTGGTCCTTGTGTATTTGCCTAAATAATCTATGTATAAAGCTTGTACCATAACTTGCAAAGAAAGGATATTCGTCTCATTACCTTTTCCTAAAATCACATCAGACTTCATCCACACCCTTACATGTATTTCACGTACTCGGTAATTAAAAAATAATAATTTCCGTCCTAATCCACCCTTCCTTTCTATCTTAAGGACACATCACATTAACCTTGCCCCCACAATTTCATTCTTTAAGATAATAAGATTATCTTATTATTCCATCCCACAGCCCTCGTGTCTAAGTTTCCCATCACCTTTCTTCAAGGAAAACTCGATGACACCAGACCCCATCAAGTTCCATGTCCACATTTCAAAAAGGAAAGACATCACTGTGTTGTTGAAAAGCAAAGCCACATACCAGTAAGTAACTAAATGCATTATAATTTCATAAGGCTAAATGTAGGAAGGAATCATGTCATATTATTGAACAATAAACTTCACTTGACATCATACAGATATATTTGCGTAATTCAACCCTTACAAGTATAGGAAGTGAACATATACATCATGGTGACTATAAAGTAGCTTACAAAATGTATGTGAATAACTAAAATGGAAATAATAAAAATATATCTATATATATACGCCAACCCAAAAATTGGAAATTTCAATGTTCTGATCCAAGATCTCAATTGAACCAAGCATGCAAAAATATATATAACAAATAAGATTAAAAAATGTATCTATATAATTAAAAAAAATATCTTCCCACTATTGCTGCGGAGAGATCCAATGTTCACAACTTAAGAAATTACTAAATTAATTGCAGATTTAATAATTTGTGTGGAATGCGTATAAGTGTGGCGATAAACTCTAGAGACATCATATGAGGCGTACTTGGACTAATAATTATGAAATTGTGATGCGAATTAAAAAAATATATATGTATATATATTCCTTTTGCTATGAGGTGCATTGTCCTAAAGGGGTTATTCTTTCTTTGACACTTTAAGGAGTTAGCATAATTAGATTCATGGTGTGTTAGCTTATGATACATCAATGGATTATCGAAAGGATTCAATATGACTGATATAAGAAAGGGATTCTATTAAGATTCACAATTACAAGTTTTAAAGATTATGAATATTGGTTAAGTAATAAGTATAGACTCACATAGAAGTAAATTAAAGTGAAAATTTGGATTTAGGATGGAAAATAAGAAAAATTGTGATCTAAACTTAACCTTTCCACCATCTTAAGGTCTTTTCTTTGGTGCAATTAATATCACCGTTGACGAGTACTCAAAAAAACGTATGAAAAAAACTATTTATTCCTCAAAAATGGATTAGAAACAAACAAGATATCACGAAATTAAGAATTAATAGAATTTTTCACTATAACATGTAGAGCTGCAAGCTAACCCCACATAATTCAATACTGTACATACTTCCTTTAGTAAAACTAATTTCACCAATGGAAAGTACTCGAAAAATAATGTACGATCCACTAGTCATATGTCAAAAATCAATTTAAATTAAAACCGATATACACAATTAAAGATTTAATACTAAAACTATAAAAATTTAAACTAATATAGTTGAAGTTAAAGAATTAATAACTATAGTTGTTTCTTATATATTTCTTAAAATTCTTGTTGTATTTAGGATGGTCTAAGTTACATGACCTCTACCCTAAGGACTACTTGTTTTTCTAACCATGACAAAGTGAGTTATTCTTATGATTGTTGCATTATTTATGATTGTAATATTAGAGCACCTAAATTAAATCATATAAATGAATAGTTATGGGGTTATTTGCATGTGACTAAAATAAGGCTTGGTTTGGCAATTTATATATATAAGTGATAGTTAATTGTTTGTATTGACATGTAGTATGTTGTATGTGAGTGTCTATGAATTTAGTTGGTCACCTAAAATGAATTAATAATTATGTGGCTTATAAAATTAAAATGATCATATATATCATGCACTTTTGTTTT
Source organism: Combretum micranthum (assembly GCA_024138025.1). Taxonomy (NCBI): domain Eukaryota; kingdom Viridiplantae; phylum Streptophyta; class Magnoliopsida; order Myrtales; family Combretaceae; genus Combretum; species Combretum micranthum. The sequence goes on from JAMXBD010000411.1 coordinate 924,693, forward strand.
GAACACCCACTGCTATGTAAGGAATCTGGGTGAGCTGTTATCATGTTGTTAAGTATGAGTTTTCCTCTATCAAGGCAAAACTAACTTAACCCCAAAGAAAGGGGCTTACTCTTATAGAGTCATGCTGGGGACATTGTAAACCCCGAGATTTTTAATACAAATAGAAATGGATGAAAATATAACAATAGAAATTTGAATGATAATATAGGATTCAATCAAGGCCTTAGAATTAAACCACAAGTAGAAATAAGCTTGTATATAATTTCAAACCTTAAAACAAAGTTATCTAGATAGTATTTAAGATTACTAATAAGATTTCATAGTGGGTATCGAAAACTCAAGATAAAGAAATAACCTAACTAAGATTTCAAATTTATTGAAAAGTAGATATTCGATAATGCTTATAGTTAGAAAACGATAATTTATGAATGAATCATTAGGATTATAAATACACAATAAAAATATAAACAGATGTATAACACTTAACATAGACTCCAATAAATATTTAGATCATACTATTATTTTAGTTAGTAAATTCTTAAGCTATCAAAAGCTAAAACAAAAATTGACCTATTAAGTTAAGAAAACCCTAATCGGGTGAGATAAAACTTTAAAAATAATTTATTGCGTAAAAATTTAAACCCAAAGTTGAACTTAATAACAATCTAGAAAACTTGTAGAACTCTATATAAATTTTTTGGTGTAAAGCTTTTGAATAATTATCAGTTTAGTACTTGTTTAATTTAATAAACTATCCTAAAACTAAGATAATTAACTAATTAAATATTATTATATAATAATTTACTCAATGTTCGGTGCAAATGGGGCAAATATGTGGCTAAAATTTCATCAATTTTCCCCAGCTGAAATCAGTGCAATTTGGGTTAACAAATGCAACTAAGAGTCAAGATAACACATGTACAAACCAACTAGGAGCTCCTAAATCAGCCAAGCCTATTAAATGCACTACGACTTGTAATGCAACTTGATTTCTTTCGGTGGAGACTCCTTTATTGTTGGCCAAAGTTTCATACAAAGTGCTGCCTTCTCCTTATATATGCATGTTCACTTATTGAGTCACAAACAAAGTCACTAAAGAGCATGAAACCAACCCAAGAATAGCAGAAATTTGTCCTTATAAGAGCTACCAAAACACTAACCAAAACCATACTAAACAAACTCTATAAAACAACCATTAAACAAGCTTAGGAGGAAGACAAAGAAGGTAAGTTAATTCATTTTAAGAAGTTAAATTGTTAAAGCATGATCTTAAACTATATTCCTATACATCTAGGGTCGTATCAAGCTCTAGAAGAAGAACTAGAACCCTCAAACCAACCCAAATAAGGTAAGTTTCTACAAAAACCCTAGTTACACCATTTAAATTTGTAAAACAAGGATTATACTACATGTTGATAGGTTATATGATGATATATGTATATATATAAATGTATAAACACTTAGGAACACTCTAGGAATGCTTAGAAGTGGATTTGGTATACATATGTATCGAGAAAAATAAGTACGAATGAAAGAAAAATCGAATAAGATGATGAACAGTGTTAACACTCCCCATACGCCGGCAGTGTACACGCTCAACGCCGATGGCGTGCAAGGATAGGCCGGCAGCGTAAATGACCACGTAGTCTAGAACAGTAGCTACGTAAAGTTTATTTTTATGTAAAATGAACAAACACCGACTAACTAGAGTGATACGCTAGTAGCGTAGGAACCGGCATACGTGGTAAAGATGGCAGCCTATAAGCTAGCGTAACCTGATACAAAATAATATGTGAAACTTAAGAACGCCGGCATCTGGGTATTAACGCCGACGGCGTTGGAGCCAGCGTACACACATGTTTTTCTTACATGAAGTATGTATTACACGAACAATATATATATATATATATAATAAATAATAATAAACATATAATATATATATATGTCAAAACAGAATTTACTAAGTAGATAAATAAATACAAATACTTAGAATAATAATATGTTTAATATTTGATAACTTCTAAAACCCTAGAAACTGTAGGGAAATATTAAGTATTATTAGCAACTATAATTATCAAATATTTGTTTTATATAGATAAATAGATAAGAATGGAAATTGAAACAAACTAAATTTATGATTAATATGACTTCTAAAAAAATGACAAAATAATTGTATGAAGTAGATTAAGAGAAACACGACGACACTAAACAATAGTAAACGGATATGAGTTACTATAACGGGTCAGTTAGAGAATAATGTAAAAATAGTAATAATAATTATGAAGATATAAGCTTATTAAATATCAATTTCTCAAATACCAGATAAATGTATATAAATATCCAACCAGATCAAGTCAATCAAAAATGAAAATAAATGTTAAATAATAATTGTTATTATAAGACCATTAACGGACCAGAATAAGTAATAGAAACCAAGCCAAATATTAATTTAGGACACTAGACACTTATAGGAGTTTAATTATATAATCTATGTTATATTGATGAATATTTTATTCATCTCAGTAGGTGACTTTGATACCATAGAGGACCTTCTGGCATATTACTACGATTAGTCACAATGAGCAGGTGAGTAATTCAGTCATATTATACTGTTTGTGCTTGTAATTAGCTAAATATGTAATGCAAAGATAATAACATGAATGTTTTGATTGAAATGTGTTGTGATTCATTGTATGATGGTATGAGATGTGAAGTGGTATGATGATTATTGTGTGTAATGTGTGACCACGATGAAACTGAAAAAGAATTATTGACTTATTAAATAACCTGCTCATGCATTGCACGTATTGCATTATTGCATATACAAATGGGTGACAGCCTGCTACGTATTAATATTTCGGTTCTCTATTAACGCTTGGTTTTTCTAATGTGTTAGTTCTTCCAAGATTTTCTTTGTTCCTTCGATTCTACGGGAACTAAGTGGCAATGCAGAATGCCGCCCGTAGTATCGATTTAAAATGATTAATAGTTAGGGAGTTTCTAAGAATAGATATAGGAAATGGTCAGTTAAAACAGTTATTAAATTTAAAGCGATAACCCTAAGACGAGAAATCGTTGATTTTCTTGTAAACTTAGTCTCTCCTAGACAAGTAGATCATAAAGTAAATGTTATTCAACCCTAAAAAGAGGGCACAATCTTTTTCCTATCTAGATTCTAGATCATCCAAGCTTGTATCTGGGCATATATTTGAGTGATTGCATTACATATGATTTGTTAATAACTTGCTTGATGTGTAAGTCATGGTTTCGCTCACACTCCCACAGTTTTTTCAAGTTTACACTTCGACCTTGGTTAGTTACTTCCAGAAATATGGCTCCAATAAGAGCTTAAGAACCGGAAGCCTATGGTTCTATTTAGGATTAACAGTTTATATTTTCCTAGAATAGATTAGCTAATATTATCTTATCAGTTATGTATGCAGAGAATTACAAAAAAAACTACATGGTTTGTAATAATCTATGATACTCTCTTATTGAGATGACAGTTATTTACTAATTTATATCTTACATGCATTTATCCTTCTTATCAAAGCAACTAAAAGATCCTATTATTTTGAAAAATATGTTGCTCTTCGAAGATAATCTAGTGATAGTATTTAAGTGTGACTTGTTTACTTCTACTAGGGTACCTTCGAGGCGATAGACATTACTGTGGGCTTACTCTTACAGTTGCATTCTTGGGCTTTCTTTTATACATGTAGTTTGAAAGTATTATTTTATATATATTAAAACTTCTTTTGAAAGGATTTTAAAATTAGCCCTTGATCGCATCATCCAGGCCTGGTAGGTTCATGTTGGCCTCCAAGGCCATTGTACAATTTCCCTAGCCCTGAATCATGGAGTACATAAATCCATACCGTATACAAGTGATCCGAACGATTGTATTTGTTTGCTTAATGTGGTTGTTTGCATTGCTCGATAACTTGTTTGAAAGTACAATGGAAGAATTAATTTCACTTATTTGGTTGTATTTGACTTCCCACCAATTTGAATTTTGTAGGACAATTAAAATTTGGATTTGAGATAGCATCAGAGTGTAGAGTATACCAATGATTAAGTCAAGTTAGGTAGAAGGCTAGAAAACAATAAGCTAAACTTAGTTTAGTGTAAAGATTTAAAACTTGATTTCTCATTCTTGAAACTTTCTTTTTCCCTTTGGCAATTTCAACTGATAATAGTTAACATATAAACCTAGGTTTATCTTATCTTATTGTTTGTTAGGGTATTTGATTCTATGTTGTCCTTGTGGCCTGTGGAAGTATCAATACAAAAATATATATGTATCACAAAGTGAAAGGATAATTAACTAGAGTCTTACAAACTCTAACTTGTAAGGTGGTTCTCATGTTACTAGTGTACTCGTAATACGATGACTTTAAGGCGATCCTAATACTAAGCCTCTGGACATGAAAGATGATGATAACATATCTCTTATCTTTGGCCGACCATTTTTTGTCACAATTGGAGCTCTCATTGATGTGAGAGGACAAAGGATAATGCTAAGAATAGGGGATAAAGAGAACATCCTGTGTGTTAGAAAGTGTAAGAACCGAAATAGAATTGATGTTTCTAATGATATCTCATTTGATCAGCCATTAAGAGCAATTAATGGTGAAAAGGCTAATGTATTTTAGCAAGGACTGTAGCTTAAAGGAAACCATAGAGTTGGACCTAAGGAATCTCGACTTTTTGAGCCTCATTGAGAATGAATTGGGAAAGTCGGGCTAAGTGACTATAAACTAAGCGCTTCATAGGGGGAGCTAATGCATGTAAAATAGTTTTTTTTTTTTTGGATCTAATACTAGTTTTATGGTACATATTACAACTAAGGAGTGTTCATACTTTTACCAGACAAGGGGAAATCAATTTTTAAGTGTGAAGAAGGAGGAAGCACATATGCAAACTACAAATCCTAGAACGAAAAGGTAAGTGTTCTTAACTTAGAATACAAAATTTTTATGGGACTAATATATTAAGTCAAGAAAGTTTCCACAAAAAAAAAAATCAATTAAAAGAAATTATATAAAGGCCAGCTAATGCAGCATTTAGGTTGCCAGACTTTAAGCAGCTCATATCATTCTGTGAATTTCAACATTGGAAGAAACGCTGGCTTTAACAAATTAAAGGCCGCCAACTTTAAGTCGGCATAGATACATAGGCTAGCAGCATAAGCTTGAAAGCTACCAACCTTTTCACCTTGGATTTTTTTTTCAAATATAAAAGTTGGCGACGTATAGGTGCAGCTAACCGGCCTTTGTCCTATCACAAGCACTTCAAATCAGGTTCATCTTTCTCTCTTTCTCTCATTCTTTTTCACAAGACTCTGTCACTTCCACTCCTCTCTATCTCCCTTACACTCTTACACTCACTCCCTCACATTACCGCTCACATTCAATCCTCCAAGAATCTCATCAGTTAAGTTCTCTCTCTATTCTTTTTCATCAAGCTAGGAATTTCTTAGCTTATTTAGTTTATCCATTGTTCATTGATGCAAAATTGTGAAAGGAGGCACATTGGGTTTTAGAATTGGGTGGAATGATTGTTTACCGATATTTAAAGTTGGATTTGTTCTTATACTTGCGTGCACATGGATCTATAATTTGTTTGTGCTGAATTCGTTCAAAATCTGCATGTGTTGGGGATTAGGCTTTAACTGAATGTGTTCATAAGATGAGAATTTGGGGCTTGTGTGATTTTGAAATAACCTAATTTATTTAATAATTTAATTTTCATGTAAATATAATATTAGTTCTAAATAGTAAGTTTGAAGTGAATTTGATGTATGAAATGAGTGTATGAAAATGGAATTTGAATTATGTTTCTTTTCTTGTTAACATGAAATTTGTATTAGTAGTAGGTATAAATTAATATTATGTTATTAATGCTATTGTTCTATATGTATTAATGTGTGTATAGTATAATTAATGTTTGTGTCTTTTATATATTAATATGTATGTGTTAGGTTTAATTGTAACAAAATAAGTTTTGGAAATTCCTAAAGCCATAGCAGAATTTATTCAAGTTTGGCACATGTTTTAACCAAGTTTTAAGCCTTAAAATGAGCTCAAATTAAGCCACATTGCAGCCCAATCCATTAAGTACCCATAAAGTCAAGTTTATGATAAGTTTGAACCCACAATTTGTTTAAAAAGACTCCATTTTGGTCAGCTCCTCTTCCCATCCGAAAATCCTTTTTCCTTCTTTCTTTGTTTCTTTTGTTCTTCATTTCCTCTTTATCTAAACTAGACTAAAACCCCTAGTTGAATATACATCCAAAGTCCAAGAGTCTCTATAAGCCAAGCCTTATTCATGTAAGTCTATGTATATATAAGTCTTTATTACTCTTTCTTTATGCTTTAAATGTATTAGGCATGTTTTGTAAGTTTGAAGTTGTGTATGAATTTGAATGGTCTTATATGTTAATGAATGCTAGGATGAGTTTTGATGATATTTAACTTGTTATATATGATATAGAAGTAGTAATATTTGATGGCAAAGATTGATGTTAAAATTGAGTAGTTAAGTTTAAGGTGATGTGTAGAAGGGGGTTTGAAATGGTTGGAAGTGGTTAGAAGTGCAAAAGACTGTAACAATGTGTTTAGAATGTTGTTTTATGAGTTTTGAAGTGTGGGAGTAATGTTAGAATTGTTTGGTTTATGTTGAAGTTAAGTAGAATGTGCAAAAGTTTGATAAAAAGGAGTTTGAAGAATAGGGGAGTTCATATAGGCTATTAGGAAGCAAATCACGGTATGATTCAAGCCTTGTTAGGCTCGGGTTGGATAAATTTGATGAATTACGGGCATGATTTGTTCCTTGGTAGCGTCTGATGTGGGTGTTTTCATGAATCATGGGCGTGATTTTGCAAGAAAAAGCTCTGTTTGGGGAAATTTTCATGAATCACGGGCATGATCCATCCCTTAGTAGCCTCGGGTTGGTCAAAAACTTTGAAACTTAAAACTCACGACCATGATTCTTAGCTCAAAAACCATTTTATGACAGCTTTTCAAAAATCACAGCTGTGACTTGTGTTTTCCCTAACGCAATAATGTCTTGTAGTTTAATCATAACTTTTTCATCCGAACTCAGATTTAGGTGATTCAAATTGTGTTGGAAAGCTTGAAAAGAGATCTAAAAATTTTATGCTTTGTGTTTTTACAAATTTCAAAAGTATCAATGCTTAAATTTCACTTCTTTCTAGCTTCTATAGTTTTTCCAAACAAAGTTTAAAACTTGTTTTGTTTGTTGAGTATATGCTTGCTTAGGAAATAGGTCTTTTTAGACTAAAATGAGATAGATTAATGATATTTGATGTGTAATGATGATTGAGGGATAAAATTAAGCATGAATTAAGTGGATTTGTAGATTTACCAAATAATTGAATTTCCATGATTTTTGAACTAGAATTAGTTATGTTACATGTATAGTTTAAGTATAATTGTTGATGTTATTTTGAATTTCTTGTCACAATAAAGGGTCCTTCAGTTGATTTTTCTCTGAGTGAAACTAGTGATTCTCTACTAGGCTCAGGTACGCAGTAACTTAATTGTTGTATGTTAGGAATAGGCATAATTGAACTTAACTAAAATTCTAGTTAGCATAATATTTAATTGAATTGATTATCTATTATGCCGTTTAATCTAGTTCGAGTAGCGGCAAAACTTGTCATGATGCAATGACATGGTAGTTAGGTGCTTTAACCTTAGTCATGATGCAATGGTATGCTATGATGCAATAGCGATTTTTTATGTTTAAGCAGGTAATCGATGGAGAGTGTAGTATATGTATAACGTTTGCTTACACTTAAGATGAAGTAATATGATTTAGTTCAATGTTAATGGGGACGTGTGAACTAAATGATGTTATGGATTAAGTTAAGTAAAGTTGAGTAAAAACTACAAACTCTAGATGAGATTACTTTTATTGAATAGATATAGGGGATATAAGTATTTGGACTGTTTATATCAACCCCCTAAGTAGCTGCTGTTACTCAAGATTCCTAAATTCCCGAGCTCGATTCTTGGGTTTGGATATCCCATTGTTGTTTTGTTAAATGAGAATTAAGCAAGATAATGACTTAATTGTTGATGCATTGCATTAGAATAAGTTTGCTTGGCATTTCGCTTGTGTATTTGTTACTATGTACTAGGCCTTTAGCTCATGAACCATATGATGATTTGGGTTATGGGTCAGATTTTGAGAAGTTGATGGATGAATAGGACGAGTAGGACCCGAGTGGCCTTGATTTTGAGAAGAAAGCTTGGGAGAAATCTTTTGCTTGAAAAGTATATATCTTTGTATTAATGGCTTGTTAGATAAGCCTATCTTGTAAAAGACTTTGAAGTCTCCTAATTATATTTTCATAAGAAGAATATGTTGTAAACGTTTATAGTGTCATGTATTGACATAAACCCTTATACTGGTGATGTTTATATATATATATATATATATGTATGTATGTATGTATGTATGTATGTATGTATGTATGGATTGCTCTTGTAAGCAATCTCGTTTTGTTAAAAGTTGTTTATAGTTATAATCAAATAATTCTCATAAACTGGTAGCTTTAGGACAACCTTACATATAATATGCAAATATTATATGTGGTTGGGGACTCGGAACACTATATCTCGGGGTTTAAGGCGTTGGGTCTTTATATATTTAAAGTCAATTGACCATTGCTATCTTGATTATGTGTTGTTGATTTCAAGTTGTTGTGCCTCTGATCCGCTTAAAATGTGTATAGAAAATATGAGTACGGACACTACCAGCAAGTATACTGGGTCTGATCAAGTAATACAAAAGTGAGTAGAGTATCGTTCCCACAATGATCGATTTAGCTACTAGATCGGTATTAGCTTTAACTAATATTTAGGCAATCGAATTATATCAATCTAAACTAATTAACTAATTCTAATTTATCTTAATAGCTATTGATGAATGCAATGACATTGTTAGAGAGATATATCAGATAAATGTGGAAGGAGCAGAATCCACCCTAATCAATACTAATCATATTGAAGTTATATTATATGAATAGTTAGAATTGCAAATATTGGTATGAAATTGTCAAGACCTAAAACTTTCAAGCTTTAGTAACCACAAAATAATCTACTAGCTTTCACTAAATAAATTATCAATGGAATCGAATTCTCAATTATAAACCTCCTTATTCTACAATTTTCTAATGCTCTAAATCAACTTCTCCTAATTCCTTAGTGAGAAATTAACAGAAAACATTGCATGAATTATATGGGACAATTTCCAAATCATATTAAACTCCACCACTTCTATAATTGTTATTTAATCTTAATTTATGAATTCCTATGAACCCTAATTTTTCTTCCAAATTATTAAAATTCTTATAAATGCAATTTCATACAAAAACAAGATAGATGATGAGGATTCACTACAAATATTCCATAATTCTAACAATCCTATAACATAAATTCAAAGATCATTTTAACAAGATTAGGGTTTCATCACTTCCCATAAGAAAAAGTTTAGCTAATCATGGATGATGATTCAATAATCAGATAAGAATATGCAATTGATATCATTATGAACAAAGAAATCAGATAGATGAATTGCATAAGAAAAGAGAGATCAGATATCACCAATTCAAGTATCAAAATCTTCAATTACAAATTCTTGGAAGCTCCAAATCTCTCACAATTCTCTATGAAGTGCTAAAAACTCTTTTATCTATCTACTGAATGTATTCTGAATTGTTTCTCTAGTTTTCTTGATGAAATTAGAGGAGGGAAGTCCCCTTTATATAGGAAAAATTTCGTGAAAAGAATTAATGAAAATTTGTAGTTTCAACATGTACGCCGGTAGTTACACTTTCTACACCGGCGGCTTTTATGCGGCGTAAAGTCCCTTTCTTGATTGCACCGACAGTTTACTAGCGGCTTTCGTCTTCAATTACAAGTGTAGGCCGCTCGTACACTAATGACTTAGAAATGGATCTAGCCAATGTATATACACAGAAATGAAACGTTGGCTATTTTTATAAGGAAAGCCATCTCAAAGCCGGCGACGTTCATGATGACTTAAGCAATGCATTTAAATTCGACCATTCATTCAGTATCCTGGCATTCATGTTTGATTATGCCTCCTGATCTTCAACTTACACTGCCTCAAGGCCGGCGGCTTCGCGTCAGGTATACATTGTAACTCTTTTTGCACTGGCAACTTTTAAGCTCTGAGCTGGCGGTTTACAATCTACACCGCCTTGTTCACCTTCTACGTCGGCGACTTACATGCGGCATACATTCAAACGAAAGAAGGCTTGTAATATTTGAAATAGACTGGTAGTGTATGTAATAGCTTTGAGGAATGCAGACCTGTTCATCTTGTAAGCCGTCTCAACCCTAGCGGCTTTGATTCCCATAAAGCCGGTGTTGAATAAAAATGCAGAAGATGGCTTCTTCTACTTTCTACACTGACAGTGTTGAGCTAGTTTGTTTAGCTTCCCACAGTCTACACTACCTTCCTTAAGATTTTGCATTCTAAGCATCATGAAGGCTGGCTGTACGCCGACGGCTTAGGCTTTAGAAAAATCAGCGTACCTCCTAAGTTTTCCTATTTTCATTTCAAAGTTTCTTGTTTTGCTTCCCTTTGTTCAAATTAGACTTGAAACATGAATTTCAACCAAAACAAGTACCTATTATAGCAATTTACTATAAGTTTATCACAAATTAAACATCAAAAGTTATATAAAATATGATCTTATCAACTCCCCCACACTTGAAATTTTGCTTATCCTCAGGCAAAACAATTAAAAACAAAATTCTTAAAATCTGTCATAGATAGTACAATTGTTCTAATTTAAGCATCAATTCTTTAATCTTGCTTTTCTTGTACCTACTGCTCTAACCATACTGGTTTCTTGTAATTAAAATACTTTAATCAAAATTAAGGAATTAATCCAAAACAAAACAAGTTTTAATTTCAGTTTTAACAAAAGAACGTTCTATTCAAAAGCAGATGCACAATCCACTAAGGAAAAATACTCATTTAGACTTCATTGGACTTTTAGTTTACATATACTCTTAGTAACACCAAATGAAAGCATGTGGTATCTACTTTTTTCTTAGATTTTCTCCTTATTTATTACAAGTCTCCTTTCATTTGAATCTTTGCATTCATTTTTCTTTTCTTTTCTTTTCTTTTTTTTTTTATACAAGCATTTATTTTCTTTTTGGGAGGTTTTTGCCTCCATCTTTTTGTTTTTCAAAGTTCGTATTTTGAACTTTTTCCTTTTCTCCCTTCTCATTATAGTGAATTCATTGAGTTGATACATCCCAAATTCATCACCCAAGTGATCAGGTTTCAAAATACCCCTAAGAACTCTTCCTCACTTTAACATTCAAGTTCAAATACTCATGAATCAAAATTTTTTAAGTCAAAGGAGTAGAGGCTATGCTTGTTTCTTTTTTTTTTTTCTGATGCAAAAACAAATCTAAGACTTGTTTTTATAAAGGATCACTAAGTTAAAAGTTTAATTTGCCTCTTTCACTAAATGTTATAATTCAAAGAGAATATATAAACTAAAATTTCCTAGAAGTAAACCTATTTATTTTTCACAAAAGGATTTGACCAACTCTTAAATTTCCAATTCCAAGTTAAAAATAAAGTAAACTTGTTCCTTAAGGATTTTGCAACTCAATTTCAACTAAGTAAACCAATCACAACAGTAGATGAGTAAGATACTTTAGCAAGTTATTTTCATTGTTTCTTTGTTTAATCAAATGCTTTCAATCATTACTTTGTACTATCTCTAAATTTCAAGAGATTTTAGAAAAATTTTGGCAGAATTTCGCCATAATTTGCTTTTAAACCAAAATACAAAGTGGGTGTTTACAATTAAGATCAATCCTGTCAAGCAATCAACAATCCAAACAGCCAATCAATTCAAACAACAAATCATATTCAAAACTCCGCTTTAGAGCTTCAATTCAGTTTATCCCTTCTCCTACACTTCAACTAAACAGTGTTCTTAATGTTTCACAGATATAGAACAAATGAGAAAAAGATAAAAAACTGAAACTTTTGTATTTTCCTTTTGAATCAGAGTCAGCAAAACTCAGGGCAAAAAGAGATTGCTTGTTTAGCCATGTAATCTCTACAAAAGAAAAACAAAAAGAAAACATAAGAAAAACTATCTAATGAGATAAGTACAGATCAAATTGAGTCTACCCATAGGGACTTGGGTGCTCATAATAAATACTTCCAATATGAAAAATAAAAATCAATTAAAAACAAATGAGAGCTAGTAGGGTCTCTAGCTCTCTAGCCTTGGACTAGCTCTGCTGGTATGCTCTGGGCTAAGTTTCTGAGTATCTCATAGGCTCACTGTGTGAGTGTGTTATGAGCTAAGTCTAGCAGTATGCTCTAAGCTATGCCTAGACTCAGTAGGAGTCTCATAAATCATCTCAGCCCCTTTCTTTGGATTCAAGTAGCAGATTGCAGTATTCACTGCCTCAAAAATCATATTCTTGAACTTCTTATTCTTCTTGTTCTCCTTAATTTGTCTGTCCTTGATCTCTTGATTTTGCTTCTTCAAACCTTGGATATACAGCCTAAGCTAGTCTATATCATATGCTGAAGCAGTACTTGTAGGAGAAGGAGGAGCAGAAGAGGATGGTATGTCAGTAGGAATATCACCAGGAAAAATATCTTGAAATTCTAACTCCTCTACAGTTGGTGGCTGAACTCCTTTGGGATTTTTAAGCAATCCCCAGCCTCTAAAGGGTGCTGATGAAATCTTCTTACTTTCCAATATCTCATCTCCTTGAGGCTCCTCAAAGATCCCCATACCCTTTAACAATCTGGTGATATAACCACCACATAACAAAAGTCTAGTCCTGGTATCATCAGCCTGCCTATAGATGAAATTTGCTATCTCTACCCCCAAATCAATTTTATAGCCTTTAATAAGGCTATAGAGATAAAACATATTAAATTTAGTCACCTTGCTGTAACTATTCTTCTTGTTGCTCAATGTGTATGCAAGAATGTGGTGGAGCAACTTGTGGTCAACAGCAGAGAATGTGGTAGCCAATGACTTTGAGGGAACAAATGGCTCATTAGCTCACTCAGGAGGAATCAACTGATACCAGTGAGCCTCTTATGTCATCTGATGTTCTCCCTCAGGCCAGTTGTTAGGCAGATGCAAATTCTCCTTCTCCTTATCATATAAACCCAGGAGTTTGAGCCCATCTTCTTTAGTTTGACTTCCCTAATCTCCTCAAACACCTGAAACTGAAAAGTAGACTCAGCTCTGTCAGGTAAACTCTTCAGCGTAGATAAGAACTCAATGGTTAAGTTCTTATATGCTGGCTCCTGGAAATCAAATAATCTTATCCATACTGGATCTTGTATTATACTTCTAACTCTGTCGGTCAATCCATACTCATCTAGCAAACTCCAATCTAGATATTAGGTGTTCAGAAAATTCATCTTCAATAGCCTCTTCTTCCTATCCTTTGCATACTGCTGACTTGACGGTAGATTCCTAGTTTGTGAACCAGAAGTAGAAGTCATTAGTCTTCTGCTTTTTCTGCTTATGAGCCATTCCTACAATAATATTAAGAAAATCACTACTCTCAATATAGCAATATCATAATTGCGTTTGAGATAAGGCTTATGCCTAGTGAATCGTGTCATAACAAAGCTTAGCACAATTCTAATAATCCTAGTGTAATTTTGTTGAATGCACTTCTAATATATGCTTAATGCCTTTCTCCACATAAGATTAAACAAATATGAGATCCTAGATATATCAAACAACGAAGCAGATAGCATGGAATTTGTGTTGAAAAATTTACACTTGCAAAATAGGTTCAAAGCTGGCAGCCTAGACTAGCCAGCTTAGACTTAAACGTTAGGAATTCAAAGTTCACTAGGAGAAGTGTCAAATTGTGATTTGCGAAAAATTTTCCATCAAAATTCTTTTAAACACTTCTAGAACCTATTTAATCTTCAAAATTTACACAAATTCTAATTCCCATGTTCGAATTGGAGCAATTAACATCTACTGGAGCTAGATCACAATACGGAAATCCATTTTATTCATCTAATTTCATTAAAATCACAAAAGCCCTAAATTTCGAATTTCAAATTACTTTATCGATCAAGAACCCTAATTCATGCATGGACCACAATTCATGAATCATTTGAGTAGCAAATGTAATTAATCATGCAATGATCTCAAATCTAACTCCAAAATTTCATCTAAAACATTTCATCCATCAATTCCCATCTAAATCCGAATAAGATAACCCATCCACCAATTTCCACAATCTAATTCTCCAATCAACAGATTTAAAGCATATATGAGCATAATTGCATTAAAGAACAAACAAAAAGCATTATATTAGGGTACTTACTTGTTCAAAATGAATCCAAGCGAGTGGGAAGATGAATGGGGGATTGGGAGTGTGTGAGTGAGAGTAGTTGAATGTGAGAAATGAGGAAGAGAGAGATATATTTACCTATTTAAAATTGAATTTGCAAAGCAAACGCCAGCATTTTTATCGAATAAGCTGGCGGCGTAGAAGCCGGTGTATCAAAATTTAATTCTTACTGAGAGCAAATGGCCGGCGACTTTCCCATGTTCACTACCAGCATACAGGTCTACGCCAGCTTCAAAGCGGGCAGCTTTAAAACCCATGTGCTAGCTTTGATCAGGGTTAAAAACCCTTGAAACATGATGTTTACGCCGCCTTAAACACTAGCAGCATAAATGTTATGGAGCCGGCGTTCTACTTAATTTGGGCTTATTTGCAAACGCTGGCTTTAAGCCGACAGTGTAGAATTTCCAAGTGCCGGCAATTTTTTTTTTTTTTTTTTTGTGCATATTCTCTTAGGATAAAGCTATAATAAAAAAAAAAAAAATTAGTACTCTACAAAAATTAGAATACTTATCTTGTAATTCCTTGGTGCTTTTCCAATTTAACAAAAATGTTCCTCATTCTCTTTTTCTTGAATAATTACATCTCCCTTGTCAGTTAAAAAACTCAATTTTCCTCTTTTGATTGATCTGTACATACTAAAAACTAAGTTAGCATAAACAAAAAACAAAACAAAAACTACTTTATATTAGACATGGGTTGCCTCCCAAGAAGCGCTTAGTTTAGAGTCGCTTAGCCCGACTTTCCCAACTCCTGCCATGGTTCCTTAAAATTTATGACAATGGTAGCACTATCATGGTTTTCCCCTTCATAATAATGTTTGAGCAGATGCTCATTCACCTTAAAAGTCCGATTATCATCAGTTTTCAATTCTACTGCACCATAGGGAAAAACTTTTTCAATTTCAAATGGTCCTGACCATCTTGATCTTAACTTTCCTGGAAACAACTTCAAACGAGAATTATAAAGTAAAACTTTTTGTCCAGGCAAACACTCTCGCTTGATAATGTTTCTATCATGCCATTTCTTTGCTCGTTCCTTGTAGATACGAGCATTTTCATAAGCTTCATCCCTCCATTCAGCCAATTAATTTAATTGAAGCAATCTCTTCTCACCAGCAGCTTTTTCATCAAAATTTAGGAATTTTATGGCCCAATATGCCTTGTGCTCAAGTTCTATAGGAAGATGACATGATTTACCAAAAACAATCATATATGGGGACATTCCAATAGGGTTTTAAAAGCAGTTTTATAAGCCCATAATGCATTATCTAATTTTGAAGACCAATCTTTTCTAGATGCATTAACAGTTTTTTCCAAAATTCTTTTAATCTCCTTATTAGATACCTCAACTTGTCTACTGGTTTGTAGATGATAGGGGTAGCAATTTTGTGTGTAACTCCATACTTTGACAAAAGTTTTTCAAATTGCTTGTTACAAAAAATGTGACCCCCCATCATTAATGATAGCTCTAGGCACCCCAAATCTGGTAAAAATATTCTTTTTCAAAAATCTTAAAACTACTCGGGCATCATTTCTTTGTAAAGCAACAGCTTCAACCCATTTTGAAACATAATCTACTGCCACGAGTATATATTTATTTTAAAATGATGAGGGAAAAGGAACCATGAAGTCAATTCCCCATACGTCAAAAAGTTTAATTACTAAGATATTGTTTTGTGGTAATTCATGTTTCTCTGAAATGTTACCAGTCTTTTAGCATTGAGCACATGACACTATGTATTTCCTACAATCACAAAACAAATTAGGCCAATAAAATCCAGATGATAAGACCTTAGCTGCAGTCCTTTGAAGACCAAAATGACCACCTGCTTCTTTTGAATGACAGTGTTCAATAATACCAAGTTGTTTAGATTTAGGCACACAGCGTCTAATCACTTGATCAACACATTTCTTGAACAAATATGGTTCATCCAAAAGTAATATTTCACATCATGCAAGAACTTCTTTTGTTGATAAGACAAACCATATGGAATAATTTTGTTAACCAAGTAATTGACAAAATCAGCATACCAAGGCAAACGTAGGATCTTTACTGCATGCAATTGTTCATCAGGAAACTTTTGATTGATAGGGATATCTAAATTATCAGATTCTAGTCTAGACAAATGATCCGCAATTACATTCTCAGTTCCCTTCTTATCTTTGATCTCAAGATCAAACTCTTGCAGTAGTAATATCCATCTAATTAGCCTAGGTTTTGCATCAGTTTTAGCAAACAAATATTTCAAAGCAACATGATCGATATATAATATGACTTTAGATCCTATCAAGTAAGATCGAAACTTGTCACAGGCAAATATAACAGTAAGAAGCTCTTTCTCGGTTGTGGCATAGTTTCTTTGAGCTTCATTCAAAGTCCGACTAGCATAGTATATAACATGAAACAATTTACCTCTTCTCTGATACCCAATATTGCTCCCATAGCAAAGTCGCTGGCATCACAAATGAGTTCAAAAGGCATCTCCCAGTCACGTGCAATAATCACTGGTGTAGATGTGAGCTTTTTCTTCAATAAATTAAATGCCTGCAAACATTTGTCATCAAAATTGAAGACATAATCTTTTTCAAGAAGATTACACAAAGGTCTAGAAATTTTAGAGAAGTCTTTTATGAATCTTCTACAAAAGCCAGCATGTCCTAAAAA
The DNA here is from genome assembly GCA_024138025.1 of Combretum micranthum. Lineage (NCBI taxonomy): Eukaryota > Viridiplantae > Streptophyta > Magnoliopsida > Myrtales > Combretaceae > Combretum > Combretum micranthum. Next base: position 941,798 of record JAMXBD010000411.1, read on the forward strand.
AGTTCTAACTCCCTTAACATTTGTGGGTGGTGGCAACTTCTTTATTATTTCAACCTTGGCCTAGTCAACTTCAATTACTTTTTATGAAACTGGGTGACCTAACACAATTCCTTCTCTTACCATGAATTGGCATTTTTCCCAATTTAAAATCAAATTTGTTTCTTTGCATCTTTTAAGAAATTTGGCTAAGTTTACCAAGCATACTTCAAAAGACTTTCTAAAAACAGAAAAATCATCCATGAATATCTCAATAAAATTTTCAAGCATGTCAGAAAAAATGGCCATCATACACATCTGACACGTAGCAAGTGCATTGCAAAGACCAAAGGGCATCGTCCTAATGGCAAAAGTACCATAGGGACAGGTAAAAGTGGTTTTCTCTTGGTCATTAGGTGCTATGGAAATTTGATTATGTAAACCCCCGAAAATTTTCATAATTCATAGAAAATAATCCTAGAAGTCCAAAATTAAAATTTAAATCCAAAAATCGACTCAAGTTAAAACCAAATTCTAAATCAAGTCAAAAACGAAAATTCTTAGTCTTGAGAAAACAAGAACCCTTGAAACAAAATATAAAATTCAACTACCGGTTAAATCAACATCCGTACGTCAATCAAATCACCTACTGATTCCTAAAACGAAAATCAAAACAATATATTCAAATAATGCTCGATAATGAAATGATAAGATCTTAAATCCTTCGGTAAATTTCAAAATAAAAAATTTCAATTTTTACCAAAAGTCAAACTGAGTCAAATCATAACCCTAGACTCGGTTAAACGATCCCGAGAACTAAAAACTATTAGATAATCACAAATAAAATAAGATAAACCATAGGTATCGAGCTAAAAATATAAAACGATCAAAACTCAAAAATTATATGATCTTACGAATAACTCGACAAAACCGGAAGTCAAACCGGAATCCTAAAAGTCAACAAAGCTTATAGTAAACCCTAGTGTTTAAGATTCCAGCAATCCCGCATTCACAAACCTTAGAAAACGAGATTAAATTAATGGCTTAGAATAGTTCGTAATAATATAGGGTAACATAAAAATATCAGATTCGCGAATTTCAAGTGTCCTTCGGACTCAAAGAGATCAGTTCTCAAAAAGCGTGTCCTAGAGCTCGGAATATTAAAAATATTCCGTTTATACCAATAGACTCGTAAAAACATAAGGATTCCGAAAATATCAGTTTTAGAATTTTTCGGTAGCTAAAAATTACAGGCATCGCATTATTACGCGTATTTTTATTACTACCGGTACTTTAATTGTCTAGTCTACTATTCATAGTACTTTTTTACTATTCATTACTATTTCACTATCTCTACTTTTTCTTACACCTATTTCTTACTACCTACATACCTATTTTCTTACTTTTTATATTTCCAATACACCTTATATCAAATCATACCTTACATATTAATTATTTTCTTACAAAATTCACATAAAATCAACTCACTCCCTCTCTAATACACCCTTGGCCGGCGCAACTTCCCCTCTATTTCTCTCAATTATTTTCTTTTTCAATTTATCTTATTACATTTAAAATTCACTCCAAAAATTCTATAAATACCCCCTTCTTCCTTCATTCTTTCACACAATTCATTTCACTACCAAAACTCTCTCAAAATCTCCCCACAAATCTTCTCTTCAAGAATTCCCTCTACCAAAACTCTCTTAAACAAATTCCTCACAAAAATCATTCCTTATACATAAACTATCTACCACATATCACTACTCACATAATACCCCTTTCATCTACCATCTTCATATCACATAAACACCTTAGGTAAACTTCTTCCACTCACTTATTTACCCATGTCATGTAACTTAGCATGACTATGGTGTTGATTTGAAACTCATATGAGTAGTAAAAGCAACAATATGTTCATGTTTTGTTCTTTCACATGAACTTCTATTTTATTATGTTGTTATGTTGATTTTATTATTCATATCTAACTAAATATATTTATGTATTTATATATAATCTTTAGAGCATATAAGCTCACTTATTATTTATTTATTTCATGCTTTGCAATTTATTTATTTCATGGTATTTCCTTAAGACTAGTCTTTCTAGTCTTAGACTTGTCCATATCAAGTCAAAACAATCTTTTATATATTTTCTTTAATCTTTCGGGACTAGTCCATTCTTAGTCCCGGGATGCCTTAATGAAGCTAAGGCTCCAATACTTGACTGGGGTACCTTGATGAAGGTTTCTAATACTTGATATTTTATTTTCTTACTTATTATTTGTTTCTAGTATTTTCTTATGTTCTTATTATTTTACATGCTTATAATACTTGCATCTACATAATGATATTGTCTCAACTAATTTGAAAGTAGAATTTTATTTTATTAAAGGAACTTAAAACTAAATTTTCTATTATGTGACTTGTCACAAAATAATGAAGTTATTATCAAACAACATAGAAATAGGGTAATATAAGTTTTCTCAAAGTTTTCTTAAGTAACAAAGATAGTTTTACCAAGGAAACGTAAGAAAAAAATATTTTCATTGTATATTATGGGAACCTAAGTTTTAGTAAAATAATTGGTTAGTTTTCAAAGTTCTTACAAAAAGCTTAAAGATTAAACTCTTTTAAACTCCATGACAAAACCAAGAAACAAACTAGTTTTCAAAGTTAAGATAAAATCAACTCATAGAGTTATGAACCCACTTAGGAAAATAATGATTTTCAAGTTCCTAAAGAAGATACTTATTTTCAAATAATATAAATAAGATAAGATTAAAGATAATTGATCTTATCAACAAAGAGAATTCTTTTCAAAGTAAATAAGAAGAACAAGTTTTATGAAATAAAAACTTATATTTTAAATAATAAATATAAGAAGAAAATATCCATTTTCTAAAACCATCCTAAATACAAAATTATAAAAAGGTTTTCAACAACTTAATATATTTTTAAATTTGATCTTTTATCACCCGAAGTAAAACTTATGAAAGACTAAGTTAAAGGAAAATTTACTTGTTTTTGGAAAAAGAATGAAGAAAATAAAATAAGAATATGCTCATTTATAATAACCTATGAAAATATAAAGTTTCTTCAAAAGACTTGAAAAGAAATTATCAAAGTTAACGTTTTAACAACTCGAAATAAATTGTTGAGACACTACATTAGAATTTTTGCATATAAAGTGAGCTTATCTATATACTCAAAGGATTTAACAATTATATATATACATATATCTATATTTTTACTAAAGGATTTTTGAATGAAGTTGAGCTAGAAAATGGATTTGCAAAAGTTTAGAAATTTTCATTTTAAATCTGTACCTAATGTTTTCGGAACCCAAACGACCTTATATGATAAAGATAACCTATAAATGGGTAGATCTTTTCGAATACATAGAAAACGGTATATTATATGCGAAATTCCAAGTTAAAATGAGCAAGTTATGGCCATTTTAACTTGGAATTTCATTCTATATGATTTTGACGAATATAGTGAAATAGAATTAGAAAGTTTAAGTAGAATTTCTACGAAATACTCATCCCGGATATTTCTTTTGCCTAGGTGACGAAGGATACAAGAATGCCCTACCCGAGAATTACTACGACTAAGAAGATCGCGAAATGGACGAGTGAGTTATTCCTTCTAATTTCGTTACCTTGCTCATGCTTGTAAAGTAGTAGCATTAGTATACTAAGAAAAGATAAAAACGGATATATATAGGGTATTCGGGTTATGCATATATATGTGGTTCTATGTTTATGCGTGAAATGAGAATTAAGAATATCGCAACTTCAAACTGCTTGTTTAAATAATTTTGTTTACTTACTTGCATGACTATCCATTGATTGATAAATTGATTGATCGCCCCCTAATAAACCTTAATAAGGTTTGGCTTAAGGAAAATGAAACGCTCACGCATAGCATCCATTAAGTCACATTTCTTTCGGAAGGCTGCTACTCCTATGCGTAGAGTTGGATTAGCTGTGATCGTGCGGTGCCACGGGCTATGTTCCTTTCTGGAGAATCCAAATCGCTCGGGGAAAGCGACTCTAGGTTCGGAGCCAAGCCAACCGAACTCTGTGGGTGAGGACCTAGGGACTAGCAGTAGAAGATCGAGGATCTTTAACCCCGATTCCCTAACCTTCGACACAGAGGGGTAAATTCGTTCTATATACGGTTTCCGATAACTATATATATTTGTGTAATCACGTGATTGTTGCATTGTATGCATAGCATATGTGTGAAAATCTAAATGAACTTGTTTGAAAATATGGTGCGAATGAAAAGGAATATCTCACTAAACTAGTTGTAGCTTATACCTCGATAGATTTTGTTGAAACAGGTATACCCGTGGCTTAAATTGAGGATAATGACATTAAGGAAGTCATGGAAGGATGCTAAGCTCCTATGAAGGAAATGGAATCATAAGATGAAGTAATTTTGTAAGGTTCTTTATATGTAATGACTTATATGATTAATGGTGTATTTGAAGACAATAGAGGGATATGCCCCTAAGAATTGAAATATAATATGTTTATGTTTTATGCTAAGTATTCTCTTTGCCTTTTTACTTATTTATTATCAATATAAATTGCGCAACTCCGATGCGTTCCTTGGTTGTGATGTACGCCTTGTACATAATATGGAAGCCTTTGCATGACTAAGGTAGTCATTCCTAGGCTTTAGTATTATGTACAGGGGAATGTCACGTTTAGGGTACCCTCCAGGGCGTGACAGATTATAACCATAGTAACCATCTAGAAAATAATAATATTCATGCCCTGCAAGTTTCTCTAACATCTGATCAATGGAGGGAAAGGGGAAATGATCTTTCCCAGTGGCATCATTTAACTTCCTATAATCAATGCAAACTCTCCACCCAGTCACAGTGTGAGTAGGAATCAATTCATTCTCCTCATTTTTCACTACAGTCATACCACCTTTCTTTGGAACAACTTAAACTGAACTAACCCACTTACGATCAGAGATAGAATAGATAATACCTGCATCAAGTAGTTTCAGAATTTCCTTTTTACTACCTCTTTAAGTGCTGGGTTAAGTCTCCTCTGTGATTGAACTGTAGGTTTGTACCTAACTTCCATCAGAATCTTGTGAGTGCAAATCATAGGGCTAATTCCCTTGATGTCAGCAATAGTCCAACCAATCACTTCTTTATGCTCCCTTAGAACTTCAAGCAGCTACTGCTCTTGTTCACCTGTCAAATAAGATGAAACAATTATTGTAAGGTATTTCCAGTTCCTAGAAAAGCATATTTCAAATGTGTAGGAAGAGATTTAAGCTCAAGATTTGGTGGTTGTATCAATGATGGTATTGGCTTTCTTTCACAAGTGCCCAGCTCCTCAGAATATCTGGTTTAATTTGAGGCACTAGCTTAACTTCTTCCTCTTGCTCATCATCACTCCAATTATCCAGATCTCTTAGCACAGATTCCACAGCTTCTACACCTACTTTTTCTTTAATAGACTCAGAGATAAACTTATCAATAGTATAACAAGAACCTTTATCAAATTTTTTCATTGCATCATAAACATTAAATGTTACCTGATCATTTTCTACCCTTAAAGTGAGTTGACCTTGCTCCACATCAATTAATGCTTTACTGGTTGTAAGGAACGGTCTATCAAGAATCACTGGGACTTCTCGATCCTCATCCATTTCCAAGACTATAAAGTCTACTAGAAATATGAACTTGTCAACTTTTACTATGACATTTTCAACAATACCACGTGGGTATTTGACACTTCTATCTGCAAGTTGCAAGGCAACATGAGTTTCCTTGCATTCTTTAGTCCTAATTTCCTGAAAATAGACAAGGACATAAGATTAATACTTGCACTAGAATCTATAAGAACTTTATCAAAGTAAAAGTCTCCTATAGTGCAAGGGACAATAAAATTCCCCTGATCTCTTTGTTTTGTAGGCAGGCTGGGTGTATTCTTTTGCAGAATCATTGAACATTCTCTTATTAGCATCACTAGCTCATTCCCATCAATCTTCCTCTTCTTAGTAAGCAATTCTTTAATAAATTTTGCATAGGAAGGCATTTCTTGAATCACTTCTAAGAATGGAATATTGATTTGAAACTTCTTAAAAACATCCAGGAACTTTGAAAACTGCTCATCTAATTTTTGCTACTTCTGTCTTCCTAGAAAAGGAATAGGTGGAACATAAGGTTTTAATTAAGGTGGTTTTTGCATTCATTCCTCCATCTTTTGTTTTCCTTTATCTTTCCTTGGAATCACTTTAGTTTCTTCAACTTTTTCCTCAATAGGTTCAACCTCCTTACCACTTCTCAAACTTATGGCATTCACGGTTTTAGGATTTTCCTCAGTGTTGCTTGGTAAAGAACCAGATGCTCTATTACCAATTTGTTAAGCAAGTTGATGGAATTTCCCTTAAAGATCTTGAATAATAGCATGTTGTTTATTGAGTGTAGTCTATGTGGTGCTTATAAAAGTCTTCAATAACTCATCAGTTGAAAGTTGATTTTGCTGAGATGAAGGCAGGGCATTCCCTATAGGACCTTGTTTTTGAAATCCAGGTGGTCTGTAAACATTTGATTCATTTCTATAAGACAGATTTAGATGATTACGCCATTCTGGATTATAAGTGTTTGTATATGGTCCATAATTAACCCTTCCAAAGTTTCCAACATAATTGAGCTGCTCTCCACTTGATGATGGTGTGGTACCATGAGGACAATCATAAACTGAATGCAGTCCTGAGCACAACTCACAAGTAGCCACCTGATTAGTATTCAAAGAACTAGATGATACAAGTTTACTTACTTGTGTAGTTAAAGCTGAAACTTGAGCAGTAAGCTGTTGCGTGGCTTCACTATCTTGAATAGATCCCACCTTTGATCTCGTTCTTTCACAGCTCCAGTTATGAGCACTATGAGCTAATTCCTCAATTAATGCACTAGCTTCATCATATGTTTTTCCCATGAGTGATCCTCCTGATGTAGCATCTACTAATGACCTCAAAGTCTCATCTAGAATGAGGTAGAAATTTTCAATCAAAGGATTATCTAGAAGTCCATGATGTGGGCATTTTCTAACTGCCTCTTTAAATCTCTCCCAAGCTTCATACAGTGATTCTCTAAGAAACTTTGTGAAGTTGGTAATCTCGTTTCTTAATCTGGCAGTTCTGGCAAGAGGGAAAAATTTCTTCAAAAACTTAGTTGTCAAATCTTCCCATGAAGTAATGGACTTAGGTGGTTGAGAATTAAACCAAGCCAAAGCTTTATCCCTAATAGAGAAAGGGAAAAGCCACATTCTTATGGCCTCATCTGATACTCCATTGAGTTTAACAGTATTGGAATATTAGAGGAATTTGGCAATGTGTTAATCTGGTGTCTCATTAAGATATCCTCCAAATTGATGTGATTCAACCATTTGAATTAACGTCAATTTAAGCTCAAAGTTGTTGGCCTGAACTACTGGCCTTCTCACAGCGAGACCCTGACCAGTGGGTACCGTATAATCCCGAAGTGCTCTAACAGGTGCAACTTGAATCTGATTATTGTTCTAATTGTTGTTTTGATCATTGTTGCCCGCATTGTTCCACGCTTCATTTTCTACCATTTCTTTAGTTTGTAGCACTCCTTCTTGCCTTATGTTTTCTCTTCTTTGCGGATGCAGAGTTCTTTCAATCTCATGATCAATTGGTAGAAGTTCCCTACTTCTACTCCTGTGCATGTAACCTGCAAAAAGAAAAGAAAACAATCCAACCTTAGAAAAACCCTAAACTACTAGAAAAACTAAAGGTGGTCATATATTAATTGAAATTCCCGGCAACGGTGCCAAAAACTTGATCCGCTTAAAATGTGTATTGAAAATATGAGTACGGACAATAGCAGCAAGTATACTGGGTCTAATCAAGTAATACAAAAGTGAGTAGAGTATCGTTCCCACAATGATCGATTTAACTACTAGATCAGTATTAGCTTTAACTAATATTTAAGCAATCGAATTATATCAATCTAAATTAATTAACTAATTCTACTTTATCTTAATAGCTATTGATGAATGCAATGACATTGTTAAAGAGATATATCAGATAAATGTGGGAAGGAGCAGAATCCACCCTAATCTTTGCTAATCATATTGAAGTTATATTATACGAATAGTTAGAATTGTGGATATTGGTATGAAATTGTCAAGACCTCAAAATATCTAGTTTTAGTAACCACAAAATAATCTACTAGCTTCCACTTAATAAATAATCAATGGAATCGAATTCTCAATTATAAACCTCCTGATTCTACAATTTTCTAATGCTTAAATCAACTTCTCCTAATTCCTTAGTGAGAAATTAACAGAAAACATTGCATGAATTATATGGGAAAATTTCCAAATCAGATTAAACTCCACCACTTCCATAATTGTTATTTAATCTTAATTTATGAATTCCTATGAACCCTAATTTTTCTTCCGAATTATCAAAATTCTTATCAACCCAATTTCATACAGAAACAAGATAGATAATGAGGATTCATTACAAATATTCCATAATTCTAACAATCCTATAACATAAATTCAAATATCATTTTAGCAAGATTAGGGTTTCATCACTTCCCATAAGAAAAAGCTTAGCTAATCATGGATGATGATTCAATAATCATATAAGAATATGCAATTGATATCATTATGAACAAAGAAATCAGATAGATGAATTGCATAAGAAAAGAGAGATCAGATATCACCAATTCAAGTATCAAAATCTTCAATTACAAATTCTTGGAAGCTCCAAATCTCTCACAATTCTCTATGAAGTGCTAAAAACTCTTTTAATTATCTACTGAATGTATTATGAATTGTTTCTCTGGTTTTCTTGATGAAATTAGAGGAGGGAAGTCCCCTTTATATAGGAAAAATTTCGTGAAAAGCATTAATGGAAATTTGTAGTTTCAACATGTACGTCGGTAGTTACACTTTCTACACCGACGGCTTTTATGCGGCGTAAAGTCCCTCTCTTGATTGCACCGGCAGGGTACTTGCAACTTTCGTCTTTAGTTACAAGTGTAGGCCGCTCGTACGCTATGGCTTAGAAATGGATCTAGCCGGCGTATATACACAGAAATGAAACGTTGGCCACTTTTATAAAGAAAGCCGTCTCAAAGTCGGTAGCGTTCATGCCGGCTTAAGTAATGCATTTAAATTCGACCGTTCATTTAGTAACCTAGCATTCATGTTTGATTATGCCTCTTGATCTTCAACCTACACTGCCTCAAGGCCGACGGCTTAGCATCTGGTGTACATTGTAACTCCTTCTACACTAGCAACTTTTAAGCTCTGAGCTGGCGGCTTACAGTCTACACCACCTTGTTCACCTTCTACGCCGATGGCTTACATGCGCATACATTCAAATGAAAGAAGGCTTGTGATATTTGAAATAGACCAATAGTGTATGCAACGGCTTTGAGGAATGCAAACCTGTTCATCTTGTAAGCCATCTCAATGCCGACGGCTTTGATTCCCATAAAGCTGGCGTTGCATAAAATTGCAGAAGCTGGCTTCTTCTACCTTATATACTGGCGATGTTAAGCCAGTTTGTTTAGCTTCCCACAATCTACACCGCTTCAAGTCCGATGGTGTAGAGGCAGCCTTAAGATTTTGCATTCTGAGCATCATGTAGGCTGGCTGTACACTGGCGGCTTAAGCTTTAGAAAAGCCGACGTACCCCCTAAGTTTTCCTATTTTCATTTCAAAGTTTCTTGTTTTGCTTCCCTTTGTTCAAATTAGAACTGAAACATGAATTTTAACCAAAACAAGTACCTATTCCAGCAATTTATGATAAGTTTATCACAAATTAAACATCAAAAGTTATATAAAATATGATCTTATCAGCCTCGATTGAGAAATCTAGCAAATTAAGGTTCATAAGTTGGGATTCTTACAAAAGCATGGGTTTAGAAGGAAGTTGGTGTTCTTTATTTGGTTTGATTTTAATTCCTATTGTGTCTTAAAAGCATATGCACGACCTAAAACGTGTTAATTCCTTTTCCCATGTATTTTAAAAAAACTCCTATAACGGTTGAAATCTCCGCCGCATAACTTAAGCTATCAGCTTTGAATCCGAATCGCAAGTGTAAATATAAGAAACAATTGTATGCTTTGTTCTTGATTGATTGAATGCCTATGGTTTTAGTTTCTAAAATTCCATGTTATAGCATGTTTTAGGCACAAAGATGTCGTGCATATAACCCAACTGATGTGGATCTTGTCTAAATTAGATTTGTGTTTGAATTTTCAGTTGTTAAAGGCCTTGCTCTTAATTGTTCTATTACAATTCATAAACGTAGGCTTAAAAACACAATTCTAATGGCTGCTTGTTTTTTTATTGAGTTGTGTATTCCTTTTGTGATTAACTTAAATTATTTGTGTAGGAATGCCACCCAAAAAGCCTTAACCCAGACAAAAGAGACAAAAGACCATGGAGGCATCTTCCTCTGGTACTCAACAAAGAGAATTGCTCTCTACTAAAGACTATGCTGAGGAAAGAAAGAAGAAGCTACTAAAGATGAGTTTCATGAATCACTAGTATCTAGACTAGGAGCTTCTAGAAGATTATGGAATGCAAGAAAGAATTCAACAAATAGTGAAAGACAAGACATGGTTCATGCTGTTTGGGATAAATGAACCAACATTCAAAGATGTCACCATTGGATTCTTGTCCACTGTAATGATTAAAACTAATGACAAAATTTGCTTACTATGATATTTCAGGCTTTTGGGGGGTCCATGTGATAGAGCTGAAGCAGATTGGAGTATTTTTAATACTTTATGATGCTGAAGAGGATGTAGCTAACCTACCAAATTCGTGGCATGAAAACATGAATGTTGAAAGGTTTTGGCTTCAGATAATTTACCTGAGGACAAATGATTATGTGCCATCTAAGTCCCTCTCTACCACCTTTGCAGTTGTGGAGCACAAGTTGCTCCACTACATTCTAGCCTATACCATCTGTTGTAAGAAGACTAGTCATAGTAAGGTGACTATTTTTGAAATGTTTAATCTTTACAGCATGACTTCTAGTTATAGAATTGATATTAGGTAGAAGTGGCAAATTTTATTGATAGGTAAATAAATGATACAAGGAAAAAGGTAATTCTTTGTGGTGGTTATATTGCTACATTGTTGAAGGGAATGCAGATTTTTCAGCAACCTATAGGTAATAAGGGAATAAAAAGAAAGAAAATTTCTACTGAACCATTCAGGACTTGGGGGTTATTTAAGATACCACTAGAGTAGATCCAGATCATGAGGCAGCAGTTCATGAGATTCTCCCTACTGAGAGAGCTTCTACATCACATCCTCTTCCTACTATGAATGATTATGACCAGCTGAGACAAGAAATTAAAGAACTCGAGGAGAATAACAAAAAGAAGTGGAAGAAGAATAAGAAGTTCAAGACTACTCTGTTTAATATGTTGAAATCTACTATCTCTTGCTTCAAGTGAGGACACTAGTAGTACTGAACCAGAGAGCTAGAATCCCTGCTAGTTATCTATTTGCTTTTGATTTATTTATTTTTACTTTACTGCTGGTTTGTACTTTATTAAGCACCCACTTGATTGGGTAGACTTTTCATGGTTGATGTTAATATGTACCTTAGGATAGTTTTTTATTTTTGCTTTCTTTGTTTTCTTTTTGTTTTTCTGTCTTTTTGAACACAAGGCTGAGATAAAGCTGATAACCCTTTAAATGATATCCTGCTTGAAATTTAATTTTAATGCTGAAACATTAATATCAAGGAAGAACCATTTTTTTCATTCTTTCTTATATCTTTATTTCGTTCCTATTTTTTGAACTAAATGAGGAATAGTAAGGATATTTTTCAATCTAAGTTTAAGGAAAGGATAATAGGATATCGAGAATGATGTTAAGTATGAATTACTCTGATCTCTAAATCATTGAGTTAATTGTATATCTATGACATCTAAAATTCTATCGTAGCCATACTTTGAACTTATTTGTGTCCTAAAGCATTATAGGAATTTTAGGCCAAAATTTTTTTAAATTTTTCATGAAATCTAGAGATTATACTAAATGTTATTGATAGCATCTATAAAAGAATGTGAAATTAACTTACTTAGATGCCTTACTCACCTTTGTTGTGATAAGAATACTTGGTTGAAATTAAGTAGTGAAATCTTTAAGGAACAAAGTTACCTTGTATTTAGCTTTAGAATTGGAAGTTTGAGAGTAGGTCAAGTCCTTAAGTGAAAAATAAACAAGTCTACTTCTAGAAAAAGTTAGCTTGCATATCTTCTTTTGAGTTGTTTTAAGAATATTTCAACACTAAGTGAAAGAGGTAAAAGAAACTCTTTACTTAGTGATCCTTTATAAGAAAAAAAAAAGTCTTAGCTTTGTTGTAGCATTCAAAAGAAAAGAAAAGAAACAATCATAGCCTTTACTCCAATGACTCAGGTAATTGAATCAAGAGTATCCAAACTTGTATGTTAGTGTGAGGAAGAGTCCATTGGGGTCCTTTTTAAACTTGGTCACTTGGGTGGTGAGCCTAGGATGTGCCGACTCGAGAACTTACTATAACGAGAAGAGAGGAAAGGCAAAAGTTGAATACTTGAACTTTAAGCTAAAAAAAATGCTTGTATGAATCAAAAGATTATGAACACAAAAGCACCAAGTGAAATAAGATTTATAATAAAAAAGGAAGAAAATATAGGGAAAGAGTAGATACCACGTGCTTTTACTCTGTGTTGCAAGGACTATATGCATGCTAATATCTAATGAAGTTTAAATGGGTGTTTTTCCTTATTGGATTGAGTACTTACTTTTGGACAAAGGTTCTTTTGCTAAACACTGGGAGTAAAGTTTGTTTTATCTAGATTAACTACTAAAATTTTATTGTAGTAATAATTACATATACCTAGTCTAGTTAAAGCGGTAGACACCAGAATTCAAGTCATGAGATATAAACGAAAAGATGCTTGAATTTGTGAAAGTAAAAGTTTTGTACTCTCAATGACAGATTTCTCTTTTGGTTTTATTTATTTTGCTTGAGGACATGCAAAAGTTCAAGTATGGGGGAGTTGATAAGGGCATATTATACTTACTTTTTATTATATGAATCATGCTAGTTATTATTGATTTTAGAGAAATCATAAGAAAATGGTACTTAAGTATGCTTATTGTGATATTTCAGGTCTTTGAGGACTTATAATGCAAATACAAGCAATTTAGAGGATTTTTACGCAAATATGGAGAATTGGAGAATCAAGGCCGGCCATTTAAACAAGTTTTTGGCTTACATTGAACACAGCCAGCTTTCAAACATTAATACTACCAGCTGATAAGTTAGTTTTACTCTATATTTTTCATAAGATTTTGAGCTCATTTTGCTAAGAATTTTAGAGAAAATCCTATAAAACTTATGTTTTTGATAAATAATATCGTTTCGAAGCTCTTATAATCCAATGAGGAATAATCAAAGTGTTGTAAATTAGATTTGGAGCAAAAACAACAAGTAAAGTCAAGTTTGCATAATTCGAGCCCTATAAAGTCACGGCCGAGACCAAACAAAGGAAGAAAAACAGCAAAAATTGGTCTATTGAGCCTTAACTGCGAGCCCTCGACATGGTCCTCGATTTCAGTCGAAGTAATCGAGCATCATTCTGGAGAAAATAAACTATCGAGCCTCAAAGTTGAGCCTTAAATCTCGACCATCGACAAGTATTTTTACAAACTAATTCTTCATCAGAATTGCCTCGAGCCTTAGCAATACGAGCCTTGACTTTCTCAATTTTACCCTCAATAGAGTAATGGACAAAATGCACTGTTGACTTTAGCAATTCCTGAAGTCGAGCTTGATTTTGCTTTATACAAGCCTTGACTAACAAATCACATGTGACTCTCAATAAGTGTTTTCACAGATCATATGTGCACGTGGAAAGTTATCACAAATAAATGGACAAGCATGCGTTGTAAAGTATGTACCAACAGTGTAAATCAACATGTTAACATAGATTAGTTCTTTGAAGGATTCTTGGGTGAAAGAATTTCATTTTCTTCTTACTTGAGAATTTCTTCTGTTTTCTAGGTAGAACCACTTTAACCCGATGTTTATAATTTCTATGAATTTCTAAGCAATTAATTGACTAATCTTTCGAATCTGATTTATTTCTTCTAATTCGTGCTTATTTTGATAAATCCATGGAGAAATAAACTCTTACATCTTAAGGATTACGAATTCAATTCCTGATTCAGTTGATTTCAAATGCGCTTTCAAGTTAATTTGGTTAAGTGTTTGTAATCAGTGATCTGAACTTAAACTTGTGATTTTTAAAGGAGTGGTGCACTCTTTTAGATCCATGATTGATTTCAATTGAATAGATCTGTGGTTGCTAATGGAGTCAATCCTAACTACCTCTTGCCGAGAAAAGGGTGAAGACTTTCTACCACTTGTTTTAAAAAAACCATTGAGTTTTTTTTTTTTTTCCCAAAACAATGAATTCATATTCTTTATGCGGGTCTAATTGAATTTCATATTACTAGTTTCAGCTAGATCTAGAACTACTGACTTCGAGAGAAGCTTTAGTTTGAATTAGAGAATCTAGCAGTATAAACACATAATTCAAACAGCTTTTAAGAAGTTCATTGTTTTTAAGAAATCATCTGATAAGGAATTGGTGAAGTAACCATGAGTTGTTGTTTCATAGAAGTTACTAGTTTATCTCTAACTTAGGATAGTTTCTTTTTTTTTTATTATGATTTTCTAAACCTTTCTTTGGCTAGAAATGGGTAAGGTTGGGAGTATACTATCTGTCAACCATTCCCTTGGGATCGACCTAAATCACTATTTATGCTACATCTAATGGGTGCGCTTACCTTGTGAGACCGTAGTTATTGAACACGATTTAGAAAACATTTATAAATTTGAAAAACTCGATCAATGATCAGTATGAACTCAACTGAAAACAACACCAAGCACCAGCCTTCAACAACAATTGGAATCAACCTTCAACAAACAATATTCAACGCTGGCCATTTGGGATCTAACGTCGGCGGCCTTTGGCCGACCTCAATCAAAGTTGCTTTAATACTGCTAGCCATTTAGCTTTGAAAATTAATTACAATTTCAAGGCCTCTACCAAAGCCGTCAGCCTTGATGCCAGCCTTCAATGTGACGAATGAAATTCCTCTATTTCTCTCGTAAGATACCCTGTGTTATTGTATCTAATATATAATTCCATCAGATATAAAATAGATTATATTCTAGTATAGTAGGACTAGATTAGATTAGTTGAGAGAGTTGTTCCAAATCAGTTATTGATTGAGAACTTAGAATGGCTTTGTAGATTGAAGACTTTTTCTTGAAGTTTTGTAGTCAGTGTTTCATACAATTGCAGATTGAGCTGGTTGCTTCTGAAATGTTATTTTTTATGCAATTCTAATCTTTGATTATAGTTTAAAAAATGAATTTTCGTGCTATAACTCCTTTGATTTGTGATAGCAAGAATTATTCTATGATGTTCTAGGTTTTCCTTATGGGAATATAATGAAACCTTAGATTAACTAAAATGATGATTGTAGCCATGTTATAAAATTAGTAGATATGTGGGATATTCATATTGTAATTTCTACTATAAATCATGTTTCTTGATTGAACTAAGTTTATAGGAATCTTAATTACTCGGAAGGGAAATTAGGGTTCATAAGGAGTTCTTGATTCAAGTTGAATAACAATTGTGCAAGCAATGATATTTAATCTTAATCAGTAATTGTCCTAGAGATTAATGCGATGTTTCTTATTAGTTTCTCAGCAAAGGATTAAGAGAGATTAATTTAGGACATTAATCAATCATAGAATTGGAAGATTCATAGTTATAATTTAGAATCCACAGTTAATTTGTCTAGCGGAAGCTAACAGATTAATCTGTAGTTTTAAGGCTTTAAAACTTGGAAAAGAATTAAAGGCTTTGACAATTTCGTATGAATATCGTAGATACTTCATTTTGACATTTATTTTTGTCAAAATAAGTACTAATCTTAGTATACACATAATTAAATTAATTGAATTTTTGCAAATTATAAATGTTAGAACTAGGAATGAAAATTAGAAAAATAAATCAATTTAATAGAAATAAATATAATGGATGTAATATATATAAATAATATAGTAAAATATAATTTCAAAAAAAAATTATACTGTTCATCATCTCCTACCTCCGGCCGCCCGATGGGGTGTTTTCAAGTCCATTTTTGACCCGTTTTTTACAAAACAAATACGTATTTTGAAACTAGACACGGAGTACTTCATTTTGATATATAATTTGCATATTTTCATAAACCATAACTATTTCAAAATCGGATTTGAAATGTGAAAAAAATTCGTTTTTACACTTCCGAAAAAAGCTCAAGAATCCATTTTTTTCGCTCACAACGTGTTTGAACGTTAATGATAGCTAATCGCAAATTACAACCGTTGTAGTCCAATTTTTTCGGATCAAAATCAAAATAAAACATGAAACCCTAGCTCTATAAATAGAAAAGAAAAAGATCACGAACAAAAAAGACTAAAAGACAAAGAAAAGAAAAGTAAAAAAAGTGTTTGATACTCAGGAAGTCGAGAACTTCCATCCCATAAGTTGATTGCTGTCGAAAACCGCTAAACGATCGTCATCGGAATAACACGAACTCCGTTTCTGCTCCGACCAACCACCCTCAGAAGCTGCATCGTCTTCAGTTGATAGCCGCTCGAACTCCAACTCGATCCGGCCATATCCTCTTATTCCGTTGGCATCCCAGGCAACCCAATCCTTCCTCCATCCAACGTCGGCTAACATTTTACCGAAGCGTCATTTCCCTTCTAATGCGTGCATCCCTGATTCTGCTCCAGGAACTCTCAACTGGAACAAGGATTCTTCAGTCTACCAAACATGGATGGAAGTCACATGTAACCATGATCATTCAAGAGTTATTGCTCTCAATTGCCAAGACAAGGATTAACCGGCCCCGTTCCACCTAACTCCTCCCCACGTGCCGGCTGCACACAGGTAAGTTTCAATTCAATTAATAATAATAATAATAACAACAACAACAACAACAACAACAACAACAACAACAACAAAAACAACTATATTATGATATTAAAAATAGGAAAATAGAAATAGCAAAAATGAAAAATTAGTATATAATTGTAATATCAAAATTTGTTATGAATGTGTTGTGTTATTTTTGAAAATTCAAAATATGTAAAATTAGTAATAGCTTCATGATAGATTCAAAAGACCAAGTTTAAATTTATAAATTTTCTAAATCGTTTTCTTTTCAACTATGGTCTTATAGGGCAAGCACATCCATCTGATGTAGCATAGAGAAATGATCTAGGTCATATTCTTAGGGAATGTTGATGAGTACTTCTACTCACTCTTTTCCTATTATCTAGCAAAAAAATCATATTTGCTTTTATATACATAGAAACTAAACTACGTTTAATATTCATAGATGTCACAGCAAGCATACAAAAAGATAAATCAATTCACAAGGTTGCTTGGGTCATGCTTCACCTAAGATCTATTCATATGACTCAAGAATTTTCTCAAAAAGTTGTATTGATTATTGAACCATCGGATTCACTAAATTATGCTAAGGCTTCTCTCAAAGTCAAAACACCTAAACCTAAGCCAAACTGTCGGAATGTCTTCCTGACTATTAGCAACTTAAATTTGCATAAAGAACAAGAATCCTTCGTTTTAAAACTAAAGTGATGAATTCAAAACGAGTGACAGAAGATTTCACCATCCCTATCTCTAGGTGATTATGAGCAATCTCATCAATAGCTTTAGATCTATTCATTAAATCAACCTCTCGATCTATTTTTAACAAAAATCAAACATAAATCCAATGGGATGCACCATCCAATTAGACTCATTCTTTAGGCGCAAGCTATTGAATACAATAAAATCAATACGTTTTGAAATTAAGAACAAAGGAATCACATGAAATCAATCAAGGATCCACAATACCCAAGCAATATCAAACTACTCCTCCATAGATAAAAAAAAAATATAAATCAATAACAAGGAGAAATAGAAAGGATCTAAACATAGATTAGCAATACAAATAATGTTTCTTTATAAATTGATACACTCAAGCACAAATGCTTCTGTGGAAATACATAAAAGTATGTTTTTTTTTTTCTTGTCTCTATCTCCCCTTTTCTTATTCTTCTCCTCTTTTCTTTTCTTGTTCTTCTCTCTTTTCTTCTTCTCTCCATCTTCATTTTATAACGATCTTTGCATAAATGGAATTAAATACTCATTGATGGAGGAAATGGGAAGTTACGGGAGTTACAGGTCTTTTGGCTTTTCAAAGTCTCACATAAATGGAACTGAATGCTCATTATGGAGGAAATAGGAAGTTACGGGAGTTACGGGTCTTTTAGCTTTTCAAAGTAACACTCCTTTAATGTCCAATAGACGTTTCTTTAATATATAGGGGGTTACTATTCAATAAAAAAACCGTTTCTCAAAAAGTAACGAACTGTCAAATCGACAGGCTTAGGGACAGGTCGTGTCACTTGAGCATGTCTAGCAATTTTCTTCACTGTGGAAATTGACACGACTGGGGATACGGCTTGTCCCAAAGTCGTGTCCTTTGCTATGGTCTTTTTTCTTCACTGACACGACTTAGGACATGGCTTGTCCTAGAAACGTCCCTTGCAAAGTTAATTTTCCAGATTAACACGGTTTGGGATAAGTCATGTCGCTATTGTGTCTTTTCAAAACTTAAGATTTAGACCTTGATTGTGCTTTTCCTTGACATGGTTGAAAGACATGGCATGTCTTTGTTGTGTTAACCACTTTTTTGTCTAAACTTTGCATTTTTTACCCGTTTTTCCTTCTTTTTATAAAATATCTTCTTTAAAGACCTGGAAGCATAAAATAATATTTTTAAGTGACAAATTCATCATATTTATCAATAAAAGTCCATTTTGGCATTCATAAAATAGGAATAATTTTGGTTTATCACTTTAATCATGATAGTATAGTCATTATAATTAATTTTTTTTCCTTGTCAATGAATGATTGTCTCATAAACTTGTTCTAAAAATATTAATTTGAAATTTATGATCTAATTTGTCATGATATAGTTTTTGAATGTTCTATCTTTTTGCATTAATATGGTAAGGATCTTGTTTTGGTGATAAAATTAAATTTTGTGATATATATCATGTTAGGTATTTGTTCGTAGAATAATATTAAGATCTTGTTATTGATAATATAACTATAATCACGCCATAATCATAAGGAATATATGAAATCTTTTAGAGTTTTAGGTTTACAACATTTGAAATTGTGTGATCATGTATGATGATAGTCATTAAGATTCCTTTTATGCCATGATTTCGCCTTATTATAATATAGTGATGACCTTGATTGTAATAACATTGAATTTTACGATTTCACATATATGAAACCACATTGAAATCTTGCCCTTCATAATGTAATTTTAACGATACATAAGTCTTGATTATGCCATGATATTGTTTTGTTAAAATTGTTGTTAAATATTGATATTCCTTATAATATTTTTATTCTTAATGATATGTAGGATCAATTGATATACATGATATGTGGTTATGATTTTTTGTTCAAAATTTTTGTCACATAGAAAAGTCCAATTTTTATATATGAAAAAAACCTAAAATTGATAGATTTATGATCCATATCGAAAACAATTAATTTTGTTAAAATTAATAAAATTTAATAAACTTAAAGCTAAAAGATTTCAAAAAAATTCTAAAATTAATCAACAAATTAAATTTTTCTAAAAGAACTACGTGTGGTCTGATCTCGATTAGCGGGTACGTAGGCACCTAAATGGGCGACTTAAAATATGTAAAAATATTATTTTTGTGAATTTATTTGATTTGTTTAGTTTAGAATATATAAATATTGATAGAATTTGATAAGATTTGATTAATTTGAATATTTCGAGTTTTTTAGATTATATATGATTATTGATGGAATTTGATTAGTATTTTTGTGCATATTAGACATATGTTTAGTTAATTAGATCCTGGTAAATAGTTTAGATTTTGAAATTAAGGTTTAAAAGAAAGCAATTTAAATTTGGAAAGTTAAAATGGTAACGTTTAGGTTTTAATAGGTTAGCCCCCGAACTCAAGTTAATTTCTGGTCCTCGTTTTTCAAAAATGATTTTTTCGCAGATCAGTAGCAAAACCAAAATCAACCTACCCATTGGTTTTGGTTTATTGTTTTTTCTCTCAACTTTAGTCGAGTGGCGACTCCAAAATATTTTAAAAAACTCAAAATTTCCTTTAATTCATAGTCGAGGATTCGTATTGAATGGGTTAGGGTTTAGTACGAATCGGATTAAAGGAAATCGAACCGAAAATAAAAAACCAAGCTTGACAAATATCCATATAACTAATGATAATTATAACATGATAGCAATCTGACTAGTGAAACTAGGGTGGATTGTATTTTTCCCACACTCAATCAACATATTTTTCTCAAACACTCTTTCTCTGTTCTTAAGTGACAATCTAGGATTATCAATAGTTAATCATTAAATTCTATAAATTTTATTGCCTAAATAATAGTACAATCTAATATTGGTTTAGTAGTTAAGAAATCCTCGTGGGATCAACACTCTATTCACTCTAATTATTTGATCTGACCCAGTATACTTGCTAGTAGAATTCACTTTTATTTTATCTATACACTCACAACAGATCAACTATCTTATTGTGATGATGATGGTTTGGGTGTTGATGATGATGAAATAATGATGCCAATGGTGAAGTTGATAATGGTGGTGTTGATCATGTATTCGACTCCTTGAGTAAATTCAGCTTTAATGAAATAAAATGGTTTTTTGCTACAAAGCTTCTTCATCATCTCAATTTACATGCGCATGCATTTTTCTTTTCCATATATATATATTCTTGTCTCTACATGTTCTTGTATATTCTTTGCTATTAAAAATTATTTGGTTTTGTGTATATATTAATCGCTAACCATTTGCTCATTTTGTTGAGAATCATATATACATTTTCTTCTCTAAACTATGGAAATTTTGTTTTTGAACAAAACAGTTTCTAAAAGATAGCTCCTAAACGGTCAGATCCGGTTCGAAGTCCGATCATCACTAGGTCCAAATCCAGAATGGCTAGCAACAACGATAATAATTCTGGTAATTCCAATGTGATTTCAGAGCAAAGGCTCACTACTTTGGAACAAATGGTATTTCGAATGGCCAAGCAAATGAATTTTCTCACGCAAAACATTAAGGCCCCTTAAGATACTACCGCAGGACATTCCAGGTAAAGAAAGGGACTGATGGTCAAGCTATTGAGGAACAAGTAATTAATCATGAACCACTAGCCATTGTCGAAACCGATTCTTCTGAGTTTAAGAAGGAAATTGAGGCTCAAAACAAAGAAATGGAGAAAAGGCTTCTTTCTCAATTCAATGAGAAACTTAAAGTTTTTGAGAAAATGAAAGGATTTGATCAAACTAGAATCATAAGCTTTCCTACAATCGAAGCGGGAGCTTTCCTAGAGAAGTTCAAGATTCTCGACTTTGAGAAGTATGATGGTACTGGTTATCCAAAGTTGCATACTAGCTCTATGTGAGGAAGATGAGCCGGTACACTCAACAGAGCAATTCATGGTCTAAACTTTTCAGGATAGCCTTACCAGTCCGGCTTTAGCATGGTATGCTCATTTGGATCTTGATGAGATTAATACTTGGGACAAATTGGCTAGGGCTTTCTACAATCAATATAAGTTAATATTGAAGTGGCCCCTCCTATGTGGGATTTAAGTAATATGAGGAAGAAGAAAGATGAGTCCTTTAAGGAATATGCTCACAGATGGAGATCAATGGCATCTATGGTATCTACCCCTATCCTGGAGAAGGATTTGATATTCACTTTCATCAATTCTTTAGAAGAACCGTACTTTACTCATCTCATTGGACACACTACTGTTAATTACTCTGAGATAGTATTGGTTGGGTGCAGAATTGAAAGTGCCATTATTACCGGGAAGATCCACGTGGAGAAAAAGGTTACAAATTTCAAGTACTCTAACAATAACAAAGGGAAGGATACCACTCTCAGTGTAGTCAGCTCAACCCCATACACGAAACCTACTTAATCCTTCACCTACCAACAAACCCCAAACACTATTCAACCCTTCACCCGATCACAACAACCACAATCCCAAAACCAACCATTCAATAGACCCAAAAGACAATTCACCAAAATTCCCGTACCCCTTAGCCAAGTTCTAGCCCGGCTTAGAGCCGACAATCTGATCACCATTGAAACACCCAGGGAAGATTACAAACCCAGATACTATAACCCCGAGTAGAAATGTGATTATCATTTGGGGCAAGTAGGTCATTCTACTGACTATTGTTGGAGGCTTCGGAACAAGATTCAAGACCTCATTGATGCTAAATTGGTCCAACTAGATTTCATTGAAACTCCAACCCCTAATGTCAACACCAATCCTCTCCCAAATCATGGGCCCACAATCAACATGGTCACGATTGAAGAACCCGAGCCTTTTATCGGAATGATCCAGTCCAATCCAAAGAAGATAGTTATCCAATGTCAAGGAGAGCAGAAAGAAGCCCCATATGAGGTGAAATCGATGAGGTATCAATTCCATGTGCCTATTGCATCGAAAGATTATAAAGCCGCCCCGTTCAACTATCAAGCTATTAAGCCCATGGTCCGAAAATTTGGGAAAGCTTCAGAGCCCGAAAGAGAGAAAACATTGGCAGAGAAATTCTTCCCACAGAGAAAAGATGAGGAAAAAGGAAGAGGAATCTGATGAGAAAACAGCCTTGACCAAAGTTATGAAGAAAAGTGATTATAAGATTACTGACCAACTTGCTAAGGTCCCAGCCCAAATATCCTTGATGGGTTTATTAATGACCTCTGAAAAACACTGGGAGGCCCTCTTTAAGATACTCCAACAAATCAAGGTTTCCGAAGGTGTTGCTACTGAAACAATGGAACATGTAGTAAATTCAGTATTTGCTTTGGACCAAATCTCTTTCTCACCTTATGAGTTGGGAGCGGAAGGCACTCAACACACGAATCCCCTATTCATAATGGCTAAATGTAATGGAGTGATTATAGCCCGAGTCCTCATCGACAATGGGTCGTCTTTGAATGTTTGTCCATTAGCCACTTTAAACCTACTCGGTATCGATGCATCTAACCTCTGGTCCAGTTCCACTATTGTTAAAGCTTTTGATGGATCCAAGAGAGGCATATCAGGAGAAATAGACTTGGAAGTTACTATTGGACCCACAAGACTTTACTATTCCATTCCAAGTTCTAGACATACCAAGATCGTTTAATTTGTTGCTTGGAAGGCCTTGGATTCACTCAGCTGGGGCGATACTGTCTAGTCTGCATCAGATGGTCAAGTTTATAACAAATGAACGAATCATTACGGTGCTAGGAGAACAAGACCATACTATCTTCAAAGACACTGCTATACCTTATATTGGCAAAGAAGGATCCGAAGACTTTGGTTTACAAATCTTTGAAGAAGCCAATATGATTCAAGAAGAGGGACATTTAGGGACATTTGGACTGGGATATGTCCCTACTCCGTTTGAGATAGAAGAGATGAAAAAGAAAGCCCGAAAGAAGAAAGGAGAAGAATGGTATAATACCCCTATTGAGTCTCCAGATATCAAAGTCACATTCCCACAACTGACTCATGTCCAGAAACCAGACATTACATCAGTTATGGGGCCTTCTTGCAGCTCCCATCCGGTTCGGAGTTGAATAATTGGTTCACTATTCCCCTTAATAACTCTAGGGTTACCTTTGAGTAAGGGTTGAATTCATGAATGGTTTTTATGTTTTGTTTCTTTTATCAGTTGCTCAAAAAAAAAAACTCCATGAATCATAGTCATTAATAAAAATTCTTTGTTTCTTTCATCTCTTTCTCTTTTTCCCTCACATTTCTTCCTTTTTCTCTTTCTTTATCTTGCCTTTTTTAGATCTGATGATAATGGTGAAAGTAAGAGATATCTTGCGCCGATAGATAATGAAAATATTGATATCATTTATGACCCTATTAGGTTAGTCGTCGAAGGTGATATTAGTGATCACACTGGGATAGATAAAAGTTGGCAAAAATATGAACAAGGCAGAATTGAGATCAGTGAGCCTACAGAAGTAGTAAATGTTGGAACTGAAGATGAGCCTAAAAATTTGAAAATAGGCACCACCTTATCTACTGAGCAACGAGAAAGATTGATAAGATTATTGACTGATTACTTAGACATGTTTGCATGGTCCTACGAAGATATGTCTGGTTTAGATACCTCTATAGTGGTTCATAAATTACCAACTAAAGCAGATATCAAACCAAAGAAGCAAAAATTAAGACGATTTAGACCAGATATCTTGCTCAAGATTAAAGAAGAAGTAAAGAAATTGTTAGAAGTTGGTTTTATAGAGGTATCCGATTATCCTGAATGGGTGGCCAATGTGGTCCCGGTACTTAAAAAGAATGAAAAGGTTAGAGTTTGTGTGGACTTTCACGATTTAAACCAAGCCACGCCCAAAGATAATTTCCCCTTACCTCACATAGATGTCTTGGTGGATAACAAGGCTAGAAACATCTATTTTCATTCATGGATGGCTTTTCGGGATATAATCAGATTAAAATGGCAGAAGAGGATAAAACCAAGACAACCTTTATTACTACTTTGGGAACATTCTGCTACAAAGTCATGCCTTTCGGCCTTAAAAATGACGGGGCAACATATTTAAGGGCGATGGTTACCTTGTTTCATGACATGATGCATCAAGAAGTTGAAGTATATGTAGATGATATGATTGCTAAGTCTAAGGAAGATGAGGATCATGTGGAAATATTGAGGAGATTATTTGATAGATTATGGAAATTCCATCTTAAGTTGAATCCCGAAAAGTGTACATTTGGGGTGACCTCGGGGAAGTTGTTGGGATTCGTAGTCAGTCAATAAGGAATAGAAGTTGATCCGGATAAAGTTAAAGCCATACTTGAATTACCTCCCCCGAAGACGATCAAAGAAGTCAGGGGTATATTGGGACGCTTGAATTACATTGCTCGGTTTATATCTCAATTAACCGACAAATGTTGCCATCTATTCAAGTTGTTGAGAAAAAATGCAGCTATCAATTGGGATAAAGATTGTCAAGAAGCGTTTAATAAAATCAAGCAATATCTGATGAATCCACCAGTGTTAGTAGCACCAACACCTGATCGCCCTCTTTTCCTATATTTGATGGTACATCCTGAATCAATGGGAGGTATGCTTGGACAAAAAGATGAAGATGGGAAAGAACGGGCTATTTACTATTTGAGTAAGAAATTCACTAAAGGAGAACAGAAGTATACTGAAGTCGAAAGAACTTGTTGTGCCGTGGTGTGGATCATGCATAAACTGAGACAATATACATTGTATTATTCTGTAGAGCTTTATATGAAACATGATCCGTTGAAGTATTTGGCTCAGAAACCAGGGCTGATTGGGAGAATTTCCAAATGGCAGATGTTGTTATCAGAATTTGATATCACTTATGTGAATCAGAACTCAGTTAAAGGTCAAGCACTTGTAGATCAACTAGCTGAAAACCCGGTTGAAGATAGTGTGATTGATGGAGAAGCTCAATTCCCGGATGAAAGCATATTGCTGGTAGATTCAGATAAAGAACCAGAACAGTCCACTCCTAAATGGAAGTTATATTTTGATGGAGCAACTAATGTATGCGGATGTGGAATTGGGGCAGTCTTAATATCACCAGATGGTAAACAATACCCCGCTTCAGCAAGATTGACTTTCCTTATACTAATAATGTGGCAGAATACGAGGCTTGCATCATGGGCCTCAAGATGGCACTTGACATGGAGATAGATGATCTTGAAGTATATGGAGACTCCTCTCTCATCATCTTTCAAACACGAGGAGAATACAAGACGAAGGATACAAAATTGGTGCCTTATCATCAGTATTTCCTAGAATTGGCACAGAAATTCAAAGAAATATCATTCACTTATATGCCAAGAAACTAGAACTAGTTCGCGGATGCATTGGCCACATTAACATCTATGATTCAGATCACTGATGGAGTTGAGATCCAGCCTTTAAAGGTTCGCATTGAGGAAGAACCGGCATTTTGCTTGAATACCGAGGAAGTCCCAAGGAAAGATCCCTGGTATGCTAATATCAAAGAATTCCTCCAAGATGGCAAATACCCTGAAAATGCTTCAACAAAGGAGCGAAGAACACTAAGACATTTAGCAGTTCATTTCATGCTTGGTGGTAATACATTATACAAAAAATCCTTTGATACTACTCTCTTGAGATGCGTAGATGAGGCGGAAGCAATATGTTAATGAGGGAAGTCCATGAAGGGATATGTAGACCTCACATGAATGGATTTATGCTAGCTAAAAAGATTATGAGGATAGGTTATTTCTGCATAACTATGGAATCAGATTGTATTAAACACGTGAGACATTGCCACTTGTGCCAGATATACTCCAACAAGATGAATGCTCCTCCCAAAGAATTGCAATCATTGTCTTCACCTTGGCCCTTCTCAATGTGGGGTATGGACATGATAGGGCCAATTTCGCCAAAAGCCTCAAATGGTCACTGATTTATATTAGTGGCGATCGACTATTTTACCAAATGGGTTGAAGCATTCTCGTACGCTAATGTTACCAAAGGAGTAGTTGTCAAGTTCATCAAGAGAGATATCATAGCCAACTATGGAGTCCCTGATACAATCATTATAGACAACGGTACCAATTTGAAAAATAAATTAATGTCTGAATTGTGCCAAAATTTTGGGATCAAACATCGAAACTCTACCCCATATCGACCTCAGATGAATGGGGCAGTTGAAGCAGCCAACAAGAACATCAGGAAAATAATAGAGAAAATGGCTATCACTTATAAAGATTGGCACAAGATGCTACCCTTTGCACTCATGGCCTATCGAACATCCATCAAAGTATCAATAGGGGCAACCCCCTATTCATTAGTCTATGGTATGGAAGCAGTTTTGCCAGTTGAAGTTGAAATCCCATCACTTAGAATATTGGCAGAAACCGAATTGAATGAAGCTGAATGAGTGAGAAACAGGATTGATCAGTTAAATCTCATTGATGAAGGGAGGATGACCGCCCTATATCATGGTCAACTTTACCAGCAAAGAATCGCTCAAGCATTCAATAAGAAAGTTCGCCCGAGGAATTCTAAAGAAGGAGACTTAGTCTTGAGAAAAGTACTCCCGAATGTTCAAGATCCTAAAGGAAAGTTTACTCCTAATTACGAAGGACCATATGTAGTAAAGAGGGTATTGCCTGGTGGTGCATTAATTTTGATTAAAGTGGATGGTCCAGATTTGAAAGACCCTGTAAATTTTGATGCAGTCAAGTTAAACTACTCTTGAGAAATTAATGAAAATTCTATCAAGTTCAGAAATGTGTTGACTACTTTGTCTATGTGTGATCTAATTTTAGTTATCTATCGACAAAAAGATATTTCTAGCGGTCCCCAATCATCAGATCAGTTATTGACCGTCCACTTTGATTGATAAGCTTTCTTTCATCCTTATATCTCTCAAATTTTTAAAACATGAGCGTACCGTGAGAGAGAGATTTGAGCAATTGATAAAGTTATAAAAACATTTTAATACTTTGAGATTTGATCTTTGCTTAAAAGAAATGCCTATTTAAGGGGAATAGCATAAGAAGTCGATAAGCTGAAATTGCAAAGTAAAGGAGTCTCTAAGAACCATTTCCTGTATCGTTCTAGCATCAAGACCATCAAAAGAATCCAGTTACCATCCAAAGACAAACAGAGATACTCAATTCAAAGGATAGCCATTGTGAACGCTCTAGCTTGATGGAGTAAACCTAGTGATGAGAAAACTTCACCAAGTGGTTTGACAAGTTTAGAAGCTTCTATAAAAAATCGGTAAGTTTTGAAAGAGAAAAATAATAAAAAAATAAATGACAATAAAATGAATATATTGCTAGGATTATGTCTTTCAGGAAATTAGCTCTAGAAGCCACACGAAGCAAGAGGAAATCAAGATCTCAGGACATGAGATTTGAGGATCAAGCATGAGATCCAGTTTAAGGAGCGCACACATACTACATCTAAGCCAAACGCCAGCTCAAGGAGCGTGTTTGTGCCAAGTCATATGCCAGCTCAAGGAGCGCTTGTATCAAATCTAAGACAAATGCCAGCTCAAGGAGCGCCTATCCAAATCAAGTGCCAGCTCAAAGAGCGCGTTTGTATTAAATCTAAGATAAATGTCAACTCAAGGAGTGCATTTATATCAAATCTAAAACAAATGCCAACTAAGGAGCGCGTTTGAACTAAATCAAATGCTAGCTCAAGGAGCGCTTATCCAAATCAGGTGCCAGCTCAAAGAACGCGCTTGTATCAAATATAAGACAAATTTTAGCTCAAGAAGCAACCCATTTTAAGAGGCGTTTCAGAACATGAATCACCTCCGCTCAATAAGCAATCCACCTCAAAGCAGCAATTCAGAACATGAATCGTTTCTATTCAAGAAACAACTTCATTTCTGCTCAAGAAACAATACTATCTCCACACAGAAAACGACCTTCT
Organism: Combretum micranthum; assembly: GCA_024138025.1. Lineage (NCBI taxonomy): Eukaryota > Viridiplantae > Streptophyta > Magnoliopsida > Myrtales > Combretaceae > Combretum > Combretum micranthum. The sequence goes on from JAMXBD010000411.1 coordinate 970,473, forward strand.
TTCAAGTAAGGACTCGGTACATGAGACCTGAATTAAGGTATAGTTCAGTACATGAAGCATCCTTGCTCAAGAAGCGATTCAACGAGCATATCAGAACATAAAAAGCTCTTACCCCGCTCAAGAAGTGGGAATTCCAGATAAGGTAAAGTCAAAATGAGGTCTACTTTATCTTTGTGATAAGGTTTTGACAAACCTCATCACAAAGAGGGGTAGCTGTAGACACTTCATTTTGATATTTATTTTTGTCAAAATAAGTACTAATCTTAGTATACACATAATTAAATTAATTGAATTTTTGCAAATTATAAATGTTACAACTAGGAATGAAAATTAGAAAAATAAATCAATTTAATAGAAATAAATATAAGGGATGTAATATATATAATGAATATAGTATAATATAATTTCAAAAAAAAAAATTGTACTGTTCATCATCTCCTACCTTCGGCCGCCCGATGGGGTGTTTTCAAGTCCATTTTTGACCCGTTTTTTAAAAAACAAATACGTATTTTGAAACTAGACACAGAGTACTTCATTTTGATATATAATTTGCATATTTTTATAAACCATAACTATTTCAAAATCAGATTTGAAATGTGAAAAAAAAATTGTTTTTACACTTCCGAAAAAAGCTCAAGAATCCATTTTTTTCGCTCACAACGTGTTTGAACGTTAATTTTGAACGTTAATACATCCGTTGTAGTCCGATTTTTTCGGATTAAAATCAAAATAAAACATGAAACCCTAGCTCTATAAATAGAAAAGAAAAAGAACAAACAAAAAAGACTAAAAAACAAAGAAAAGAAAAATCAAAAAAGTGTTTGATACTCAGGAAGTCGAGAACTTCCATCCCCATAAGCTGATTGCTGTCGAAAACCGCTAAACGATCGTCGTCGGAGTAACCACGAACTCCGTTTCTGCTCCGACAAACCACCCCCAGAAGCTGCACCGTCTTCAGTTGATAGCCGCTCGAACTCCGACTCGATCCAACCATATCCTCCTGTTCTGTTGGCGTCCCAGGTGACCCAATCCTTCCTTCGTCCGATGTTGGCTAACATTCATCGAAGCATCATTTCCCTTCCAACGCACGTCCCTGATTCTGCTCCCAGGAACTCTCAACTGGAACAAGGATTCTTCAGTCTGCCAAACATCGATGGGATTCAAATGTAACCATGATCATTCAAGAGTTATTGCTCTCAGATTGCCAGGACAAGGATTAATCAGCCCTGTTCCACCTAACTCCTCCCCAAGCGCCAGCTGCAGCACAGTAAGTTTCAATTCAATTAATAATAATAATAATAATAATAACTATATTATGATATTGAAAATTGGAAAATAGAAATAGGAAAAATGAAAAATTAGTATATAATTGTAATATCAAAATTTGTTATGAATGTGTTGTGTTATTTTTGAAAATTCAAAATATGTAAAATTAGTAATAGCTTTAATCATGATAGTGTAGTCATTATAATTAATTTTTTTTCCTTGTCAATGAATGATTTTCTCATAAACTTGCTCTAAAAATATTAATTTGAAATTTAAGATCTAATTTGTCATGATATAGTATTTGAATGTTCTATCTTTTTGCATTAATATGGCAATGATCTTGTTTTTGTGATAAAATTGAATTTTGTGATATATATCATATTAGGTATTTGTTTGTAGAATTACATTAAGATCTTATTATTGATAATATAACTATAATCACGCCATAATCATAAGGAATATATGAAATTTTTTAGAGTTTTAGGTTTATAATATTTGAAATTGTGTGATCATATATGATGATAGTCATTAAGATTGCTTTTATGCCATGATTTCGCCTTGTTATAATATAGTGATGACCTTGATTGTAATAACATTGAATTTTATGATTTCACCATATATGAAACCACATTGAAATCTTACCCTTCATAATGTAATTTTAACGATACATAAATCTTGATTATGCCATGATGTTGTTTTGTTAAAATTAGCTTGTTAAATATTGATATTCCTTATAATATTTTTATTCTTGATGATATGTAGGATCAATTGATATACATAATATGTGGTTATGATTTTTTGTTCAAAATTTTTGTCACATAGAAAAGTCCTATTTTTATATATAAAAAAAAACCTAAAATTGATAGATTTAGGATCCATATCGAAAACAATTAATTTTGTTAAAATTAATAAAATTTAATAAACTTAAAGCGAAAAGATTTCAAAAAAATTCTAAAATTAATCAACAAATTAAATTTTTCTAAAAGAACTACGTGTGGTCTGATCGCGATTAGAGGGTACGTAGGCACCTAAATGGGCGACTTAAAATATGTAAAAATATTATTTTTGCGAATTTATTTGATTTGTTTAGTTTAGAATATATGAATATTGATATAATTTGATAAGATTTGATTAATTTGAATATTTCGAGTTTTTTAGATTATATATGATTATTGATGGAATTTGATTAGTATTTTTGTGCATATTAGACATATGTTTGGTTAATTAGATCCTGGTAAATAGTTTAGATTTTGAAATTAGGGTTTAAAAGAAAGAAATTTAAATTTGGAAAGTTAAAGTGATAACCGTTTAGGTTTTAATAGGTTAGCCCCTGAACTCAAGTTAATTTCTGGTTCTTGTTTTTCAAAAATGATTTTTTCGCAGATCAGTAACAAAACCAAAATCAACCTACCCATTGGTTTTGGTTTATTTTTTTTTATCTCGACTTTAGTCGAGTGGCGACTCAAAAATATTTTTAAAAATTCAAATTTCCTTTAATTCATAGTCGAGGATTCGTATTGAATGGATTAGGTTTAGTACGAATCAAATTAAAGGCAATCGAACCGAAAATAAAAAACCAGGCTTGACAAATATCCATATAACTAATGATAATTATAACATGATAGCAATCTGACTAGTGAAACTAGGGTGGATTGTATTTTTCCCACACTCAATCAACATATTTTTCTCAAACACTCTTTCTCTGCTCTTAAGTGACAATCTAGGATTATCAATAGTAAATCGTTAAATTCTATAAATTTTATTGCCTAAATAATAGTATAATCTAATATTGGTTTAGTAGTTAAGAAATCCTCGTGGGATCAACACTCTATTCACTCTAAATTATTTGATCTGACCCAGTATACTTGCTAGTAGAATTCACTTTTATTTTATCTATACACTCACAACAGATCAACTATCTTGTTGTGATGATGATGGTTTGGGTGTTGATGATGATGAAATAATGATGCCGATGATGAAGTTGATAATGGTGGTGGTGATCATAATGTTGTTTTGGGGGTATGGTATATCAAGGAGGATTTGTTGGAGTATGAGTGAGTTAAGATCTCGTGATTTTATTTTGTTTTCTTTTGTTAAGGCTGGATTATTTTATGAGAATTTGTAATATTCTTTTAAGGACCTGATGGAGTCTGAGTTTTTGTAATTTAAGCTTTTATGCTTTGTTTTACCATCATGTTGTATTCTTTGATATAGAATACATGATGATATAGATTTGTTTTCGAAAGCTAATATACTCATGAGACTAGTTATTTAAATGTTTTTGTAAAATTTTATTTTGAAACTTTAAATCCAGTTATTTTGAGAATTTGACTAAATGATTTTATAACTTAAAAGTGAGTAGCAAATGTTTGTGATGGGAAAATCTTTTAAGGAGGCCTGTGCCTGTAATACATTAGGGTATTATACGTGGCAGTGGGATTTTATATTGCCTGATGCTAGATTCAAGTAAGTTGGGTCCTTACATAAATAAGTAAAAAAATGGAAGGAATGATGCTTAAATGATTGCATTGTATTGGCAAATGAAGTGTCATAACTTGAGAGGGAGAAATTATTGAAGAGGAAAGTGAGAAAGATTGCTATGTTGATTTTTGGATTTATATACAACAATTTGAAATAAGTTCTTATTTAGATTTATTTTAAGTAATTACTTAAATAAAATACAATTAAAATTAATTACTAAATGCATTTTCAAAATCATATGCGTAACACGAAATATATAAATAATAAATATTAATCATATAGATTACAATAAATATGATATACTTGCATATATCAAGTCCATGAACCCACATATAGAATTAACTTCCTATTGTTAGAGCAACTTTATTAGAGTTGCTTGATATGGACCCCCATGCTAACTCAAAAAATCAATAAAGTTATAAGAGGAGTTGCTTGACACAAGAATCTATACTGGTGTTTCTTAGCTAAGTAGCTTAAAAAATAAGTTTCTTATTCTCCTTCCTATTTTTATTAGTAAAATGTAATACGTGACAACTAAAAAAGTTTTTAAAAATTGTTAAGTAACTCTCTTTAAGAATCCACCAACAAAAGAAGTTGTTAGAAAAGTTGCTTGATATGATAATCAATACTTGACATGTTAACATGGCATGTTCAGCAACTTACGGATAAAGTTACTATTATGAAAAGCAAATGTCCCATCTCATTAATGTTTTAGAAGCCTTTTTTTTCCTTCATCTACGATTGATTTGACACTATGACCTCTACAAGCATTGAGTTTATGTAAGCCCCGGAAAATTTCAGTAAATAATTCAAGATGAACTTCGAAAATAAACCCTAAAAATCACTCCAAGCTAAAACCGAACTTCAACTAGTCCTAAAACACGAGCGAATCCAGAAATTTCCGAATCTTGAGAAAAATAAGAATCCTTAAAAACAAAATAAGAACTCAACATACTTCAATTCCAAAACCACTACGTATGAAAATTTTCATATTTAACTTCGATTTATAAAATCGGGTAATATAAAGCCTAAAAACAAATTATTAAAAAGTAAATAACGATGAAACTTTCGGAAATAAAACTTAATTCAAATAATTCGAAAACGTCAAGAGATATTAAATACTTAAAAAAATCAAATTTAAAATAAATTTCTCAAATCAAAATATGTTGTATAAACATAAAATATCAGTTTCCAAATTGGCAAATATCTAAACCAGAAAATCACCCGGAAACCCTAAGTGGAATACAGTAGTTTAAGTCCGACAATCTTGCCCCTTAACCCTAGAGGCCGAGGTGTTGTTTAAGTGTGTAGAATAGCTCGTAGTAATATAAGTTTGCTTAAAATATCAGATTGGTAAATTTTTTACTATTTCGAACACGTTCGGATACAGACTTCGAAAAGCGTGTTCTGGGGTCAAGAGATCAAAAATATACCATTAGTACCATTAGACTCATAATTTCATAAGATTTCCAAATATATCAGTTATATAATTTTTCGGGTTATAAAAGTTACAGTTATAACTTTTTATCGTATTTCATTACTACCGGTAATTAATTAGTCTTTTGCACTATTTACTTTTATGTTATTACACAATTTTATTATTCTTATAAAGCCTTATATTTTTAGATAAATATTTTATATATTATAGAAAACTTAGTTTTTCTAAAATTTAGTTTATTTCTGGTTTTTACGGGATCAGATTCTGTTTAAGACCCGATTCAAAAAATAAAATAAATTAATTTAATAATTGGAAAATATTTGAAAATATATATTTTCATAAAATAATTTTTTAGAATTTTTCGGGTTATAAAAATATCATTTATAGCCATATTCGCGTATTTTAATCATACGGTAACATATTTGTTGAAATACTAAAATAATTCAAATAATTATTTAATTTTATTTATGAAAATTCTGGCACTCATTTAAAATATTTTTCCTAATTTTATTTTTATTTTTCTTAATAAAAAGTACTTTTTCCAACCCATACTTCAAGTATACCTTTCACATATCACTTCTTTTTCACTTCAATCTTTCTACACATTATCCCATACTTCATGGCAGATTTTTTCTTTCTTTTTGCTGCCCTTGTCCTTTAATTTACTCCCAATTTGACTAAAATAAATATATTCCAATCCTTCTTAAAGAAGCAACACATACACATTAATTACACATTTCAATTCTAAGTCAAAATTCAAACAAATTCCTTCTCTCTCTCCTCTCCAAATTCACTTGCAGCACTCCCCTTTGGCTGCCCTTGTTTTATCTTTTTTCTTTCATTTAATACACTCCTCTCTCTTCCTTTAATGCCTCTCATTTATTTCTTTTCATTCCTTTGAAACCCTATCTCATTTACTCTCTTTTCCTCTCTTTCTTTCTTCTTTTGTTCTTGTTCTTACAAGAACACAAGCTGCACCTATTTCTTCTATAAGTGTCCACACATATTTCTTCAAGATTCTTGAATAAAACTCTTGTCCAAAGCTTTCATAGGTGATATAGGTAAAGTATAGTGAGAGTTTCATGCATCAAATGACATTCCATAAGCTTAAAAGCTTAGGATAATGATGCCAAAATGAAAAACTCCTCTTCTCTGTGATTATTCTCTTGTATTATTATTATTATTTTCTTGCTAAAAGTAGTTATATTTTGTAGATCTAACTTTTTGTAGCTTTGATTTTCGTTTATGCCTTAGATCTTGTTATTTGAGTTATTATTTTTTTTATTGCTTATGATTTATGCATATATTCATCATCCACATGTCCATCATAGTGTTCATGCATTTATAACTAGTATAGTAAACTAGATCTAGTGTTTTGAGTTTATAAATGCATTAGACTTTTGTTTTATATTTACAAACAACTTGTAGTAGCATGATGATAGTAGAAAAGTTTTAGAAAGCTCAAGATCTATTTTATTTTCAACAAAAATCATTTTTGAAAATTCGGATGAAAATGGAACCATATTTAGAAAAGCTATTTTTCAACTTCAAAATGTGTATTTTTCATTTAAAATGAAGGGCTTAGGGAATAGATGACATGAATGAAAGATTTTGATGAGTAAAGTTTAGATCTATGAGTTTATAGTTTACTACCATGGATTTCTTTTAGATTTATGTTCATATTAAGTGTAGATCTTGGTTTTGAACTTAAACAAAAATAGTGAAATTCGTATTTAAGCAAGACCCCTATTTAAAAACCACTTTCCAAGTGTCAAAATGAAATTTTTACTTGAGATAATGAAAGCTTAATGTATGCATATCATCAAGACTTCTTTTTACAAGAATCAAAGCTAATTTTCAAAAGTTATTTTCAAAATAAAAATCTCATTTTAGGATTTAGGCCAAGGCATATTTTAAAAACATGTTTTCCAACTCAAAAATGAAGTTTTTATTTAAGATATGGAAGGCTCTTAAGATATGATATTTAAGGAATGGATTTTCATAAGTTTAGATAGATTTTATCAAAATGTATGTCCAAAAATAAATTTTGTAAATTCGGATCTCAACAAAGACCAATTTTGAAAACCCATTTTTCAACTTTAAAATAAGATTTTTATTAAGGAAATGGAAGCCTTAAGGGGTAGGTTTGATTAGTAAATGGTTTTTGAAAGACTAAATGAGTTTTACAAAGGAAACAAACTTAAATTAATTTTTCAAAATTCGGATTTGAAAATAGTCACCATTTAAACACTTATTTTCAAATGCCAAAATGATAATTTTTATAGGAAAATGGAAGTTCTAGGGAATATACGTAACAAAGACCAAGTTTTGACAAGAACAAGAGAGGTTTATCAAAATATAACCTTAGAACAACAAATGGTATCCAAGAATAAGTTAAACAATGTTTTCATTCTTCAAAATTTTGTAAAATTCGTACTTAGGCAAACCACCTATGTGAACACCTATTTTCTAACCCCAAAATGAAGGTTTTTGTTGAAATAATGAAGGTGATGGTTATATAGGTCATCAAGGTTGAATTTTGTTAAAAGCAAATATGATTTTACAAGAAGAAAAACTATTTTTCTTAAGTCTAGTAAAATTCAAAGATTTACAAAGTAAAGGTTTTCAAAAAGAATTCTTGGTACTATATGTATACACATAGGTAGATCATCTCATAACCTTCATAACAATAGCTTGTAGGTAATACATATATGTATGATGCATTGTAGAAATAAAGGATGAAAATTGAGTTTATCCAAAATTTATAAATTCGGATGATTTCAAAACCATGCCTTAAAAACCCATTTATCAACTCCAAAACTTGTGTTTTAGATGAAAAATGAAGAGTTTAGGTCATAGGTATCATCATGTAATGATTTTGATAAATTAAGATGGGATTTGCTAAGAAAAATATATAGAACAAGGAGTAGAAATGAAGTAGGGAAAAAAATTGAGTTGTTGTCATTTTAAGAAATTCGTAATAATTGAGTAATGGCATGAAAACCCATATTTTTCAAACTCAAATTAGAAGTTTTATCAAAGAAATGAAGTCCTCAGTGGTTAGGCATAGTTGAGCCTTAATTTTCTAAGTATCAAATGATTTGTACTTAAAGGAATCACTCAAAAACAATTTTTACAAAATTCGGATTTTGGAATCAATCCTACTTGAAAACATGTTTACAAAGTGTAAAAAGGAAATTTTTATGTAGAAATGAAGGTCATAAGTAATAGATATAATGGAGACTCAATTTTAGCAAGGGTAATTATATGTTCTTAAGAAATAAATCCAAAACAAATGGAAATGATCAAAGTTAGGAAACTAGTTTTCTTAAAAGTAAATAGCCATGGAGTCTTACAAATAAAAAGTTTCTAAAAATTCCTTTTAGTAAATATTGTCAAAAGCATGCATGCATCAAGCTCATAACATGCCATTCATGATATGAAATCATCAATATTGCATATGTAGTTAATCTATATAGTAGGAACATTACAAACATTTACAAAACTATTTTTCGAAATTGAAATTAGCTACTGTTCTGATCTAATCCGACCTTTTCGAAGATTCAAAGTTTTCAAAACTTAAATATAATATTAGACTTAGATAGATCTTTCAAAGTAGATAGAAATCGATATATAATTTGCAAGATTCCGAGTTAAAATGACCAAGTTATGGCCGTTTTAAGTTGGAATTCCCGCTTAGGACGAGAATTACGAATTTGATAGTTTGTATGAGTAGCTTGGACTAGTTAAGTGATGAAATACTTATTAGGGTATTTTTTCCTTTTTAGGTTACCCCAATATCGACGATTCCTTACCACCGGATTACTTGTACTAAGAGACCGATGATCTAATGGCCGAGTGAGTATTACTTCCGATTTCATTTATTGTATGTGATTGTAATAATAGTTGCACTAGATATTTGGTAAAGATAAAATGGATATGCATGATGGGGATAAATGGGAACTATGTATGGTTGTTGTTGATATGAGGAATGAATATAAGAATATCGAAGCCGAGTGACTAACTATTGCTTGTATAGATGAATTAGAATTGATTGTTTGCGATTATTGATTGATCACTTAAAAGAATTGGTATAATCGATTATTGATCTGAATGGAATGTGTATGTATAAATTCACATGCTACCAGCAAGTGTACTGGGTCTTGATCAAGTAATATAGAATGAGTAGAGTATCGTTCCCACAGAGACTAAATTAACTACTAGATTGGTATTAGCTTATACTAATATTTAGGCAATCAAAGTGTATCAATTAATTAACTAATCCTATCTATTATGAATGCAATGACATATGAATGCAATGAGATTGTGAGAAGTATATAAGATGAATGTGGGAAGGAATAGAATCCATCCTAATCTTTACTAATCATGCTGAATTTATATTATATGAATAATTAGTATTATGGATATTTGTAAGAAATTGTCAAAAACAAACCATAAAATAATGTATTAGCTTCCGCTATATAAATTATCAATGGAATCTAATTTATAATCAAAAATCTTCCAATTCTATGATTAACTAATATCCTAAATTAATTCCTCCTAATTCCTTAGTGAGAAATTAAAGTAAAATATTGCATGAAGTATAAAGAACAATTTCCAAATTAATATTAAACTTAATTGTTTCCACAATTGTTGTTTAATTTCAATTCATGAATTCCTATGAACCCTAATTCTTTTTCCAAATCATTAGAATTCTTATCATTCAATTTCAATCAGAAATAAAATAGATAATTAGGATTCAATACAAATATTCCATAATTCTAACAACCCTATAATATAAATTCAATAATCATTTTAGCAAAATTAGGATTTCATCACTTCCCACAAAGAAATATTTAGCTACTCATGGATAAAGATTCAATAATCAAATAAGAATATGTAATTGATAACATTATGAACAAAAATCTCAGATAATTGAATTGCATAAGAAAGAGAATAGATATCACTAATTCAAGTATCACAATCTTCAATTATAATTCTTGAAAGCTTGAATTCTCTCATAAATCTCTATGAAAAATGCTAAGTTATTTTGTATACTGAAGTATTCTACTTTGCTTCTACTTGTTGATGAATGTTGGAGGGGGGAGAACCCCTATTTATAGGAAAAATTTTCGTGCAAAGCATTAAATGAAAGTTGCAGTTTCTCTTCATACGCCGGTAGTTGTGGATCCTACGCTAGCGGCTTACAAACGGCGTAAATCCATTTTCTTTCTTACACAGGCAGTGCACTGGCAGCTTTCCTCATCAGTTACACATGTAGGCCGCTTATACGCCGGCGGCTTAGATATAAATCTTGCCGGCGTATGTGATGAGAAAGGAAAGGTTGAAGCAAATTTACGACGAAAGCTTCCATAAAGCCGGCGGCTTTGACACCGGCCTAGATACTCCTACATATTTGGTCTCTTCAATTTCCTCCAAGCATATGTTGTGTTCATGTCGCTTCAAATCTATGATCTACACTGCTTCAACGCCGGCGGCTTAGTAATCGGCGAATATTGTTTCAGATCTATGATCTACACTACCTCAACGCCGGCGGCTTAGTAATCTGCGTATATTGTAACTTCTTCAAAGCTGGTGACTTTTGAACTCTGAGCTGCCGGCCTTTAATGTACGCTGGCTTATTCATCTTCTACGCCAGCAGCTTTTAGGCGGTGTAAGTTTGGTTGAGTCAAAGGCTGGCAAAGCTGGCAGTGTAACCAGCGGCCTTGAGGGTAAGCCGTCTGAACGCCGACAGCTTAGAAGGTTGAAATGCCGACGTATCCTTCAATTTTTCAAATTTCCACTTCAAAGTTTCTTGTTTTGATTTCTTTGTCTAAATTAGACCTGAAACATAAATTTTAATCAAAACAAATATCCATTCTAGCTCTTTTGATCATCAACAAGTTGTATAAAATATGATATCATTATTCAGAATGAAGATTATTCAGAATTGAAGATGAAATTGAACTCATTCATATCACGATGGGAATGGAGCATTAGCACTTGTTGGTTTATCGTTGTCCTTAACAAATTCATAGTTCATAGTTGTCCGTAAGCTGAAACGGTCTTGGTTCATACCGCAGGATTCGTTAATCTGCTAACCCGGAATGGAGGGCGCAAGTCCATCCACATATGATTTCCGGCTGGTCATATATTTGTTGAATTCACGTGTTTGATGCATATCACTTGTCTGACTAATCACTTGCTTGTATGATGTGTTATAAATGTAATCTTGGAGGTTCTTACTCACTAAGCTAGTGTAGCTTATACCCCAATGGATGTTTAAATGAACAGGTTATCTCAAGAATGCTAAGTGGGGACCGTGATGGTTGGAGGCGAGAATAACTTCGGGATTCCAGCAAGGAATAAGAATGCTTGAAGTTATTAGTTAGGTTTTATGATTTGCCTTGTAATAGTTTTACGTAGTGGAATCTTTTGATGAATGTAATTGAAGTATAATGCTTTGTATTTAGAGTATAGTAAATTGAAATTCCTTTACATTGTTACTCAAGTTATATCAACATAAAATGTATCACTCCGATGAGTCTCCTCCATGTGTTAAACGTCTTGTACATAGTATGGAAGCCTTCGCGTGACTTAGGTGGTCATTCTTAGGCTTTAATATTGTGTACGGCGGATTGCCACGTTTAGGGTATCCTTCGGGGCGTGACAGTTTACCTTATTTTCATGTGGGTTTGTATGGTAAATATTTTAAAATTGATGGAGCACTTGCTCCCCACAACCATCCCATCACTTTGTTTTGCAAAATGAGATAAAGGAAAATTTTCCAAACACAAATTGTGGTTGAAACTTGATATACGTGGTGCAATTTAGTGATGGCATAAAAATATTTTATCTTGTCTTATATGCATGGAGAATTATATATCTTATTTTATAGATACCATTTTATAATAGATTTACTTTTTTTTTCATTTAACCTTGATTTTAATATATATATATATATATACACACACATGCCTAGACGTGTTGTTTTGTCTAAAGGGTTTAAACCATTAAAAAAAAAAAAAACATTTTTGCGCTCAAGTTATTCCCTTTTTATTTTTCTAGTTCTTTTTTCCTGGTTATTTCTCCCATGAACGATTTATTGAAAGAATAGGATTTTAATAAAAATCTAAATTTTATGGGCTTACGTAAGAGACTGAATCAGTATGTATTGTGCAATGTAAAATAATCAACTAAGATCTGTATAATAAAATCTATGGTTAGGTTACTTATGAAACTAAAATTTTCACATATATAGTTGGTTATCCCACATTGACATGGTCATCGTTTTTAAAAACAAACACCTACGAAGTTTCATTTAATTATTCCCTAATACGTAGAAGAGATTGCGATACAGGAGCAGCAGTTCTCAAAGCCGACCCCAAAGCTACCGACCTACAATCCAAAGCTATCGGTCTTGATTCCTAGGCTATCGGCTTACTTTGCTAAGGCTGCCAGCTTAGTGCCACCTTTGTTCCACACATTTTTTAGTTGTTTGTATTGTATTTTTCCTCTTCTTGAGACTATAAATAGTCTTTTAGGACTTTTGTAAACATAGCTCATATTTTATATACTTTGAAACCTTATTGAGAGAATTTTCTCTTGGAGATTGCTTGTTTGCAATCATTGTGCTTGTTTTAGAAATCATCTGGTGAGTTGATTTATGTCTTTATGCTTTCACGCTACATCATATTGGTATCAGAGTAAGGTGAACTCCTGCGAAGATGGTAACTAACGATAGTGTTGATAGCAATCATATTCTTAATGGTGGTCAAGATGTGAGATTCCAAAGGACTAAACATTTGGTTCCTAGTGTAGTAATTGATGCCATGAATTGAAGAATTCAATGAGTGGAACAACACCTTAAGGATTTGATTGAAGTGTTTCAACATGATGGTGGTAGATACCAGTAGAGATAGAGATATTGGTGGGAGACGACCAAGGGCAAAGGATGCTTACAGCAATATGATCAATCGACCTATAGCTGCAAATCGATGGGCACATATTTCAAATAATGACTCTACTGAGGAAGAAAAAATATTTTATGAAGAAAGGCAACCGTGGAGATGGGTGGTGATAGTGGAGGTAGGTATCAAAGGGATTATCATGGGTATAACCAGGGCAACAGTGGTGATTTTTGCTTGAAGGTGGCTATCCCTAGTTTCAATGGCAGCCTCGATATTGAAGAATTTATAGATTGACTAGCTGAAGTAGATAGATTCTTTGATTATATAGGGATTCCAAAGGAGCGTAGAGTGAGATTGGTAGCGTATAGGTTAAAGGGAAGAGCCTCTGCTTGGGAGGAGAGATTACATAATAAAAGGTAGAGAGAAGGTAAACAGCTTATGCGGATGTGGTTCCATTTGAAGCAACTGCTACAAAGGGATTTCTTGCCACCTAATTATGAGTTGATCCATTTCCATCAATGCCAAATAGGTCCTCAAGGAACACGTTCAATCCATGATTACACTACTGAGTTCATAAGACTGGTTGAGCATAACGACCTCTAAGAAAATGAAGGTCAACAAGTGGCACAATATGTGGATGGTCCAAAATTGTAGATCAGAGACAGGATTGGGGTTAATGTGTTGAGGACTCTGAATGAAGCAAAAAACATGGCCCTTATGGTTGAATTGATGTTGCAGGAGTAAAGCACCTGATTTGCAGGCAGTAGAAAGGGGTATAGAGCTGAGAGTGTTGGTAATAGTAAGTAAAATGGTATGTGAGAAAATATGGTGTGGTAGAAAAGCTTAGTAAATGTGTTGAGAAGAAGGTTGACAAGGTAGCTGGTAAGAAGTCTTTAGAGGCCAGAGAACCCTAGAGGTAGAATAATCCATATGCTAAGCCTATCCTAGGTAAGCGCTATCATTGCAATCAACTAGAACCAAGGTCTAATGAGTGTCCAAATAGAAAGAGTGTGAACATAGTTGAGCGAGATGAAGGGTAAGAGGCTTATTGTGAACTTGATGGAGAAGAAGAATTCCGAAGAGGGTAATGAGGATGTTAAGTAAGTCTATGTTATTAGGAAATTGATGTTAGCACCCAAGCACGAAGAGAATACCTAACAACACCAACTATTTCGCACTAGGTGCACTATTGGGGACAGCATATGTGATTTGATTGTTGATAATGGGAGTTGTGAGAATATTATCGGGCGAAAGGTTGTTAATCAACTACAGTTGCCAGTAGAAAAACATCCTAATCCTTACACTATAGGGTAGATTAAGGCTAATGAATGAATAGAGGTGAAGAAGAGATGTAAAGTATCATTTTCCATTAGCAAATATCAGGATGAGGTCTACTATGACATTGTAGACATGGATGCATGTCACCTGCTATTTGGGAGACCCTGATAGTATGATGCGAATGCTCAACATGTAGGGAAGGAACCCGTATATAAGCTAGAGAAGAGTGGTGTGAAGCACACTTTCTTACCTCTGAAAATAGCGAATTGCACCAAAGCCCGCAAGGTAGAGGGGATCTCTTTCCTAAAAATCACTCATTCAAAGAAAGAGTTAGAAGAAGATATAAAGGAGTCCAGAGTTGTGCATGTGCTGATAGTGAAGAATGTCATGATAGTGGATGAGGAGAGTAGAAATGAAGTGCCAGAGGTGTGAAAGAGGTGTTGGAGGAATTCAAAGATGCGCTACTGGATGATTTACCAGAGGGACTACTACCTTTGAGAGATATTCAGAACATATTGATTTGGTGTTTGAGGCAAGCCTACCAAACTTGCCACACTACAGGATGAGTCGTAAAGAAACTGAGATTTTGCAAGAGAAGTTCTAGGAGCTATTGCAAAAGGGGTTTATTAGATATAGTATGAACCTATGTGTTGTGCCTGCCTTACTGACTCCAAAGAAGGATGGCAGTTGGAGGAAGTGTGCCAACAGTAGAGCTATCAACAAGATTATTATTAGGTATAAATTCCCAATACCTCCCCTAAAAGACATGACAGATAGGTTGAGTGGGGCTGTTGAGTTTTCCAAACCTGAGGAGTGGATATCACCGGATTAGAATCAAACCTGGGGATGAGAGGAAAACTGCATTCAAGACGAAGGAGGGGGTATCTGAATGGCTAGTGATGCCTTTTGGCCTCAGCAATGCGCCTAGCACTTTTATGCATGTTATGAACTAGGTATTAAAACCCTTTATTGGTAGATTTGTTATAGTTTATTTTGATGACATATTAATATATAGTAAATCTAAAGATGAGCATATAAATCATTTGAGTGTTTTAACTATGCTATAAGAAAATAAACTAAATCTGAAGAAATGCATTTTCATGTCAAAGAGATTATTGTTCTTAGGGTTTGTTGTTAGTAGTGAAGGGATAAAAGTTGATGATGAGAAGGTAAGGGCTATCAGAGAATAGCCTATTCCAAAAACTATGACTGAATGAGGAGTTTCCTTAGGTTAGCTAACTTCTATAGGAAATTCATCAAGCAATTTGGTACTATTACTACTCCCTTAACTGAGTCCTTGAAGAAAGGGAAGTTTCAATAGGGAGAGAAGGCTAAGACTAGTTTTGTTGTTCTGAAAGAAAAGTTATGTAGTGCTCTCGTGTTAGCACTTCTGACTTTGATAAACTATTTGAAGTCAATGATGATGCTAGTGGAGTTGGCATTGGGGGCGTATTATCTCAGGAGAAAAGGCCTATAACATTTTACAGTGAGAAATTATGTGATGCTAGGTTGAGCTAGTCAACTTATGACAAGGAGTTCTATTATGTAGTGAGGGCATTGAGAGTTTGGGAGCATTATTTGGTTGGAAAGAGTTTGTGTTGTACTCCGATTGTGGGGCTCTAAAGCATCTAAGTAATTAGACTAGAATCAATAAGGATAGGCATGCTAGGTGGATTCAGTTTTTACAGAAATTTCCTTTTAAACTAGTGCATAAATCTAGAGTGCAAAATAAGGTAGCTAATGCCTTAAGTAAGAGAGTTGATTTGTTAGTTACTATTAGCACTGAAGTTGTGGGGTTTGAGTAATTGAAGGAGTTGTATGGGGATAATGTTGACTTTAGGGATATATTGGAAAAGTGCATTACAAAAGAACCTTGTGGTGACTACCATATACTTGAAGGGTACTTGATGAAAGGAAACCAACTATGTATCCCTGAGTCTTCTTTGATAGAGAAGCTTATTAGAGACCTACATGGTAGAGGATTATCAAGGCATTTAGGTTGAGATAAGACTATTGCAACAATAGCTGATAGGTACTATTAGCCTCGGTTGATGAGGGATGTCAATAGAATTATGGAGAGGTGTTATATCTATCAGTCATCCAAGGGGCAGTCCCAGAAAATTAGGTTGTACACACCACTGCCAGTACCTAAAAATATCTTAGAGGACCTATGCATAGAATTTGTGCTAGGTTTACCTCGTACCCAACGAGATGCTAATTATGCATTTGTTGCTGTAGACAGGTTCTCCAACATGGCTCACTTTATTCCATGCATGAAGACTGCAAATGCTTATGCTATTGCCAAGTTGTTTTTCAGAGAAGTCGTGCATTTGCATGGAGTTCCTAAGTCCATCACATCAAACAGGGACAACAAATTCCTTAGTTACTTTTGGAAGACACTTCGGTACATGTTCAATTCATCATTAAACTTCAGTAGTATGACTCACCCTCAGACTAATGGGAAAATATAGGTAACCAGCAGGACCTTTGGTAATTTAATCAGAAGTATAAGTGGTGAGAAGCCAAGGCAGTGGGATCTACCATTAGCTTAGCTAAGTTTGCTTACAACTATTCTATCCATAGACGATAGGAAAATCTCCTTTCTCTATACTCTATACCAAGACACCACAACACGCATTGGACTTGGTTAAGATGCCCAAGGGAGTTGAGTTCAGTACAGCTACAAAGAATATGGCTAAACAATGTTAGATCGTCATAACTAAAGTCAAGGAACGGATTGAGAAGGCTAATGGAAAGTACAAGAAAGCTACAGACAAGCATAGGAAGAAGCGGTTGTTTGAAGTAGAGGATCAGGTGATAGTCTTTCCAAGGAAAGAACGATTTCCAATGGCCAAGTATAGCAAGTTGCAGTCCAAGAAGTATGGCCTTTATGAGATTGTAAGGAAGATCAACGACAATGCTTATGTAGTTGGACTTCCTGACAACATGAATATCTTCAGGACTTTCAATGTCACTGATCTATTCCTATTCCATCTAAACGACTCGCTATTATTTCCAAACAAGAACTCAGGGTTGAGTTCTTTATAGGCGAGAGAGAATGATACAGAAGCAGGAGTTCTCAAAGCCGGCCCTAAGGCTGTCGGCCTACAATCTAAAGCCGTCGGCCTTGATTCTTAGGTTGTTGTCCTACTTTGCCAATTCGCATGTTTTTTAATTATTTGTATTGTATTTTCCTTTTCTTGAGACTATAAATAATCTTTTAGGGCTTTTGTAAACATAACCCGTATTTTATACACTTTGAAACCCTATTAAGATAATTTTCTCTTAGAGATTGCTTGTTTGCAATCATCGTGTTTGTTTTAGAATCATCCGATGAGTTAATTTTTGTCTTTACACTTTCGCGTTACGTCATATTGACAATTAAGGCAATAGCTTGGACGATGCACCACTAATTCCAAAATTTAAAAGAAAAAAATGGATTTAACTACTAAAAATTCTAAAATGCTTGTGTATTTTCCTCCTAAAACTAAAAAGAAAAAAAAAAGGTAAAAATTAATTTGAAAGTACATATAGAAAAATGAAGATTTACATTTAAATTCATATTTTTGTGTTATTGTTGATTAATAATATAATCAAAGTTTGATTGTAAATAGTTCTCAACTTACTCTACTCAACCTCCCTAGTTTGACCTTAAGCTAATACTGACTATAGAGTCTATTTGTAATACAACTCAAAAGAAAGAACACTCTATGATTCCTTCGCTAAACAAAGCAATGAGCAAAATTCAAAAGAGCTACAACAAGATGAGAGTGTACAAGATCAGTTTAGAGTTCGCAAGAGTAGTGTTTTTGTAGCAATTTATCTGTGTTTTTCATTTGAAAACCTTTGAGGATATAGCTGGATGCCTTTAACAATCAAAAGTTGTTTGTTGTTGGAAAATTTGGATAAGCTTCCTCTGATATTTCGAATAACATCTTGCTCTCTCTTATCTTCAATTTGATTTGAAATTTAAATAGTTGTTCCTGATTTGTAGCATCGTAATTGAAAACATGCAATCCTGGATAAAAACTTATGCCAAAATTATCTTCAAAGGCTTACTTGATAAACCACAAAAATAGAAAAGTTGTAGTTGAAAATATCTTCTTCTTCTAGATAGCTTCTTCAGATAACTTTGACAAATATGATCTTCCAACTTCATGTCATCTCGAGCATTAACAAACATAGTTGAAATCATCATCAAATTGAAAGACTTCCATTCAATTTAAATCTATCAAAATCTTTGTGCTTGAGTAAAACTCGATATATTTGATGATCTTGACATCATCCCCATGGATTGTATTCCTACTTAATGAAACATATGAATACATTATCCAAATATATCCATCTTTTTAAGCTAGGCCTTGAAAACCTGTTAAAACTTGATTTAGATCTTGCTGTGAACAATCTGTGATGAAATCATATGTTTATTTATAATGCAGCACTACTCTTTCGAGAATGCTTTGGATAATGCTTGACTTCTTTTGTTCTTCCAATATATTCTCTAGGGTTCTTTCTAGAATTTTGATACCATTCACAACTTTATCTTACTTTCTAAATAATTTCCTGCATAGTAATCTTTTACACTTTTGTTATCATCAAAACCTACTTATAGAGAACCTAACACATACAATTAATGCAAACAACAAATGAATAACTTAATATCTTACCACACGAAAATAAAGTAATACATACATATGATATTTGGTACATCCCAATATCCATGAGTCAAAATCAAATAGATCTATTTGTAACTATCTCTATGTGTGACTGTATGCAGGGACGTTGTAACATAAGAATTATCTGGATGTTTTTTTAGCATCATCAATACTATTGATCTACTAACTACAGATAAACACAAACAAAAAATCATGTATTTAAGTCAGATATAATTAGGTTCATTCGATTTTCTAGCCTATCAAGCACATACACTAAGCATAATATAGACGTACTTGGAACACATGCTTATCTAGAGCTCAAACCTCTAACACTCTCTAAATTTAAGTTATAGTATCGTTAAAGCATTTAGAACCATTTGTACTTCCAAAATCACCTATAGATCATATTTCTCATAGTTCTTACTCTTGCACTAACATTGGCATCGAAGTTTGCATATAATATGCATACATAGTTTAAAAGTTATATTATAAAATATTAATTTAAAAATAAGAAATTGGTATTTAATTTAGTAATATCTCGATTTTTGGGTTTTAAAGAAGTTGTACTAAACACGATTTAAACATGACCATACTGAAGGATCATGTTGAGATTAGGGGTTTAACACGATTTAAATATGACCATACCGAGGGTCGTGTTGGGATTAGAGGCTCAACACAACTTTTAAACACGATCATGTTGGGGGAACGTGTTGATTAGATTCTCAACATGGGAGACAACACGATTGTGTTGGCCAAAAAACATCAACTTCTAAAAATTTTCTTCAACATGATAAGTATCTTTCATTTCATTTATTGATAACAAGTGAAATTCCTTTATTACATTTTTATAAACTAAATACTGAACAAGCTTTATTCTAACCCAAGAGTTAAAGGAAAATTTACTTGAATCTGCGGACATTCTTTGTTGTTGCATTTTTCACACACTTAAATGTCTACTAACCACCATTAAATGATCTTTACTAACCTAGACACAATTCTTACATAAAAATTTTCTCCTATTCTTCGTCAATCTTAGATTCAAGAATTTCGTTGTCACACGCTATGCATTGTTGCGAGTTTGAAAACCATAACAACTATGTTTTACCCATCCTTTTTGTGACAAGATTTCATTTGAAAAAAAAATGGAACGATGCTTGAATGATTGCATTGTATTGGCAAATGACGCGTCGTAACTTGAGAGGAAGAAATTACCGAAGAGGAAATTAAGAGATTGCTACGTTGATTTTCGGACTTATATATATGTATATGCATATATGAACCGTTTGAAATTATTTGTTGTTTAGGATTTTTTTTTAAATAAGGTGTAATTAAAATTAATTATCAAAATTCATCTTTAAAATCATATTTATAACACATCGGTTGTATAAATAGCAGATATTAGCCTCATATTGTGTGTGTTATAAATATGATATACCTGTGTATGTCGTGTATAGAAATCCCGATACACATTTAACTTCCTGTTGTTCTGAAAAGGAAATATCCCATCCCATCCCATTAATGTTTTAGAAGGCTTCTTCTTGTCTTCATCTATGATTGATTTCACACTATGGCCTCTACAAGTATTGCGTTTACCTTATTTTCACGTGGGTTTATATGGTCAAAATTTTCAAATTGATGGACGCACCAGCACCAGCTCCACGCAACCGTTCCATCATTTTCTTTTTTATTTTGATAGAATCATAAGGGCAGACAAATCGTGGTTGAAGCGTATGATTTACGTAGAAAATAGTATATTTCATTCTTAAACGCAATGTAGTGATGATATAAAAATATTTTATCCTATTTTATATATGTAATATATGTAGAAATTTTATATCATATTTTATAGATGTGATTCCACAATGAATTTTGATTTGTTTATTTCATTTAACCTTTAGTTTAGCCCTTTTTTTTTTTTTTTTTTTTTTGCATAGCATAGCTATGTTGTTCACTCTAAAGGGTTTAAACCATATTCCTTTCTTTTTTCCCTGGTTATTTCTCCCATGACCGGTTTATTCAAAGCATAGGATTTTAATAAAAACCCAAATTTCTACGGGCTTGCGTAAGAGCCTAAATCAGTATGTACAATGTAATGTAAAATAATCGAGGAAGATCTTTTATATATTATATAGAAAAAGAAAGGGCACATTACGTTTCCATTAACGTAAAATTTATATAATATGGTTGGGTTACTTATAAAACTAAAACTTTCATATAATTGGTTATCCCACATTGACATGGTCATACGTTTTTAAAAACAAACGCCTGCGAAGTTTCATTTAATTATTCCCTAATAAGTAGAAGAGATTGACAATTAAGGCAACAAAAATTTTACGATTATAGTAGCGTGCACGGATGCACCACTAATTCCAAAATTTAAACGAAAAAAAAAAAGAAAGAAAGGGATTTAACTACTAAAAATTCTGAAATGCTTGTGTATTTTCCTCCTAAAATTAAAAGGAGAAAAAGAAAAAACTAATTTCAAAAGTACATATAGAAAAATGAAGACTTACATTTAAATTCATATTTTGGTGTTATTGCTGATTAATCTAAATGAGAGCATCCATACAAATATTAGCTATAAATATGTATATAAATGAAATGGAAAATTATAGTCGAGCCAAGGAAATACTTGTGACGCTTTAAGTTGGTTTCGTTAACTTTGACCAAGATATAAAAAGATATAGGATAAATGTACCTATATGTTGCTTCAAGTTGGTTCCATTTACTTTATATTAGCAACCACCAACTGGTCTATTAGTTTTATTTAAACCGAGGTAAAACATCTTCTAATTAACATATAACAAATGGCTTAAATCACTCATCATTATTGATCATTAATTAGTTTCGTTTAAGACCATGATGGTTGTAATTCTTATTGTTGTTGATCATGGTCCACAATGATCTTTATTACAAGATAAAGGAAAATGATTCTTTGTTTAGCAGCAATACACCAACCATTTCTTTAATTATACATCTTCCAATGTATTAGTTAGGTCATTTTTATCTCTAATGACCTCTATGAGGTGCTTGAGTAGGATAAATATAAATCTATAACTTAAAAGGCTTTTTAACGGCTGCTAATTTCATATATAAAAACAACCAAATTTAATATTTATCAAATAAATAATAATTGATAAAATAAAACGTGATAGTGAAACATAAAAATCCAGTTTTGTCTATCTAGTACAAAATTTTAGATTAAAAACCGCATAAAGATTATCTTAAATAATTTAAGAAAAAGAAAGCTACCTAAGAAATATAATCCTTTTTCTTCCAAAGCATAATTAATAAACACCATGTAAGCCAACAAGCTCTTGCATGATGACAATTGTACACTCCTTAGTCATAAAGGTGCAAACAAGACGAGCCACCTAAGCTTGGTTTACTTCAGGTTCGACTTGACTCTAAATCAATTAGTTAACAAGCCGAGCTTGAGCTCAAAGTGAAGCTCGTTTATCTAAATGAGCTGACCTCAAGTTTTGCTTTAGGCTCGCAAGTTAGCTCGTGAACGAGCTTGTTAAGGCTCCTGAGCAAGCTTATTTAGGCTCATGAACAAGCTTACGACTGGACTTATTAATAAGCTTGTTAACAAATTTGTGAATTTTTTATGCATAATTTACTATCTATGACTACATAATAAAAACTAATTTCTATTTAATAATAATATGTATATATATTATAGCAACACTTAATATTATATTTTAGGTTTAAAAAAATAGAAAACAAGCTATCTAAATGAGTTGAGTTTAAACTTAAATTTCAAGCTCGATAAAACCTTGTTAGGTTCGATAAAAAGCTCGGCTCGGCTCGGCTCGAGCTCATTCCATAAAGGAGCCAAGGTCGAGCCTCAATTTTAGGCTCACTAAAAAGCTTAGTTCGAGCTCACTAAATGTTAAATGACCCAAGTCTAAGTCTTTAAAAGCTCAGCTCAACTCAGCTCGGCTCTTTTGTAGCCCTACTTAGTTGCTGAGCATTTTCCTTGCGAGAAGAAAGGGAAGGATTCCAAACATCTACTAGCAGCTTGTTCACCTCACTGTATGAAATAAGGATGAAAATGAATTCTAATTTAATAGAATGTAATAGAGTTATAATAATTATTATAATGTAGACTGTGTATAAAAATATAAAAATAAGTAATTATTAGAGTAAAAGTAAAATATTTATAATGTCTCATGTCTTTATTATAAAAAGATGATATAAACTAAACATTTCATATTTATGGGAACATTAATTGATATCCAATATTTTGTGTAATAGCAATGTATTATGAATTGTTATTCTTCAAAGTAAATACCATAATAGTAGTTTTATATTAACCAATGAGGAAATGAATAGTTATTTCCCTCAAGTGAAGCATCGTAGGTTTTTTTTTTTTTTTATAATTTTATTGGTTTTTAATGATTCGGTCCTTTACCTTAATGATCAAATAAACTGAACAATTTTTCCGATTAAGATGTTAGAAGTTATTCAACCAAAACCATATGAAAAAATTTTCCTAGAATTGACGTAAAAGTCCTTAATATTTGTACTTTAGTGTGTGTATCTATATATGCATATAAGATCTTGAAAAGGAACTCCTACGATGGAAAAGGTAAGCTATCCTCACATATACTTAGTTATGGTCCACCATTTCACAAGATTATTAATATTTATTAACCCTTTTTAACATGTAAAAGTATTAATAGGTGTCTCAAGGTGCATTTAAGACGCTCGATAATTGTCCTTTCAACGTATGCCTATAGTACAGCTAGAGATATAAAAACTTTAATTAGAAGGACTTTAATTCAACCAAACTTGTTTTTAAAAACAAGAGAAGTACTTTACACGGATCCATTATAACTAGATAAGGTTTCACGTCCAACTCGTCACATGCACTAAGAAATGGTGTATTTTGTACGTACAATATATATATATATATATATATTTAAAATTTTAATTACTGATATTTACAGATCATGCATATATAACACAATGCACTTTACATCACCCACAAAATCACCTATACTATTTGATTCCCAACTCAACAGTAACTTTAAGAGCAAAGATGATTAAGACTAACACTGCAAACATGAATTTTTGCATATTAAATTGATTCTCTTTTTTTCTTTTTTTTTCTTCTTTTTTTCTTTTTTTTTCTTTTTTTTGCTGCGACTTATTAGGGGTCTGTTTGTGAATCGGAGATGGGACACACAGACCTATGCCAATTTGGGTATACAACATCAATCAGATGGCTATTGATATCTTTTTATCACATTTATCTTCTCTAGAAGTCTCAGCTATTAATTCAACGTTACTCCCCATCAGAAAGTCCTTATCCATATGGTATTAGATGGTGACGATGTGCTGGTATATTAGGGGTTAGGTCAGCTGTTATAAATTCGGAATGGGAATATATAATCATTTAGAAATTTTATTTAGGTTAATTACAACAACCTTACCTTACCGTGTTTTGGCCTATCCTAATAAATAGGTAACCCGAGTTTTATATAAAAATATTAATATTATAAAATATTAAAATAGTGATGTATGTTAGTGTCTTATTAGTCTAAGAAAATTAATTTAATATTACCAAATAAAATTAAATAAATAAACTAGTGAAAACTATTTTAAAAAGCCCAAACATTTTTAAAAAATGTGAAATTATTTTTTTAAGAATGATAAAATACTAACACTTCTTTTTAAAAAATTATTAAATAATATTGACACATTTACATTAAATTCGGATCACCTATTTGAAAAAAAAAAATTAACACTTGTCACGTGTTTGCAAATAGGCCAAAGCATATGTAAGATTTTTATAATTAACCCTTTTATTTATTATTGGTTTTTTCTTTATCTATTTTTATTACAGACCGTGTTAGGATATAACTGAAAGGTCAAAATTTTTTCTTGTTGAAGGCTTCCTCTTCTTCCTAACAAGTGGTATCAAGGTTGATATTTTGGATGGGAAACTCCTATGGTTGGCTCCTCTAGGTGGAAAAAAGAAACTTTATGGTAGTGGCTCATGTTTAAAGCCCATGATGTAAGGTAAGTGGGTGGGGGGTAGTAGACTGCTCACAGAGTAAGTTTAGTGGAGTCAATTTGACAAATTTTTAATAAGATTGTGGAGCTTACATTCAAGAGATAGTACCTAAGTTCTTTATGGAGACTCATACTTGGCGAAAAGATTGTTAGGATAGAAATTTCAAGCTGCAAAAGTCCTATTGGATTATATGTAGATCATTTGAAGGATTTGTAAGAGAAAAGAGCAATTAACATAATACTTTAAGGATTTTAGTTATATATAGTGTTACGCCCATTAGTAGAGGTAGGTATGATGCTGTTTTGTTGAGTTCATCCCTTGAACTGAACCAAACCGAAATGTATGTTAGCATTTGGTTTTTTTTTTTTTTTTAATTCTAACCTAATTATATGATTTAGTTTTAATTTTGCGAACCGAAAAAAAAAAATCTCAGTACAGTTTGGTTTGTAGTTCGAATTTTTTCATTCTTAAAATAAAAATACATTTTATCAAGAAATTTTAATTATATACTTCTTACCATTAATGCAAATACAAGTAATAACATTTGAAATTAATTACACCCAAATATATAGTATGGAGATATTTTATCCATTATAAAACTATAATTATATACTAATCCCATTCTTTTGAATTATCTTCATCTATAATGATATCTTAGACTCGATAAAATTAGAAATGTTATCCTAATATGAACTTATGAGTAATTATCAACTATATAAACCAATGAGTAATTAAGTAATAAAAGTAGACTGATAAGGGTTATTTACTAGGGGTAGGAAAAAAAAAACAGACTGAACCGCAAACTGATAAGAACCGAACAGAATTTTCGGTTATTTTTTAAAACGGCTCAGTTCACGATTCAGTTCGGTAGTGGAAATTCGGTTCATGGTTTATTTCAGAGTCATAAATCGAACCAAACCGTTTCACCTTTAAAAAAATCCTCTTAATATCATTTTAACTTTTATAGTTAATTGTGTTTTGGGGTAAAATTTTTAATTTTTTATATTTATAATTAATACTTCTAGAGTTTTAATGGTTGAAAAATAGTCGTAGTTTAATGGGTATTAGAAAATAGAAACATTATATTGGTTATGTGTTTCGTCGATGAAGGAAATCCAATCTTACTTCTTCCCAACACACACACACAGATATATATTTGTAATGTCACTTGACTAGTTTTGAGTCTTAAAAAAAAACACTAAACCATCAATTTATTTTTGTATTTAGTTATTCTCATTTTAATAATGTATACTAATGATGTGAAAAAAATTGGCTCGCTATAGTTGAATGTGATTTCCATAAATTGGCAAATTTGTTGTTGATGATTTCGATAAATTAATAGGTCAACTTGTCAATTTGTTATTGAGGTTTGAAATGTAAGAAAATAATTCATAGTTTTTTTAATTGAAATGAAAAAAAAAAGTAAATATCTTTCAATATATGATTTGAACCATATACTAAACCATTTTTTTAGGTTCAAAAAATTAACAAATCGAACCGTATGGATAGGTTCAATTTTGTAAAATCTAACTGAACCATAATTTTAGGTTCAGCTCGGTTCGGGAGGCAAACCGGACCAAACAGCACCATGTCTACCTTTATTATTTACTCTATTAGTACAAGGTTAATTTATTCAGTTGTGATCTTAATTATACTTGATTTAAAAGAATTGATATTTAATTTAGAAACATATTCATTTTAGATGAATGAGGACAAATTTTCAACATTTGGATCAATATGGATCAGACTTAGTATGAAAAATAATAGATCAAGGCCCTATCACACCCTTGGCCACATTGTTGATATATTCAAGTGAATAATTGAGGAGTACCATGGCTATGAGAGGAGAGTAATATTGACTACAATGAATATCATAATTCCCATGCGGGCCATGATGAAGACAGTGATCCACACTAACTCCAACTTTGTTATGATGTCGGTCATAATATGAAGAAGATGTAAGGGAGGTCAGAGGAGATCATGGTCTCATCCCGACCATGATCTGATATGGATCGCATTACACAATGTAGTATCGTGAGCGTGATTAGATAGAAGAATTCATCACCACAAGGATCACGTCCCATGTAGCGGTCGTGATCATTAGGGAACAATCTCCGTTCATGCATTATAGACCTCGTTGCAACCGTGATGTATATGAATAAGTTGTTGCCAAAAGGATCACTTTCCTTGTCCCCAACTGTGATCCTCCTTGGATGATTGGAATGTGTTATCACGGCCTAAGTAACAGCTGTGATGGAGGCAGTAATATGCCATGTTTCCACCTTAGAAATTGAATTAAGTGCTTTTTGAAGAGGGATGAAGGCTAATGGAGATGTAGAAAAGATGTCATCCGTGTCTAGTCACTTATGTCCTAAAAATACAAGATCTATACATTACAAAGGAGTCTACCAATTATTGTTGTAACATTGAAACATTGCGAACCCAATTAGTGTATGTGAATTGTACTTGTTCATAGTGTGTGTTAGAGATTAAGTCAATTGTGCGTGAATTTCCTAGAGATTATCGAGAGGGAAACAAGGAGGAACACTATTGTCAATCGTGTGGTAAACAACCAACATTATACAAGTAATAAAAAGGTTATGTCCATGTTTACCCATTATTGTTCATACATGATTTCTGCTATGTTTGTGTATTACATGATGTATGAGTAGCGTGGATTAGGTTTGCAACACTACGATTTAGCATGTATTATATTGTTAAATATTGTTAATTTCCTTAATTTCTGTAGTTAATTTTCTAGGTATACTAATTTTATATATTATACGATATGGGATTAGATTAGATTTTTTCAGGAATAGATTGAGAAATGTCTCATTGAATAGATCTAGGCTATAAAGAGAGATTGCTCATGATTCTACATATAGGATTGTGAAATCTTTTGATGAAATTTATGTTAACATTTAATTCCTAATTTTAATGCAATATTAGTTTGCTATTAACTAGGAAGAGATTCTAGTGGATAAGGTTAGAGTTAGACATCAATGATTTGGAGAACAACATTGATCTATCTATTGAATTCAGTAGTTAAGGAAAGTAGTAATGATATTCTAGTATGGTTAATGTGCATGTTTAATCTAATTGGTGGAGCAAGCCTAAGTTTTGCATTGTATTATATCAGTAAGTGGATTTAGTGATTTACAATGGTGAACTATTATCTATAGGGATTGATTAGTGTAGCTAATATATATAATTCACTCAATTTAATTGTTAGGTTAGACAATAGTTAAAAAGGTGATTATTGGTACTTACCGATCTCTATGGAGATGACCCTA
Organism: Combretum micranthum; assembly: GCA_024138025.1. Taxonomy (NCBI): domain Eukaryota; kingdom Viridiplantae; phylum Streptophyta; class Magnoliopsida; order Myrtales; family Combretaceae; genus Combretum; species Combretum micranthum. The sequence goes on from JAMXBD010000411.1 coordinate 998,819, forward strand.
TGCTCTACCTCTATATTACATGTGATAGGTGCACTTGCCTAGCATTGATAACATTGTAGCAATAAGATCATATGATTTAATTTATTAAAACTAGGTCAACTATACACACATCATGGAGTGATTAGTAAACAAAGAAAAAAGTTAATTTTCAGAATAATAAATGCTAAAACCTAAAATTTTCTTATGTATAGAAATACTACAACAATCAAAACTTGATATGACCAATTTAATTTCATTATAATGAATGATATCAATCTAAATAAAAATAAAAATAATTAATTTTTTAATATAATATTTAAACAAAAAAATATATGTTTGAGTTTTTTAAAACAAAAATGGACCCTGAATCAATCCTCAAAGCAATTACTCTCTTTATGGAATCAAATTGCTAACTAAACAGTTTCGAAAAATAACCCAAAATTATAGTATGGTTCAGTTTGGTCTAGATTGGTCCGATTTGGTTAGTCCTTTGCACAGCCTTACCTATTAGTGCATTTCTTCATAAGGCCCATTTAAAGTATTTTTTCTCATTGAAGGCTTCCTCCTATTCCTAACAGTTATACGATCATTATGAAAAACTAATAATATTGCAACTTTTATAAATATATAATTTTGTCTAATCATTCTAATGGATTGGATGGTGAAGTCCCCGTAATAGTATTGGCTCAATGGTGATTTGCAAATGTGATTTAAATGTCAAGTTTAGATAGAAGGTTTTATAAATATCTTATACTTTAATCTAAAATTGTCATGATATTGTTAGTTTTTTATAATGATCGAGTAGGATAATCCTCATTAACAAGGGAAAAAAAGATAAGATAGTACTGATTACATCTAAATTTCAAATTGAAAATGTATAGGGACCGGATAATACCTAAATGTTTACTAAATTATATATCATAGTAGAAGTTATATGGTCCAATTTAGACATCGGCACGGTTCGGATCGGTTCCAGACCCGAACTGAAACCGGAACCGGAACCGCCAGAGCCGAGGCAGTTCATGGTTCCACGGAACCGCCGGTTCTGACGGTTCCGGTTCCGGTTCCACGTGAACCATGAACCATGTTTATTATTCTTCTTCTTCTTCTTTCTTCTTTTTTATTTAACAAACCGACCCCCTACACCTCCCACCCCCTCCTCCTCCTTCTCCCCGATACCAAAATCATTCTCGTGTTCTATGTGTGCGTTTTTTTTTTTTTTTATGGTGGGTCGGAACCGGTGGAACCACCGGTTCCGCGTGACGAACCGCTAAGACCTGCTGGTTCCAGCGGGTCCTTCGGAGATTCATAACCGTCTCCGACGGGGCGGTTCTCGGGTACGGAACCGCGGGATGGTTCGGGGCGGTTCGATTCAAACCGTCCCGTGGTGATGTCTAGTCTAATTCTTTATGACTTATTCCAACAAGAGAATTAGGTACCAGGCATATATAACATCTTTTACTTTATACCATCTTGTAGCTTCTATTTAAATTTATATGGATGGATGTAGGTTTCAAAGTGTCTTGTACATATTTAATAAAAATTCAGTTAATATTGAACATTACAAAATTTGATATATTTAATTTATCACCGGCACAAGGTCGAAGCCCAATTGCCCATTATAGAATATCCTTTATTCCTTTACCTCCTCTTATTTTCCAGAGTACTATGATGACTTTACATCGTTAAAATGTTGCAACTTATAATATGCCATATGATTTGGCTTCGTTGTGAGCATAAGAAAATATAATTTGACGTGTTGAATTTTTTATTTTCTGTCTTATTATTTGTGACAGTTCTTTCACGTGTTAAGAGTCTTATCATTTTTCATATCCAGCATCAAGTGTAACACATGGCATGTATTACTCCAGAGACCAGATCAAGCATATCTTTCTGAAGAATGAAGCTAAAGACGATGCAATATAATCAGAAAATATAATACATAGGAAGATCTTTTTATATAATCTATGTTTTGACTCTCGTTACCAAGCCTTCACAATTCGTTACATCCCATGTGGTCTTTCTTTTTTATAGCAAAAACGATTACGGTGTTTCGGAATTGTTTATATTATTCTAGGATAGATGATAAAAAAGGCAGCCAATAAACAAGAAAAAGAAAACGAAAAAAAGTCTACAATGGCAGTTGCGTGGACGGAAGCAACATTAATCAATGATTAAAAAAAAAAGTGAGGTTTTAACTGTCAAAAATTCTAAAATAGTTGCGTAATCTCATTGTAAACATTATCCTTCAAAAGTTTTAATGATTAAAGTAAAAACGAAAAAAAAAACTTACGATATATACTATGGAGGCTTCTATAGTTTTGTTTCAATCAATTATCTAATAATTAAAATATATATAATAAGTGATATTTTAAATATTTTAATTTTATAATCATGATTTTATATAAATCTGAATCATTAAACAACTGATAAAATCGGTTTTGTTAAAAACAACATCATGGAACCACAGAAGTTTTCCACATTATATACATTAAGAGCCGGAGAAACAGAAAAAAAAAATAGAATGATATTTAAGTTGGGCGACCAATGGCACCATGATACAACTATTAAATATATTTAAAAAAAAATTCATCACTTCAAAAATATACATGCAAAAAATGAAGATTTACTTTCGAATTGATACTTAGTGTTCTTCTCAATTAATTAAAAAATAAATATCCTATTTGGTATTTGAACTTTATTTAGTTTTAATAAATTACTATAAAAATTGTAAGTATCATTTAAAACCTACAAAATTTCCAATATCATTTATATACTTAACTTAATTCCCTTAAGATAGCCAGTTGTAAGATGGATAAAATTATAAAAGTGGATAAACTTCAAGTATCGAATTAATACCTTTTAGACATCAAAGGGTTGATTGAAAAAAGAAGAGCTCAAGCACAAATTATGATTCCTTAGAATTCATGCCAATATTAGCTATGTATAATTGTATATAAATTACAAAGCTATATGTGTCTGTGCGTATGTATTTTTTTTTATATATATATGGAATGGAAAAGCAAATTTGAGCCGAGGAAGTAGAATATATTCGTATCACTTGCAAAGTAATATAAGTGATTTATTTATATCATAATAATGATTAAGTTTTCCATGTTATAGCTGTGTTTGTCATAATTGTGTATCATGTTATATTCGGTTTGTCTGATTCCATTTTTATTTATATCATGTCTATGTTGATATTATCATATCATGTCTGAAATTATGAACTTTTTAATTCATTTATCGTAAAATAAAACCCATAAAAATAAATCACCTCCTAATATTATTTATACATGCTTCAAGTTAACTATAAATTCTATTTTTCTATTTTTATATGCTATATATATGTTATTTGGTCTTAAATGAAACATTGCATGCTTTAAACTGGGATCATTAACTTTGACCATACAAATTTGGTCAACCCATTTAGCAACCCATCGGCTTAATAGGAGATATGATTAACCTAATTTTGATGAGCTACATCTAATCAATCTAATTAGAAATCGTATCAGGCTAATTTTATTCAACATAAGTAGTACGTCTTATAACATATAATAAATAACTTAAATCATTTATCGTTTCGATTGTTAATTAGTTTGTTTGAGGCCATGACCCTTAATTATAATCTTTATTAATTATTGTGATAGCTTCATGATGGTCTTCATAGAACAAAGGAAAATAATTTAAAAATTTGTTGACTAATGATGACCACCTATCAAGCATTGCTTAATCATATACATAGCTATAGTAAATCTGCATCTTCCGATGTATTATACATTTTACAAGATGGATTGCTATCTTTAAAATATATTATCCGGTGAGCCAACATGTTACGGGGCTAGCTCCTGCACAAAGCACAATGACATTTATATATTCTCCTGAGAGAGATAGCGATTTGGTTGCTTTCTCCTTAGACTCTCTCTTTAGCTCTGTGTGTGTGTGTGTCCGTGTCTTTTTTTTTTCAATTTTTTTTTTAATTTTAGTTCGGGCAGATGTGTCTCTTTATCTATATAATTATTTCTATGTGAAAAAAAAAAAAATTGGCAAATGTCGCTGGAGTTTAATCCCTGATTTCTAAGCATTAAAATTCTCTTCGGTTAACTATTTATAGTATTCGCAAAACACTTCCCGGAAAAATTAAATGAAAGAATTTCTTGAAATAGGCATGACGTTACTATTATATTAGTGCTTTACTACATAGACAAGATTTTGCAAAAAAAAACTGCTATGTTATGGGGAAAATCTATGGTCCTATTTTACCAATGCAATCATGATTTAATATAAATTTGAGCTGTTAAACAATCAATATAACTTATCTCGTAAAAAGAAGGACAAGAGTCACGAGACCATAGAAATTTAAAAAAAAAAAAAAGGCTCTTCCTACATATACCAAGTTGTGGTACCCATTTCATGTTAATATGGTAAATTATAATATAATGTATCAATGTTTCGGGTAACTTCATTTAAGGTATCAATGTTTCAAGTGATTAAATAGATGAATCGATGTTTTGCAAAGTAAATCAAATGAGATGTCAATATTTTGCAAAGTTCATTTAAGGTATCAATATTTTCATTAGTTTTCACTTAATTTTCATCAATGGTTAATTATTAATATTTTATTTATCTTAATTTACAAAAAACATTGATATGTATTTTTAATAATTTAAAATATTAATAACTTAAATGAATTTATCCTTAAACACTGATTTAATCACTCAAAACGTTAATACGTTGAATAAATTTACCCTTAAACGTTAGTAGCTTTTGATTTAATTTAGCTTATATTAATATCTATATTTATTTTCCTTTTTCACATGAGGTGCCTCAAATTTTATGTTAAAATACCAGCAAGTAAGAATAATATATATATATATATATGTGTGTGTGTGTGTGTGTATTTTCACTTTTCTCATAAATCTGCTTTTCCACAATACGTGTAATCAATTTTGAAAAATATGGATAGTTTTAATTTTAACATTTGACGACTGCACCTAAAAACCTTTATTTGATCCTTTTAACATACCTATATTGCAGCTGGAGGGATCATAACTTTGACGAGGACTTTACTTCAACCAAAAGTGCTTTCTAGAAGTGAGAGAAATACATTTCCTTTATATTGCCTATATATTAGCTGGATGAGCTTCACATGCATTTAATATTTGCCTATATATACATGCGACGTAGCATCCCATTACCATCTCTAAACACCGAGTACTATTATTTTTCCAGACAAAGTCCACATACACTCTATTTTGATTTACAATTCAAGAGTGGCTTATTAAGAGAAATAAAAGATGATTAAGAGTATCGTAGATGCTATCAAAGGGGAAAGTGGTAATGATGGGAAGAAGATACATGGAAGAGTTGTGTTGATGAAGAATTGTTTTGGATTTCAATGATTTCAATGCCTCGGTTCTTGATGATGTTCATGAGCTGTTAGGGCAAAAAGTCTCCCTTCGGCTTGTTAGCTCTGAAAATGGTGATCCCGGTAAGTGTATGCGCTCTCGTTTTTTCCGGTTAGTAATCTCGTTTTCTCATCACAATTCTTATATAATGAATGAGTTACTCTTGAGAAGTACCTCTTGAATTTGTTATATTTTATTTTGTCATTTTTGAATATACAATTTTTAGCAATATATATACACACACACAAATATGAACTTGGTTTATAAATAATTACTAGTAGAATTGCGTGTGAAAAAATTATTAAATATAGCGGTATAATAGAATTTGTATCATATTAAAAAGTGACTCAAATTAAATCCTTTGATCATTAAAAAAGTGAAAAAAATTTAAAAAAAAAAAAACACAAATTTGAAAAAAGCATTGTAAATTAGAAAGAAAAGAAGAAAACAAGACACTAATTAAAAAAGTATGCTAATAAATGCTGATTTGCTTTACTGAAAAAGCCTCCATTTGTCCACGAAATTAATAAGAAAAATATGATAATTGAGGAAGGATATACGATGTAGTAAAGTTAGAATGTTCATATAAAATTACATTACATGTAACTAAGTTAATAGAAACTTCTATAGTCAGATTGGCAAGCTACTTAACTCATGATTTGATCATTAAAATAATTATAGAAATTAATATATTAGTGATGAATGATTCAATTATGAATAAACATGAGTGGTGCAATAAAATTTTACTATGTCTTTGACCTCCTTATAGATCAACTCAACGGTGAATTTTTCATATCTAAATTAAGCTCCACCAAATATATATATATATATATATATATATCTGTGTGTGTGTGTCTATATATATATATTATATATCCACTTAATGTATCTCGTCCATTCAAATATTTTGTGCGCAATCCAATGCATTCTTGTGCCCTTGTCTCCAGTGATTTCATTACCTAGCTATACCCCAAGAGCCACTTCTGGTCCATTCCCTGTTCAGATTACCTTTTTATTTTGGATAACTACAAATCCATTAACTTCCGGATGTATTTGTCTCCAAGTTGTCCATTCATCATAGAAAATCGACTTTGATGAACTTCTTTTAAAATTTTTTTACAACTTTGACAATTATTTGTAACATCCTGCTTTAACAGTCAGTAATTTCCAAACCAACATGTGAATCAACCTATATAGTTAGTCCAAAAGAAATAGATTCCAAAATTTGCAATATATACATATATATACATGTATATTGTTTCACCTACTATTGGTTAAACCATTATACTATAGGAAAATGTCAAATTTTGTATCTTAATTTTTCATAAAAATTCAATTTAATACAAGAACTTTAAAGTTGTCAATTTAATTAATACTAATCAAAATTTTCATGATTAATTTTACTTCCTCATGCAATACCATTTGATCTATTTTTGGCTTGAAAGAGACTGTCTATTAGTGTTTAGATAATATTAGAGAAGATAGTAATCATTCGATGATAGGTTGCTTTCTTCAGCTTAGCAAATTGTGCAAAAGTATTGAGAGATTAATAAAAACAGCCATCAAAAGTTTTATTGAATATTAAATTTGATTATTTCAAAATTTGAATACTAAATTAAATTTTCATGTAAAGTATAGGTACAAATTTGACATTTACCCTTATGATTAATTTTCCAGAATCTATTAGGATTTACATTAATCTATTGCATTATCCTTAATTTATTATTGTATCTAATGGCTTTGTCAAATAAGTAAAAGGTTTAACTTATAATTTTATAAATTAGTAACCAAAATTATGTTATGAAACCTTATAGAGTTTCAATAATGTCAATATATATAATGTCGAAACTGTTAGCTAAATTTTTTGTAGTGTTTTGATTTTAGGCTTGTTGTTAAATATTATACTCAGTCAAATTTTTACTTATCAAATTTACAACTTATACCACATTGACTTGTCAATTAAGAACCGTATCCAACAAGTAGGTTATTACAACGGTCCAAAAAAAAGTAAATAAATAAACAAGTATGTTATTACGATGGATGTGCTACAACCAACAAAAACACAAGCAAAGTCTCACAATTCAAAAAGTAGTTGTTAAATCATTTACCATGTCATAGATCACCTATGAAAAAAAATATTGATATTACACGTCAAATAACTATCAATATAAAATATATATGATAATGATAACGAGAGGAAGTTTTCAAAAGACAACTTAATTTGTAAGTTAGTAGATAATAATACCATGTGCTGGTTCCACTGAAGCATGGCAGGGATGGTTGCTTGGCCGCCAAGCGCGGCGACTTGAGAAATTTCGGTCTTCAATTCCAGTATCCATTGCACGGTTAGCGGTGCAATAAATTCAATAAACGTGGATGGAAGATGGGACACACCATCCCTAATTTAAGATTACGAGAGTTCGGTCAGGTAGCCATCAATATCAATGATAGTAGACATCTCCCGAATCGGGTCCAAATTGGGATACGAGAGAAAACTATCACGGCGTGTCCCTCTTCCAGTCTTGTGGATCCACCACTCGGTGGATCTAATTCGGATCCATCTCGAGGATCTGGTGGTCCCAACAAGTCAAAGAGGGTCCGTCCAATTTTTGGTTTAAAAAAAAAATATATTTTGGTTTGTGGAATTTTTCTTTAAATATGCTGGTTGGACCCGTAGAACCCACCTTGTGAACCAGCAAATCCATGGGTCCTATCCACCCCACCGCCCCCGCAGAACGGTTTCGAATCCATATTTTTGGACCCTGATCCAACAGGTCAGATCCCGATTCAAACTCAATTCCAACCAGGGAAGATGTCTAAATGATAGCGGTCATTTTCATATAATAATAGGGAAAAATTAGAAAAAGAACTCATATCACCTTTAACGTGACAATATTAGCATTATAATATGATGGTTTTAGTTATGATATTTAGTAATATGTATCAAATTTGAAATTTTAAAATTAAAATTTTCATATCACTATGATATCATTATATCCCTAAATCACACATGATCTAAAACAATAAAATAAATAAATTATTTAGAATAATGAAATCAACTTTTCCATCATAACCAAATTTGATAGGAAAACGTAATCTGAATGGATACAATACAACTGCGCTTACCAGGGAAATGATATCTTAACTGTTGAGATGAAATATTTTTACTCTTTTAAGTATGAAAAGATAAATCAAATATGGGCCTCAACACAAAAATGGATTCCCAAAATGGAAATCGAAAGTGGATAAAGCACATATTTCAATTGCTCCATATCCATAGATTATTCAAACGAGAACCAGATCGATCTATAAATAAATGCATCAATTGTTTAGAATAAGACAAATACATAGATTTTTAAGGATAATTAAATTTGATACAAAAACGTACAATGAGCTCAATTTGATCACAAGTATTTATTTATTTTACATGTTCCCCTCTCCATCTCTTTCTAAAATTTGAGGGTAAATTTAGAAGAGATGAAATTTTGTATCACCGTATTAACTGCTTAAGAAAAGGTTTATATTGGTGCAATTAAAAGATTATTATTTTTAGTGATTAAAAAAGAGATCAACATTGCATAAAATTATATAATTAATGAATTTTCTTTTTATATTCATTTGTCATCCACTAAAAACGTTGATATTTTATTTGCACTATTTTGCATAATGTAAATTATCCTTTTCCATACTACTTAAAATGTTGTTACTCCAGTTAAACTTATTCCAAAAAGTTCATCATTCCAGCGTAAATTTTTCTAAAATTAGATATAAAATACAATCCAATTTATTCAGCAACACCCTAAGTAGAAGAATATTCGAAGTCTTTTAGACAATCATTCAAGAAACATTTGAGAATATTCTTGAAGCTCAAAGTGAAACTTGTAAATTTGAAACTACTAACCTTCTATTTCTTTTTCTTTTTTTTTTTTTTTCCCTTTTTGTTTTTAAGGTTTTCCGGGCCAGCCCATTGTTTTATATATGCAAACCACAATCATTAACAAGAACCCAAGACATATACCGACGACAAGAAATTCCAAGATACATCATTTTTGCCTAACTTCTTGTAAAAAAAAAAAGAAAAAAAAAATTCTTCAATAGAAAGTATCCTATCACAAGCAATGAAGACTATAATTTCTCATGAATAAAGGAAATTAGAGTATGCTAACTTTGATAAACACATAACATGTTTTTACTAACTTTATAAGATGCAATGAAACATTTATATATTTTCTATATATCTAGTTCTATAGTTGGTCGGTAGAATAATTATTTTATGTAATTACTATTGGCAATTACTTCGCAATATCAAAGGGATAGCCATACATCTATTTTTTTTTAAGTCTATATTCGTAAGTACCCATAAGATCCTTTGCCTAGTAGTCAATATCCTTGAATTATTGAGGTGATAGCATGTTTGATATTTTCCAGATATATTCTTGATATAACACTAATATGTTATTTTAAATGTAACTTCTTTATTTAATTCCTTATAAATTTGCAATTCTACCATTACCTTATTTTATTTTGCAAACTAAATGTGCAGTATCACCCTCTATCACTAATGAAAACCATATTTTTAATCGCCTCTAGTTTATATAAAATATAATGAAATGAAACGTCTATAGTGGAAACAAAAATAAATTAATTGTCTTTCTCATCAACCCCATCACATCCCACAGTTTCTTTGTCCTTTTTACTTATTTCCGACAATAGTTATATTTATTTTCTTATCACAACACTAAAACAGTATTTTATTCAATCAAGTGGCAGAATCCGGATTTATTTATTATTTTAAACATTAAACTAGTAAATAGAACAGTAATGATGTGAAGCCACCATTAAAATTATTTTTAATTTCTATGTTGATGTTCAATTAAAACAAGTATATTATAATTTAGGGAAAAAAAATCCTTTTTTGAACCTGAACTTTGACGAAACAGTCCATAAACTTTTAAAAAGTTTAATTTTATACATAATTAAACTTTCCATGCCCCTTTTAGATATCTGAATAATTTAAAAAGTCAACTTTCATTCTTAATTAAACTTTTTGTTTCCCTTATGATTACCTCACTCTTTATTATTTCTTGAAGTAGTCAACAAGTGTCAAATAATAATTGAGAAGGTAGTATTTAGAGATATAAAAAGTTCAATTAAATATGAAATAAGACTTGTTAAAAGTTCATGTATCTAATTGTTTATTTCGTCAAAATTCAGGTATCAAAAGAGGTTTTTCCCATAATCTAAATAACACCACGAGCACCATTGAAGCTTTATAAAATTTGTGGACATATATGTTAGTAAGCTAGTAGCTTTTATTAATGCATAAATCCGATTAATCTATCCCATGACCTTATCTAATTTTTTCGTGTATGCTATTGACGAAAATGGGCAAGATGCATTTATTTCTTTTTGGTCTGGGTCATCGTAGACGTTGGATGGACCAGTCATTATGGTATGCAAACAATTAACAATTAACATTTTACGTAGAAAACTATAAATATTTTACTCTATCGTAAAAATTGTTTAAATATAAATATATATAGATAGATCTTATACATAAAACTCTACTACAATTTATATATCATATAGAATTAATATTGTAAATGGTACATATTTACTATGTTAATAATATGAATATGGATTTAAAAAAAAATTCATCATGTGAATTTTATACAATATTACACCTCAACCTTTTCTTTTCATATTCAAGATTTATCACAATCCTTCATCAAAAAGCAAATCCGGGGACAATGTTATGATGCTATTGATCGATGTTACCCAAAAATATAGACATGCATGTAGTGGCCTTAAGCATGCCTACACGTGAGATTCAAGAATATACACCTAGGAATGAAGTCTATTTGGAGTCTTTTTATTTTTTCTGGTCGTTTTAGCATTTTATTTTTGTCATTTTGAAATAAATGTTTATCAAGAAATATACATAAATAAAAACAAAAAAAAAACAAAAATTTTTACTCATAAATAGATTAAACAAATAAGATACAAATGAAAACTAGATACAAATAAAACACAAATAAAAATCAAATAATCCAAATAAACCCTTATAAGGTCATTTGTGTTTAGTAAAATATTTACTTGAATTCAATGTATTTATCTTGATTGAATCACAACTTTAATTGAATTCATGTTGAATTTAATATTGATCAAATTCGAATTGAGTTTGTATGTTAGAATTGTTTGATCAAATAATGCATATATATTTCTTGGGGGAGGGGGGTGGTGGGGGGTGTGTGTCTCCGGGGGGGGAGGGGGGGCGCGCCGCGCAGGGGCAGTGAATTTAATTTGTATCTGAACAATATTGATGAAGTGATGGTTGATATTTTTTTTTTTTCATTGGAGTTAAGTTTGAACAAAATTGACCTTGAATTCGACTTCATCAATCGATCCTACCTCCTACACTAACAAAAGGTCTAAATATTTTATTCTATTGACTCTTTATTTATTTCCCAGAAAATGGTTTGCAAGGAAAACTAGGAAAACTAGCATATTTGGAAAACTGGATTACCAAAATCAGTGTATTGGCAGAAGGGGAATCTGCATACAGTGTTACATTGGATTGGAATGAAGAAATAGGACTTCCAGGGGCTTTCATTATCAAGAATCAACATCATAGTGAATTTTATCTTAAGACACTTGCACTTGAGAGTACCAGGCCATGGCCGAGTCCATTTTATCTGCAACTCCTGGATTTATCCTTCCAAGTATTATACAAGCGACCGTGTGTTCTTCTCTAACAAGGTAAATTAGTTTTGATAATTATGATAAAGGTGGCCACTGGTATGTGATAGTTGGATGTAAAAACTCATGTATTTTTAAGAGATAAATGGTTACAAAATATATTATATACATTAGAAAAAAATTTATTGGTATTTTTGTAAAAATGAATAAAGTAAAGGCTAAATATGTTCAACTTTAAGAATTCATTGTATATTTATTTTTTTGAAAGAGATCTATATGGAACTTTTCATCTTTTTAGTATCTATTTTTTAACAAACATGTTTGCTAATTAAATACCAAAAAATTACAAAATGAAGGAAAAAATTGAACAAGTAGATAATTTATTTGTTCTAAAGTATTACACTCTTTTAATTTTCTATTAGCATGATAATGTGGTACAATTGTTAAAATTAAAAATAAACATAATACTTTAAATTCTAGACTTCATTTTAGTTCCTACTTTTTCATAACTATCACGACTTTATGGGCATTTTCCGTTCAATTTTCTAGGAACATCATGGCATTGTATGCATACTGAACACAACAAACAGCAACCACTTCAAATTTGTACAGTAACAGAAATAACTGTCTAAACCAAATCTACAAATAAAGCTCTTGATTCGAATACATGTGAAGTAATATCATCCCAATTAATTAAATTGTTTGTTTGACGAGCCCTAGTAAAAGTTTGTCTCGTTTTATGTAATAATACACTATATCTATAATATTAAACTTTTAAATTAGATAGCTAATAAATTTTTAAATTAGATAATTGTAGTACTAAACTGATAGGGTGTACCATAGTATCGTGCTATCATGGAATTCTAGAATAATATCCACACCTAGATGAGGGTTTAATCCAATAAATTTTCATCTAGTAAAAATCTTTAGTTCTATGAATAACATGGTTGTTGATGTTTGATTTGAATTTGATGAACACTTTTTTTCACAGACGTATCTTCCAAGCCAAACACCACCACCTCTAGTGAAATATAGAGAGGCAGAATTGGTTAACTTGAGAGGAAATGGAGCAGGAGAGTGTCAGGAGTGGGATCGTATATATGATTATGCTTACTACAATGATTTAGGAAATCCTGATGAAGATCCAAAATATGCACGCCCTGTTCTTGGTGGCTCTCAGGAATTTCCTTATCCTCGTCGTGGAAGGACTAGCCGGCCACCAACAAAAACAGGTTGGAGGCTATAGCAGGCAGATGCATTTAAATCTCTTGCTATTTCATCATTCACTAATGAGATAATGATTCTACAAATGAGATAAACACCATAGTTAACATTATTCATAGGATGGATAATGCTGGATCATATGCTTTTTAGTACTAAATGAGATGCTTTAATATTTTTAGTTATATTTCCTTATCATTTTCTTAGATCTTTAGAGTCAACAATAGGTGAAATGCAAGTCACTATAATAATGAAGGGTAATGGGTGTCAAGTATCAGAAAGCTATCACTTAGGTTGCAAACACATGTTAGGATAGCTTCTAAAGTTTAGAACAGGTTTTAAGATAAGTTATATGCTGTAGGAGTAAGGTTTAGAAATCTCATGAGACAACAAAGAAAACAATCAATATTTGGGAACCAAAATGAGAAAACAAGATAGTCTAGGCAAGTAAGGTATGCTTACATTTTGATTGAAGATTAACGAGGTTTTCTTCTGCTGTTTTTGCCTTTTACATTGACAGATCCCAAAAGTGAGAGCAGGATACCTCTACTTGAGAGCTTATCAATCTATGTTCCTAGAGATGAACGGTTCGGGCACTTAAAATTGTCCGATTTCCTTGGTTGCGCTTAAATCAATAGCTCAATTTTTCAAGCCTGAGCTTGAATCCATCTTTGATAAGACTCCAAAAGAATTCGATAGCTTTCAGGACGTGCTTGATCTCTATGAAGGAGGTGTTAAATTGCCTGAAGGTCTGCTTGAAAACGTTAGAAGAAACATCCCCTTAGAATTGCTCAAGCAGATTCTTCCAACTGATGGCGAAGGGCTCCTTAAATATCCCCTGCCAGAAGTTCTCAAAGGTAACATGATTACATCTAAGTATGTTTGCTTCGTGGAATCAAAACTTTGAAATTGTCAAATATTGTTATAGTAATCTCAAAATATTGCAGTTACAAGTGACTTTTTAGCAATACTGATGGTACTAGTAGTAGTAGACAAAGGTTGTAACTGATGATTGGAATTGATGATTTTCTATTACAAAATTGATTTATGTTCTAAAATAAAGGAAATCATATCTTTATTGTTGATTAGTTGCTAGATCATCAAAGGTCGGCCACTATTGTTGTCTCTTACCACCATTTATAGCTAATAGCCATGGTGTTATTATGTATAATATAATCATAGTTCCTTACTCTCTTTCAAGTAGAAGACAAGTCCGCATGGAGGACAGACAAAGAATTTGCTAGAGAAATGCTTGCAGGAGTTAATCCTCTCATCATTCGCCGTCTGCTGGTAATATTTAACTTGCATTTTTCTATTGCTGCCTGCATAGTAAAATGTTTACAAATCATAGTGATGATTTTCTAAAATAGCGTGCTTAGAAGCCTTGATAAATAGCTTACTGTATATTTGGCACTAATGCAATATGGAGCCAACCTCTGACGATACTTTGCAGGAGTTAATCCACTCACTACTTGTTTTTGAGTTTTGCTTAATTAACTAAGTATTTTAACAGGTACATTGGTCCAATCAAGTAATGCATTGACATAAAAAATAACGACAACTATATATTGATACAAAAGATTAGCTTGTTATTTTATCCAAGAAAAAATTTTTACAATATCGATATTCTTCAAGGGGTGCAGGTACACTATTTTGGAAATTGCTATAATATCCTAATATCGATATTGTTGTTTAAAATCAAGTTATATGATAAAATGCAGGAATTTCCTCCCACAAGCAAGCTAGACCCCAAGCGGTATGGCAACCAAACTAGTTCAATAAACAAAGAGCACATAGAGAATCGGTTGAATGGCTTGACAGTAGATGAGGTATTCATCTTGCTTATATAATTGTTACAATTAGACAACTTTTTGCTTAAAGTTCAAAGTATCTCTCAAAGAGAATGTGATTGAATTCTTAACCATCAAAATTCCTTTTGGTTTAATGAACTATAATTCATTGAAACTTCTTAGTTTAAATGTGCTCAATAGAGAGCAATTAAGTAGATGGTCTATGATGCACCAAAGGCAACACCCTAAAGCATTATATGGTAAAGCAGAAATGCCTCCAAAAGCAATGCTCAATTGTTATAGTTTCTTTATGAAAAAAACTTAATCATACCATCTATCCACATTTGGATGTAGACTCTCAGGAACAATCGGTTGTTCATAGTGGATCATCATGACTCACTTATGCCATACATAAGGCGGATAAACATGACATCAAAAAATGTATGCTACTAGGACGCTCCTCTTCTTGAAAGATGATGGTACATTAATGCCTCTTGCAATAGAGCTAAGTTTGCCACACCCAGATGGAGATCAGTTTGGCAAAATCAGCAAAGTCTACACTCCAACTGACCAAGGTGTGGAAGGTTCCATTTGGCAATTGGCTAAAGCTTATGCAACCGTAACAGATTCTGGCTATCATGAGCTTATTAGCCACTGGTATGCATCCATCAAATTCTTTCCATTGATTTGTTTTTCACGGTTCTTTCAATTTAAACTTTGGACAAATTGCAGATGTAACTTTAAAACTATCGGTTATGTGTAAGACCCCTTGTAAATTTTCAAGTTATCTTTCTTAGTTTTTGAAAATACACACTTATATCATAAACCATCCCTAGAGCCTAAAGTTATAGCTGTTAATGGATCTTTATTGGCAGTTTTGAAAGCTTTAGTGCCTAGTTGAAGTAAGCACATATTCTCAAAACTTATGGGAAAGTCAAGGCATTTTTAGGAATTAGAGGGTCTATCTACACCTGATCAATAGTTTTAAAGGTGCATTTGTCATTATCTTTAAAACTTTGTAATTGCCAGGTATTACCACAGTTATCATAAGCAACCATGATAGCTTGTGGTTCTCACAGGGTAGGTTGTGATTTGAAGCAAAAGAGCATCAAATGAGTTTTGGTGGTATCTGTTAAATAGATTACAGAAAAAATTTCAGAAAAGACTTTCAATCACCACTTTTTGTTCTAGTTTATCATCACCATTGAACACAACCTCTACCTTTTCCTCTAGTCAATAACTTTTTCACTAAATGCCCTAATGACCGAATAAAACCAATTGAAATTACCAAGAGGAAAAACTATATCATTGGAAATATTAAATTACGAAAAAAATTAAAGAAAGGTGGTAAACATTTTCCACAAAATAAACAACCAATGTTATTCACAGTCTGTCTGATTGCAATTGCAGGTTAAATACTCATGCGGCAATTGAACCTTTCGTAATTGCAACAAATAGGCAACTGAGTGTGCTTCACCCCATTTACAAGCTTTTGCATCCTCATTTCCGTTACACAATGGATATCAATGCACTTGCCAGACAAATCCTTATTAATGGTGGTGGGATCCTTGAAGATACTATTTTCCCAGGAAAGTATTCAATGGAATTGTCATCTATAATTTACAAGAACTGGGTGTTCACAGAGCAAGCGCTTCCAGTTGATCTTATTAAGAGGTACTAAAATACAGAACCTGTTACATATTTGTTTGAGAAATGAATTTATTTGAATTAAAATATGCCAAAGGTGGATTGCTACACCAGACACAAATTGATACTTAGTCACAAAAACACAATACACAATACTTGTAAAAGAAAAAATAAACCGGCACATTGAATTTTATGTAGAGAAACCAAAATAAAAGGGTGAAAAATCATGGTAGAACTAGAATTAACATATCCACTATAAGGGAGCAGAAATTGTACAGTAATTTTATGCAACCTCAAAATAGTAACTAAGCAAGACCACTATGATGTTGACTCAGGAACCATCACCAATCCACTACATCTAGCATGTTAGATTAGGGACATAATATATTATTCCTCCCATGGTAGTCACCTAGCAGGGCTTAGACAGATTGCATGCCTCCTTAACCCGATGTTTCATCTTTGCCATTGCCCCTTTACCTATGTGCACGAACAGGGTTCCGTTAAAAATTTAAAATACATTCTAACATATGCTTCATATTTATTAAAGTGGCACAACTATGTTTTTAATATATATATATAATATATATATATGTATATTTCATGTCTGCATTAGTTTAACAGGGTTCCATTTTACTCATTTGGTATAATCTTTTATAATTTCAACAGAGGAATGGCCGTTGAAGATCCTGATGCCCCACATGGGCTTCGTCTATTTATTGAAGATTATCCTTACGCTGCTGATGGCCTTGAGATTTGGTCAGCAATTAAGACATGGGTAGAAGATTATTGCTCCTACTACTACAAGAATGATGCCATGATTCAAGAAGACAAGGAACTGCAATCCTGGTGGAACGAACTAAGACAGGAAGGTCATGGCGATAAAAAAGATGAGCCTTGGTGGCCAAAGATGCAAAACCTCAAAGAGCTAGTAGAATCATGCACAACTATAATATGGGTTTCATCTGCTGTCCATGCTGCTACAAATTTTGGGCAATATGCCTATCAAGGATATCTTCCTAACCGCCCAACACTTAGTCGTCGGTTAATGCCTGAAGAAGGAACTCCTGAGTTTGAAGAACTCGAGTCTAATCCTGAAAAAGTTTTCCTGAAAACAATCACAGCACAACTTCAAACTCTCATAGGTATTTCACTTATAGAGATTTTGTCAAGACATTCTACTGATGAAGTATACCTTGGACAGAGAGAAAGTCCTGAATGGACAACTGATGTTGAACCACTGCAAGCATTTGAGAAATTTGGAAAGAAGCTAGCAGATATTGGGGAAAAGATAATTCAAATGAATGAAGAACCTCGATGGAGAAATAGGATTGGACCTGTCAAGATACCTTACACTCTCCTTTATCCGACTAGCGGAGATGGGATGACTGGAAAAGGAATACCTAATAGTATTACTATAAATCCATTTAATTGTGGTTTCATTAAAAATGATGTATCCTAACTCTTTCTTTGTTTGTGGACTCTCAGGTGTGTTTGCTTCAAGGATTTAGACTTCTTTATTCAATATTTATTGTAATCAAGACTTTATAGTTTTATTTAGTTGCAGTAATCTCTATACATAAAGATAATCAAGTCACATTGAAGAAAATGAGCACCATCAGTTGAGCACATGGGATACTAAATGTTGGAGTGCTCCAACGTTTTGACAGTAAATATTAAATTGTTGATCATTAGAAGAATTTTATCCCTAATTTAAAAAATTAGGCATAGAAGCCTAAAGTTGCAAATTGTATGCATTAATAGAAAGTGTAACCACTGTTATAGAATAAATATTATAGCTCACACCATATCTATAAGCTCAAACTTTTAGATTATATGGTTATATTGTTAACCTCGACATAGTATCAGAGTATGAGGCCCAGAATTCAAATCCCTATGCACTCATCATAATCCTATTGAAAATTAAGTTGTCTACTTATCTAGCCTTTGTCAAAGTCAAAGTTCTGGCCCACGAATAAGGAGGAATGTTGTAGAATAATATATAATATCTATAAGTTTAAGCTTTTAAATTAAATGATTGTATTGCTGACCTTAACAACCACAAATCTAACCATTGAGGTGTTTCTCCTCATGGAGATACATACCTTCTCCCGCTATCATTCCCTTTTTCCATTAGTCGATCTTTTCCTACTGCATGGCCTCAAAGAAAGCAAACCTTAATAGTTCCGTTCCAATTACAGGCATACAAACCCTGCTATTGCAGCATAAGATTATTTTTCCCTAAACAGATCTATTCTTGCCAAAAAGATCGATGAGCTATGTGATTACTGAACACTCAGACATTAAAAATGATTTCTTATACCAAAAAATTCTATTTTAAACCATCCAAGATTTAAAGTATCTTTTGCACACTTTTTAAACAAGTGACATCTAATTGGGAAAACAAATAAGGACATTATAAATTTATTCGAAATCATCTTTTTGACAAATATGGACATCGAGTTGTATATTGGAATGTGATACTAGAGCAGTATAAAAGATCCATGGAAATGCAAGAGCAATTACTACTAAACTTGAAATACGATTATGATAAACCAACTTACAAAGCAAAGGACACACTTATATTAGCTAATGAAAAGTGATCAGAAGAATGGACTATGTATGTTGAGTTCATATCACTTTAATTACTTTAGCTTTCTGTCTAACATCGGTATGTTCATTTGTGTAAAGAATAGAGTACGGGTAGCGGAAATAGTGACAAACTTATATTCATTTGTGTTGATCCTTACCTTGTCAAGAGAAGCATTACCATCCCTTTCCACTAATGCCATTATAGTTACTTCAACTAGCCTTGTGGCTAACATATGCCCCCTGAAATGTGCATATATATGAGCGGGGCCATTTGTTGCAGTTCTCGATCAAAGGATTAGAGTAAGTACAAAATAGTATACCCTTATGATAATGCTTTCTGCTCGGGGCTGTGAGCTTCCATATCAGCTATTCATTCACCAGATTGCCCTAGTACGTTTACAGTCACAGCCCTCACCATGATGCTTCACCAGTTTGATGCAAGTTAGCCTCTAAGATCTACAAGTTCTGAACTTAAAAGTCTAGATCTCAATGTTCTTGATTCTATTTTTTCTGCTTTTATATTGATAAAGCATGACCTTATGTCCTCATGGCATTTGTTATGTACTCATTTATAAAACCATGTAATTTAATCTCTCAATATCAAATTCTCTACTTAATGCATCTTCATCACAAGCCAAACTCAATTTGAATCTTCATTGTATGGTTTTCCATTCCATTAGCACTATATTTTAGGTTGCCCTAATTCCACACAAGAGATACAATAAGTGCAGTTGATTTAAAACTTAAAAGAGTCCTTTAGGAATATATCATAGTTTGGATTTGCATTAGTGTCTTCATAAATTTTTTAAACCATTCACAATTTCGCTGAATTATATATAATTGATCAAGTAAGAGCACAAGTTTCATAGGTGCGACAAGAAAAAGCATACACAACACTTAAAAAGGGGATCTAGAATCTAAAATTCCAGCTTGAATTTATAAATCCAGCAGTATCATGGCAAGACTATACATTACTATCTTCACAATGGAAAATCAGCAACTTGAATCAAGCTCAAAAATCCAAATTTTAACAATTTTTATCAAGCTCGAGGACAAAATTACTTTCACAACTTAAAAGAATAATTAAACTATTAAAGTGATGGAACATTTAAAGTGTGATAGGTGCAAGCAATTCAATCAAACTATGTTCCATATAATAAAACTTAGCTTTCCTTATTGTTTTTGTTTAAGTCAATCCTCACCAATTCTATGCATGGATAGAAGAAATAGCGGATGAAGTCTGAAATGTCTATTTATCAATTTTTCCTTTAAAGATTTATAAAATCATTTGCAATTGGTTCAATATTTAGTTTTTTTTTCACTGCTTCAAGATGGAGTAAAGGTATGAGAACAAACTTCCTCAATTTTGCCTTTTTCGCCAATACCTTCTCATTATTTGCTAGGAATTTTTTAGCTAGGATTTTGTTGTAAGGATGAACCAAGCTAGGTTTTCGACATGACGGCATGGAGTTGGCAGCTAGAGAAGTACACTCTATCTTGTTTCAAATCAGCGAATCGGGTAATGTAATTGATAGACCGTGAAGAAAGCAATTGCATTGGGCCTGGATTTACTGTGTGAATTTAGTTTTGTATGGGCCAGCTTATTATATTATAGGCTAGTAATAGTTAGTTAAATATATAATTGTTTATATAATAAAGTTATAGGCAAAAATGGCACAAGTCATGATCCTCTGCCACTTCTCAAAATCTGATACAAATAGAAAATATTGTAACTACTTCATTATCCTAAATATATACGTGGATAATGAATAGAGAGGAATATACAGAAATATTGTAAAGAATTAGTGTTCTCTATATTCGGAGATACATGTTAGCTAGCTAAATTGAATATCCCAACACCAATTGGTATCAGAGCCTTGTTGGGTGGATGGTCAAGACTCGTAGTAGCGATCAAATGGATGAATCCATGAAGTCCTTGCTTAAGGATCAAGAAGAGAGGCTGCTCAAGACTCTTACGGACATGTTCAAGCAGCAGCAATCTACGCTTGACCACTATGGTGCTACCTTGGTAGACTTGCAAAAGAAAGTGAACGAAGTAGTTAGTCCATGTCAGATGTAGTTTGGAAGCTTAGGTGATGTAGTGGGTATGGGAGGTATCCCACCTAGCAATTCCAATGCTAGAAAGAAAAAGGTAGTTCAGAGGGATTTCGTGACAGCATGAAACACCTTATCAACTAACCACTAAAGCAACACATTTGGGGTTCCCTTCATTTTTGATGAGGACTTAAAATCTTGGTTAGTTAAAGCAGAACATTTCTTTGAGCTAGATGATACACCATATAATTTAAGAGTTAAGGTTGTTGCAAAGCATTTAGAAGATCTAGCTTTGCACTGGTATCATTCTTTTGTTCAGAATTGGGTATCTCCTACTGCCACTACTTCGAGCGAGTTTGTGTTAGGGTTACAACAAAGGTCTGGGATAGGAACCTTCGATGATCCCATGGCCTCGCGTGGTTTCTAATGATGTTGAGATTGATTCTGCTACTGTTGAATACACTGAGGTTGCTGCATATGCTAATATTTCATTTTCTGATGTTGATCTACTGATGAAAATGAAAACTTCTCATTGAAAATGGAATATGATGACTCAAACTGCTTGTGATAAATGTTCTTGGGTCTGATTCCTATCAAGTTTGTCCATTCTTACATTCAACTTGAACAAACTTTCTTGAATAGCCGTTAGCAATTTTGCCAACATGTCCACATCTATTTGCTGTGAGAGCTTTGTCTTCTACTTGTGTTGTCATTTATGATGCAGGTGCCATTGCAAGAAAACCTAGAAATCTAGAAAATTAAAATCCAAGAACAAGCATAAGCATGATCAAGATCAAGAAGTAACGAGAGAACCAAAATGTTAAGCCCAACTTACTAAAGTTGGTCTAGCCCTCTACTAATACTCTGGCCTTACTTCATTTTACCCATGCCAATCCCATTCTAACCGTACTTTCCCAATTAACTCACATTGCCTCTTTTCCTCTCACGAACCTTCCTAGATAATTCTCTATCTCAAACCTTAAATTTATCTTCTCCTTTCCTGCAATCTACTACTGTACTAATGTGTTTATGTTTTCTTTTCAAGTATACTCAATCTACACTAACTCTTGGCTTTCAAGCTACTAAATGCTCCTTAACACGACTGTATTTCTATAAATCTAACTAATTATGTTAGATGCCTTTTTCCTTTCTTTCATTCTTGTATTTATAGATGTTTACGTGATAGTTAGTTGATTGTTGTTCTATTACAATCAAATCTAACTAATTATGTTATGAAACTACTATTTATTACTAAAATCAGATCTATTTGTCTAGTTGTCATTGTCTTCTATTGTATGGATTGTAACAGCTTTACATAGAACGAGAACGAAATGAATAGCTACTCCCCTCAAGTAAACGGACTGATAAAATGTCGCATTTGAAATGATTTTCTTTGATAAATTTGGTAATATAAGTAGAGAGGAAACTACCAATACATTAAGAGGAGGTGATTGTATACAATTATCTTAAATGCTCAAGATAATGCAATATAAAATCTGAGTATTTAAGATAATTGCAAGGGATTACTCGCTTCTTCCACATGCACTTGTATTTTTAGTTCTATTCCTTGGAGAATTTTCCCACGTTATATTAGAATGTTGTTAAGCATAGTATGTTTCCAGGCCATTGACCAAAATGTTACTTCTACTAGTGGAATAGTAACCAGGGACGATACGGTCCTTCAAATTGTGTTTGACTGGTGATAACAGATTGAGATATCAAATTTGTTGTTATTTCAACTTTTAGTTGCCTTCATCATGGAGAGAGCAATAGCATCATTGGTTTTGCTCTGGTGGGCTTATATTAAATAGATCGTCGATTGCTCATTATTAAGTAAGGTCAAGGAAACTAGATCAAATAAAGGTACAATCCATTTCTGAGATTGGAAGAATTGCTCTAAACTAAATAAATTAAGCATTGCCCAGAATAACTACTTGCAGATTCCGTTCCAGAAGAGTTAGTTAAGATGCAATGGTGTTGTTTGGGTTCTAAAACCACAATCATGAAAACTAGTCTGCCGTAAAACTTTAATGACCTGTCATAAGTTTCAATTCCTTCGAATTCGTTCGCCTCTTCATAAGGAACATAGTATCGCCTGTTCCATTAAATCTCGAAGAAAATGAAATGCATGGAGCAGAAAATCAACAAAGCATTGTGGACTTCTCTCTTCTTTTACCACAATCAAATTGAAGCATCCTTATAGCCACTTAGGAGCAAATCACAAATTTCTTCCAAGATTTGGAGAAAAGGTAAAAAGAAAGTGGCAGAACTACCAGCTTTCATCATCTGCATAAACTACCCGAAGTTGACCATGCCATCTCTATCCACATCAACCTTCTCGATCATTTTCTTGCACTCTTCTATTGTTCTTCCACGCTCCAAACCCAAAGAAGCCAACACCATCCTCAATTCCTCCACCGTGACGAACCCGTTCCATCTTTTTTAATCCACATCAACCTCATCTTTTTGATCCATCTCCATTCACATCCATGTTTTCAATCATTTGCTTCAAGTCATTATCTTCAATATCATGGAAATGCCTTTTGCTTTGTACTCGTGAGCTTCTATATCAGCTATCCATTCACCGAATTTCTCTGGTATGTTTACAGTTGCTGCCCTTGCCATGATGCTTCACCAATTTGATGCAATTAGGCCTTCGGGATCTACAAGTTTTCAACTTAAAAAGTTTAAATCTCAATGTTGCTGATTCTTCTTTCTCCGCTTTTAAATTGATAAAGCATCACCTTATGTTCTTATGGCATTTGTTAGATACTAGTTTATTCAACCATGTGATTCAATCTCTTAAGACCATATTCTCTAACTTAATGCATCATCACCGCAACCTAAACTCAACATTTGAATCTAATTGTATGGAAATTCCCATTACACTAGCACTATATTCTTAAATTGATGAAAGCTACCACCTAATTCTACACAAGAGATATTATAAGTGCAGTTTATCCTAAACTTAAAAAGAGTCCTTTGAGAACATATCATAACATTGATTTGCATTATTCTCTTCAAAAATCCTTTAAACCATTCACAATTTTGACGAGTTATATGCAATTGATCAA